>CAMRHE010000053.1:1957500-2502500 GCA_947044405.1 Leptodactylus fallax
GGCTGGGGTGATATGCTGGTTCTGGTGATACTAACCTATCTATCTGCAGGGCTGGGGTGATATGCTGGTTCTGGTGACACTAACCTATCTATCTGCAGGGCTGGGGTGATATGCTGGTCCTGGTGACACTAACCTATCTATCTGCAGGGCTGGGGTGATATGCTGGTTCTGGTGACAGTAACCTATCTATCTGCAGGGCTGGGGTGATTTGCTGGTTCTGGTGACACTAACCTATCTATCTGCAGGGCTGGGGTGATATGCTGGTTCTGGTGACACTAACCTATCTATCTGCAGGGCTGGGTGATATGCTGGTTCTGGTGACACTAACCTATCTATCTGCAGGGCTGGGGTGATATGCTGGTTCTGATGACACTAACCTATCTATCTGCGGGGCTGGGGTGATACGCTGGTTCTGGTGACACTAACCTATCTGCAGGGCTGGGTGATATGCTGGTACTGGTGACAGTAACCTATCTATCTGCAGGGCTGGGGTGATATGCTGGTTCTGGTGACACTAACCTATCTATCTGCAGGGCTGGGGTGATTTGCTGGTTCTGGTGACACTAACCTATCTATCTGCAGGGCTGGGGTGATTTGCTGGTTCTGGTGACACTAACCTATCTATCTGCAGGACCGGGGTGATATGCTGTGTTTGCCAGCTTTTTGATATTGATCTATCCTCAGTATAGGTCAGTTGTATCAGGTTGGTGGGGGTCCAGCACCTGGAAACCCACCGAGCTGCCATTCACAGCAGACTCCAGTGCCAAAACTACACAGTGGACAGAGCTGGAAGCAGACACTGCACTTGAATGGGAGATGAGCTGCAGTAGTCAGTCGCACGCACTACACAGTGGTTGGAGCAATTTGCTTGCAGCTCTGTCCACTGTGTGGTTTCAGTGCCAGAGGTTGCTGTGAGCAGCTGATCAGTGGGGGTGTTGGACACCCTACCAATATGATCTTGCTGACCTGTCCTGAGTATAGGGCACCATATCAAAAAACCTGACCTGTCTTGCTGTGCACAGCTCCTGACAGTGGATCAGAACCAGGGCTGTGGAAACCTCTGACTCCTCTATTTTTCCACTCAGACTTCTTCAACTCTGACAGCCATGGTCAGAAGCAGTAAAAATCCTCTAATTCATTAAAAAACCAGTAACTGAATTCCTGTGAAAGCCAATATGTCTGTAACTTTTTTTCCGACTTCACAGCCCTGATCGGAGCCCTTGTAAGGCATACTGCCATGTCACACTCTGTATTGGCACACTGTATAGCATTTCTAGGGCTCTTGACTGCCTCTAATGTATTTTCTTGGACTGAATCATGCGCAGTGTCTTCCTGCCTCTGTACTTTTCTGCTTTTCTCTGCAGCTTGGACGGGGATTAATGAGCGCACCTTCTTAGCAATAAAACCTGATGGCTATCAGCGGCGCCTGGTTGGTGAGATCATCAGGCGTTTCGAGAGGAAGGGCTTCCGACTGGTTGCAATGAAATTAATGCAGGTGGGTAACATACAAGCTGCGGTCCTCAGTGGTTCCCCATGTCACGGTATTACCATCCTACAGCATCTTTCTGAAGGTTCCTAAGGTTTGCAACTTTTTAAATGCCAGTTGCGACAAAAGTTGTCATAGCTGGGGTTTTTACACCGTCTATGTCACTTTCCGAGGAGGAGGCGGGACCATCAGATTTATTATCAGGCATTATACATTGGCATAAATGATGCCTGAAATCTCACAGCTGGCATAGGTTTCAGTGCAGGCTCGTGGCCCAGCGGAGGTCGCACATGATTTGAGGACATGTGTCTTATAGCTAAGGCGAATGCCATTGCCTGCCTTTTCTGTCCAGATTTTGCAGACAGAATATCCAAATTTTGCAAAATGTCATCCACACATTGCAGGAAAAATCAGCACAGAAATTGACCTGCAATGAGGGTTTTAAATTCCCAGGATGTTCATTTATGTTGCGGCTTTTCAGCACAGATTTTAAGGTGAAATCTGGATATAATGCTAAGGCAAAATATTGCAGAAAAAAAACACAGCTTTTTACAGTCCCAGTGCAGTGAATGAGATTTCATTGAATTTTATCCACACACTGGAAATGCTGTGTTTTCTCCATAGACTTATATGGGGGGGAGGATTCTTTGCTCCACTAATTTTGGGCAGACTCTGCGACATAGACTATGGCGTGGATGTGAACGTAGCCTGATCTGCAGTAGATATTCTCTATTAGATTTCATCCTTTGAGAAACATAAGGATAATATGGCCTCCTTGTCTCATTACAGGCATCAGAGAGTCTTCTACAGGAACATTACATTGCACTGCGGGATCGCCCCTTCTATGATCGCCTTGTGAAGTATATGAGCTCCGGACCTGTTGTTGCCATGGTGAGGGCCAGCAGCGATATGACTTCCCATGTCTGGTGAATATAAATGGCTCAACTTATCTCTTCTTTGGTACTATCTAATGGGCATACTGGCTTCTACAGGTCTGGCAGGGACTGGATGTGGTGAAGACCGCTCGCCTTATGCTTGGGGAGACCAATCCAGCTGACTCCTTGCCGGGCACTATTCGTGGAGATTTCTGTGTGGATGTTAGCAGGTAAAATACACAAATGTAGAATATCTGAAACCAACTCGGTTATCAAAATGATTAATGGCTTTGTGGCTAGTCGGCAGTTTTGCCTACAAAACCGCGTGGCCGTTAAAGCTTTGAAAGAAGCACCAATTTGCAGTAAAACGTCACGTCAGCGCAGTGTTATTCTGCACATCCCCACTATGTGAGAACCTATGACTATTTTTTTCATGTGTGGTTTTCAGCCGTGTTTACAATGCTAAAAAAAAATTAAAGAAACGCCCTGTGGGAACCCATTCTCAATATGCTATGTGGTCACCTAGTACTCGACCCTCCCCTGTTGTCAGCCCTATTAATGACCATTGTCTAGTGATTCGGCTGTACTTTAGGGTACTGGTTTAGAGACCACATGGGACTCGTGACTGTATGGCTCTCCATAGTTGTGGCCTTGCTGATGGACCTTTGGATTTCTGCTGTGATTGTCTACTTTGCACTGCAGCAGATCGGCATAAGGGTTATCAACCGCTGGACTTAGCTTTAGGGCCACATGGTGACTTTTGCACAGCCTTTGTCACTGTGTGACTCCTGCACTGATGGAAGTGAATGGAGTCTCATTATGACCCAGGGGATGTTGTGACTGTGACTTCTAGTCACCAAACAGTTGAGCACCTTCAGGCCGTAGGGTGACTCCGTTCACTTATAGTAGTGAAGGAGTTGCAGGGCAACATAGCAAACTTCTGTACTGTGACAGGAGTCTCGGCCAAAGTCACTTATTCTTGTTGTCTGAAATAAGTGACATGTCAGTTCTTTCTGAAATCTGCAATTTTCCTATGCATGTGACAAGGTTGCACAAATGCATGGGATACACATTTGGTCTCAGGATACGAACCTATATCCATATGAGATTCCGCTGTGAGAACATACCCTTGTGGGGAATGTCTTGGCTGTCTTTGCATCTCTGGTACACAATTTCATTTTCCTCTTTCAGGAATGTGATCCACGGCAGCGACTCCAGAGAGAGCGCCCAGCGTGAGATTTCTCTCTGGTTCAGACCAGACGAGATCATCTGCTGGCAGGACCATGCCGAGAGCTGGATCTACGAGTAAATGTCTTCATGTCTTCGAGACAAATCTGGAGCTGTTACAAATTACACAGGGATTTTTTTTTTTTTGGTAGGGCCATTAATCCAAAGGCTGAGGGTGAAACATGAATGTAAAGGGTGTCTGCTTTATCAGGGGGTGACGTTTACCCCGGGGCATTTATTCTGAATTCCGTCCATACACCACTTGTATCATTTCTAATGTGTCCCCTGAATAGGTCAATCTTAAGGTGATCCCTCAGTCTCCTAAAGAAATTACGGGCCACTGTAGTGAGTATAAGGCCTCATTCAGATGGTCATATTGTACCAGTATTTAAAGGGATGTTCCTATATCAGACCTTTATGGCATATAGACAGAATGTGGATCGTGTGCTATAGTGCTGCAGGTTTGGTTCATCAGAGCCATGGGGCGTCTGGGTGTTAGATCCTGTTATACATAAGTACATTATGCCTGTGTGAATGAGGCCCAAGTACTCGCATGTACAGACTGTGTATGTGATAACCTGTTACTGTAAAGTGTGGCATAGGCGAGCATCATCTAGTGAAGCAATGGTGGTCGGCAGCTGCGCAGCTCCCGGACAACCAGAAGTGTTCTGCTATGTCACTTTTCCTTTCAAGGGACCACTCCAGTGTTTTGGGTTTTTTACTCATTATATTATCTGAAAGTCCAATAGTAATAGTTGTCTACTCACAGGATCTTTCCTTATCCTGCTTTTACCTTTATCAAAAACACAAGATCACAGTGTGACCACTTTTTTTTTTTTTTTCTAGCATGGGTTGCTGTGCAAACAGGAGGTCTCTCTACTGCCTGCAGGTACTATTGAGATCTACCAGGTGACCCCAGATTCACCAAAGTACCGCTCCCCATCCCTTTCCTTTTTCTTTTGTCAAAATGTCTCCCTGCTCCTCCTCTGTGCTCACATTATTTGATCCCTATAGCCCCCCACATACTGCCCCCTCTCACAGTCAGGTCACAATGCCCCCATTATCATTTTTATCAGCTATCGTAAAATGCACCTTCCATGACCATAGACTGTCTCGAAGATCGCCAAAGGTCCTGGAAGGTGCATTTTACTATTAGCTCTGCAGTGTTTTGCAGAAGAAGATGCTAGACATGGCTTCAGATACTAGACATTAGTGACCGCACCAGCAATAGCAGACTTTGAATGTGATTCGATGGCTACCTTTCATAGCTGTAAAAAAACAAAACAAGGGAGTGTCGCTTTAAGGTGCAGTAAAGGGTAATATTCAACTCAGTTGCCCATTTCTGCAGGAGACTGGAGGTTTCCTTTAACCCTTCACATACCTAGACATGAAATAAGCCTCTAAGCCTACCCAGCACTTCTAACACTAAGCATTGATGATGTTTACAGCAGGATCATATCTAGTCTCTTACTTGAATGTCACGATTACTGCCCTCATACCCAGACTGACCAGACCGCAGCTTTACCCTAGGTGTGATCGCGACCACATTCAGATTCGCTATTTACATTTTGTTATTGAATATCTGGATACCCCTCCTCGCTTTATGATAACACTTGAATGTATTTTTGGGCCCGCACATTCCTGCGCCATAGTATTGTACCGCTGTTATAATCTATACAGGTTACTGTCAGGGCTGCAGATCCATGGGTTGAAATCACCAAAGTATTGGATTTATTTGGAAAGCACAAGATATTCGGTCAGGGGTGGACTTCATTTAGGCCGTATCTCAGTGTAATACTGGGCAAGAACTGAAAATGATGCTTCATTCTGGAGACCAGCCCCTCTGTAACCCCCTTACCCTTTTATGTCTTACTTTCCTTAAAGGGAGTCTGTTACCAAAATCCAACCCCTCAGATAGGTTAAGGTCACCTGTATCAAGTAGTGTCATCCCCTTGTGAATCGGAGCCTCCCTTGTCGAGATATCGCAAATTAACTCTTTGGAGCAATAGCAACATCCTCATTGCTCCAAGCAGCTGTGACAATGGCAGTGAAGTCATCGATTCACAAAAGGGAAAGCACTGTATGATTCATGTAACCCTAATCTATCTGCAGGGCCGGGTGACTATGCTGGGGTCAGGCCACACACTCCTTATCCATCTGCTGTTTCCAAAATCTGACAGTAGGCTGCCATGGAAATGACTCTATCTGTGCTTTTCAGAAAACTGTCTATTTTTTTTTTATTTTTTTGTGCAAACCCCTGCCTTGCCTGGTATTGTTGGCCGCCTATAGAGCAGCAGTTGCTATAAGTTTAGTAAGTCCTTGGGGGTTTCTGCTGTGTGGATTGACCTGGCCAAAATACTGCAGTAACATCCGTGCTCCCCGCACATCTACTGAATTCATCTAAATGGGGAAGTCTGACTGTTATCTTGGGTAAAGGCTGAATTTACAGATTTTGTGCAGGTTAACACTGTATATGAGATACTATGTGTGGTTATTGTGGTAAATCAGGGGCTGCAGCCTGGGGTCCATTATCTGCACTGTCTAACGCCGTACCTTGATGGTGATGAGCATTGCATTTGTACTATTGTCATTCTTTCTAGCCTTCCTTAGAGCGGTTATCCAGGGTTGCAATATTGATAGCCTATTGTACCGGTAGGCAATTGTCATCCGTTTGGCAGGGGCGTGACCACCAGCAGCCCCGCTGATCAGATGTTTAAAGGGGCTGCAGCATTTGGCATCATCTTTGTTGGGGTTTCTGCTTCGACGTGCCAGTACAGGGGTATATAGTAGGGTATTGTAGCTTTGTCCTGTTCAACTGATATTAATGGCCTGTCCTAATGATAGGTCATCAATATTGTGATCCGGAAAAGCCCTTTAAATCCCATTGTTTATAGCATTCTAAGAAGGGCCTCACACTTACCTTTAGGCCCCAGTTGCACCTACGCTTTGCTAATGTCTATAGACTGAATAGGTCCGGTAGGTAGACTGCTTACAATATACTGCTCGGCACAGTATACAGCTGCCAGATTTTGGAATCTGTGTAGTCGGAGCTCTTAGCACCCAGCTAACTCTTTATGTGCATCTTATCCATTCTTATATCCCATGATGCATTCCCTATAATGGCAACTTGTAGGCAGTAAAGGGCTAATATAGGAGTGTTATATTCCCTGTGACGGTTTGGACATCCAGGCACAGGACCTATACAAGAAACATCGGGATTGATTGTGTAACGCCGTTAATTATCATTGGGATCCAGAAAATGACCGCACTGAATCCCAAAAGTCTTCCTTCTAGAATGACCACGGTTGTTCTATTATTGCAGTGCATCTGGTCTGTGCCCAGCATGGCTTCCCATGGGAGGGGTAAGGAGATCACACACCACGAATGTTACACATGAAAGCTGGGAATAGAGCCCAAAGATGACTGAAAGCTTTATACATGTTCCCAGAGCTGTTCCCATCAGATGCTGTGTGTGAACATGGCCTAAGGTTCTTTTCAAGGTGCTTGATTCATCACAGTTAAGGCTCATAGCCATGAAATCATTGTGGGCCATAAGGTAAATGGTCAGGTTTGCTGACAGCAATCTGAAGTTTACATTGGATATCCAGTTGGAAGGTTGTTGGGCACAATGAGTGACAGTGGGTTGGTGAGGGCATGTGGATAATCTGTTTACAGGATGGGGGTCAAATGTTTTCTATTGCTTATGTCCCTTTTTTAATAAAATAAATTGGAAAGTTATGTGTGGTTTTATTTTATTCTTATTTTTAATCCACTAGTAGCATGCCGTATAATTCCAATTGATAATCCAGCTGCAGACTGCAATAATGTGGAATCTCACAGCACCTCAAGAGTAAGCAGTGAAAGTCTATAGGGGAAAATCACGCTGGACCCAGAGCTTGCTGTGAGTTACAGAAACCCCCCATTGAGCCCCAACTGTTCGACATACTTCATATGTGCCTACAATCTGTTACGTCGCTACATTTAAAGGGACTGATATACTTTAAGACACATCCTAAAAGGGTGTTGTGGTATAAGCCCTAAAAGGGCTTGTCCAGTATTTAGAAAGGGGGTGTCCCGAAACAGCGCTTTTCTTGTCAGTGGATCGTGCCTGTTCCTGGAGCTCAGCCCTCCCCATCCCCGTTCACCGACATATCTGATGTCTATATAGGGTATCCTACACATGACCTAGTCACCAAGTAGCTGTAGTGTAACCTCCAGACTCCTGACCCATTCCAATGACACTACACCAGCGTCTTGCATTCATTTTGTAATACATTTATTACATACATAACAATTACATGATGTTCATGTCACAAGGGGGAGAGAGAGGAAGCAGAGAGCGTTATTCATACAGCAGTCTTTACATAATGCCACCGATAAGACCAGAAGACGGACGGGACACACTGCGGAGTTTACAAGCCTTTTGGAACAGACACATCAGAGCCCCCCTTGTGACACTTTCTTTACATATGTCATCGCCGTAGGTAGAACGAGCTGTTAGAGCCGAGCACGGTATACATTGCTGGCCGATTAGTAATGTGCTTATTCTTGTTTAACCCCTGAACTCCCAGAAAATCCTGCAACACTGAGTATTGGAGGCACTCTGGCAGTGCGGGAGCAACAGGATCACATGCAGGGAAGTCATCTAGGGAAATAGCGGTTTTAGGATAATTTGTTCAGTCCCGGCACTACCATTGGTCATTGAAATATGAGATATGTACGGAGTAACTTAGAATGGGGTTCAGGCCTTGATGCTTTCACGATCGAGACTATTACGCTGAGTGGCTACTTTTGCCGCATTGTCTTGGTTTTTCACATTTGCCCTTTGTTATGTTGAGTGCATAAGAAGGCCGGCTGGTCAGTGGGATGGTACATTATACATCCGTCAGGCCAGTGGATGAGGCACCATAGTGAAGTTAAAAATAAGGCCCACCTCTTGGTGCTGTTTTTGCACTTGCCCCAGTATCGGTAACACTATGGGGCTGTTTGGTGCTATAGATCCTGAACATCCAGACCTGTTACAGGGGTTGCACCCATTAAGTCATTGGATCTTGGAGGAGCATGGTAATTCCAGTCCAGATCTACCCCGCTACTAGCGCCACTGTGGGATCCGCACTTTAGATCACATTACACTTAATGACTTTGACTTAAAGGGGATGTGTGAGACTAGAAAAACATGCATGTTTCTTCTTGACAAAGTGACACTCTTGTCTATAGGCTGTGTATGTATGGTACTGCATCGCCAGCCCCATTCTTACACTATCACACACAGCCTATAGATAGGAGTAGAGCCATTCTGTAGGAAAGCAGCCATGTTTTTTCATCTTTAAACTCCTTGGATATGTCCTCCTTGAACTATCCTGCCACCTCTCTTCCAAATAATTTTTCAGCCGGCTACAATCGGGATTGTCAACCCACCACTCTACCGAAAACGCCTTAACCAAAGTCTTCAATGACCTGATCCCAAAGCCTTGCGATGTGACTCTGCTCCTCCTTCAATCTCATCCTCTTCTTGCCTACTCCCTACTGTTACATAGACTCTCATGCTTTGGCATCTCAGACTTGGATCTCCCCATTCCTCACCAACCATACATTCAGTGTCTCTGTATCTCCTGCTTTCCCTAATGGGAAGGATCTGTCTAAGACCTCTACTTCTACAAGGCTGTTCACGTCCTGTTCTTTCCATACATGTCATGACCTAATCTCCCGATACCTCCGTACATAATCTCCAATCCTCACCAGGCCCCTTGTTTGCTCCCTCCCATAATCTGAAACTCACTATACCAACTGATCAAGCTGTCTCTGGGACCTACAAAACCAAGCTGTAGCCCCGCGGCTGCTGCACTACTATATGAGAATCTTTACGCTCCCCTACGGGCTCCTCCGCCCATACATTGAAAGCCCTCATGGGCAGGGTCCACTCATTTGCTTTATTGCCCTTGTTTTTGTATTCTTACATCCTTATCCCCTTCCGTACATGTACAGTGCCCTGGAATCCATGGCACTTTAAAATAAATAATAATCTCATACAACCCCTTTAATAATATCATTAATATCCGTGTCCCGGATTCACCATTTTCACAATTATGACCATTTGCAGTGCAAACATCCCACTGTATAACCTAAAATCTCTAGTTCCCAGCTTTGGAGCTGCAAAGTTGACAGGCAGTGATGGGCATTGTGGTTCTACCCGAATGGTGGTGCAAGTAGGGTTATTGCCTAGAGGAAACCAATCAGAGCCCGGGTTTCATTTTTTTTTCAGTGCAATTTTGAAAATGAAAGCTGGACTCTGATTGGCTCTTATATAGTGGCAAGGCCGCTCCATAGGTGGAGGACAAATGACTTTGGAAAGTTACCACAAGACGCCTTGAATGTCGAGCAGTCACCTACACTCAATTCAATCTCCTTTACCATCCATGGAAATAGAAATTTCCATAAAATCTGACAATATTTTACAAATGACGCAATACGCCAATACTGATAAGATGTGTTTGGCTTTTGCATGGCGGGCAGGGAAGTAAATGCTAATTAAATTCTATAGAATATCAGTAATTTACATTATATGAGAATGATTTGGCATGACAAAAAAATGGATGCCCAGGTCCAGTCCAGCCACTAGTTTTGTGCGCATGTTGCTCAATGCAATCCCAAACCGTTCATATCAGAACCCGCTAAACTACTTTTCCGAGCCAGACCATGATGCCAGCCTGGCAGAGATGATATTTAGTCACCCAGTTTATCATTCTTAGGCCTTGGAACAAGAACATGAAAACTGATTCTGAATGTAACAGAAATAAATATAGAGTCTCCAGGAGCCTGTGCAAAAGCCGCCATGTTCTGGAGCTTTATGGCATGCTGGGCACATCAGAGGGTGATTGGGATGAGAAGACCAGCAAAACACAGGCCGAGAAATTGCGCAGAGTTGGGTCTAAGTTCCAGTTTGGTATTTCCAGCGGGTGCAGGGAAGCAGGAGGCGTCTTGGCATTCTGGGGAGAAGGCTAAGGGTGCATTTACTCAGGGACGTAGGAGACCTGCCACACAATAATATGGCTTCGCTCTGCCTTAGAAAGTACTGGTTTGGTCTGGTTCCCACCATCTCCAGAGGGTTCTTCCGTCTCATCGTCTTCTCCATCCCCTGAGGGAAGAAGTGGCACATTAGTCCATTGATCCACCAGCACTTTGTATTTTTACCTGTTTAATCCTTATACACACGACAATTCTGTTTTTCACAGACCTAAAGTCCATGAAAAAGGAAAGTAAAAAAATGACTGTGTGATGGTTATTTTTTGAATAGCCATCACACGGCCATTTTAAAACCCATGATAGTCTATGGGTGTATTCACATGTCTAGTTTTTGTATCCGTCAAAACAGACAAAGATAGAGCAGGTCTGTATAAACCAGTCCGTCAAAACTACAGACATGTAAATATATCCATTTATTCTTATTGTGGCAGGTTTAAACTTCATGTAACTGGCATTTTTGCGCCCCTTCCCCTTACACATACCACCTTCCTGAAAAGAGGACGTGGCGAGGGTGTGCAGGGCCACTGTCATGTGAATAAGGCCTTAGGGATAAGTGGTGCCAAAGCTGTATGGTGGCTATTGACTGAATGTTTGTGGCCACCTTTAGCCCACCCTTACACGTCCACATTGTTGATAAGTGTTACAAAGAAATAAATGTGATCTCACCAATACGGAAGTCAATGTATCCCTCCCCTCCGCTCAGCACAAGCACGTTCTTCAGTTTTTGCTCTTCCGTCTCTGCAGATGGGGTGCCTGGGTTCTCGGAGGGACTGTCCAGCACGCTGCCATTAAGTGTGGCCAGAACATTACCTGCAAATATACACAGCAGTCAGGCTATGGACATGATGTAAAAGCCTAGCAATGGCCTAACAGAGCTTAGGAGTAGGTAACCTGTATCTGCTGCCACTGGTGAAGCAGGGGCATAACTCTAGGAGGTGCAGAGCAAGCAATTACACCTGAGTCCCGGAACCTTAGGGGCCCCATAAGGTGTCTCTTCCCAATATGAGGAGGCCGGTACTATAAACAATACATTATAGTTAGAGGGCCTGGTACAGATTTTGCTTTGGAGTCCTGGAACTTCACCAGTCTGATATATAGTATGTCAGGAGGTCCCTCTGTCTCTGTCAGTCACGGAACGGCTTAGATATCTGGAATAACTCATGACACTTTTCAAGCATAATTTATAGTAAATCTGATGGCCTGAGGTGTCTCCACCCGTCTTAAAAAGTGGTGAGCAGGGCGCTGGAGGTGAGATGCGCCACATTTAGCTACTTTCCTGGCACAGCCCACTTTAGTTACTATAAAGGTCCTATAATATAATGGTTTCCTTTTATTATGTAGCTGTAGATATTTAGTTATATTAATCGTCTTACAGTACTTACCTGGCACAGACACAAAGAACTTGACGGCATCGCGGTGGCCATGGAAGCAGAGCTGGGCCTGAGCCATAGAGCAGTACGGTATGAAGCTGCCTGCAGACTTTTCGCTGTTCTCGTCGCTGTACACGTGGATTACTCCGCCACCAGCCCGAGCCACTTCTCCGGAAGATGTAGGAGAAGTCTTGTTGGCTGAAAACACATACAAGGATTGAGTGACATGATGTGACCTCTTACAAAGGCAAGATCAGCTACTTCATACAAGGTTCAACTTCTGGAGCAACTCAGGTAGGCTCAGCCCAAGTGTGAAGGCCTCATCCATCTAGTCTCGTGTGGTACCACATGAAGTCTCGGAGCATGCGCTACTCATGGTCTCTGTCAACAGGCTGTTACTAGGGGTTGTATAGGGATAGAGCATGAAGAAGCTGTTTAGCCAGCACCGCTATGGGGTAATATCTATAGATCTAGTGCGGCTGCCACTCACATGGTACTATGGTAGATATTATTTTAAAGAATTTCTGACTGGGCAGCATGTCTGGTGCTATTAGGGTATGTTCACACTGAGTTTTTTTGCAGGTGGATTTTTGAGACGGAATCTGCCTCAAAAAACGCCTCCCAACGCTTCCATCCTCTTGCTGATTTTTCAGGTAGAAGCGTCATCACCGATCTTCCGGCAGACTCTGCCTTGAAAACCCCATTGAAATGAATGGGAGGCAGAAAAAAAAAATGCTTAAAAAAAACGCTAGCATTTTTTCTGCCTCCCATTCATTTCAATAGGGTTTGCAAGTTGGAATGCTCCGGAAGATAGGCTTGACTGAAAAGTCACTGAAGCGAACAGGAGAGTTGGGAAGTGTTTTATGAGGCTGATTCCGCCTCAAAAATCTCCCTGCAAAAAACTCTGTATATTAGTAAGCAGCTTGCAGAGCGTTCTTTTATCAGGTCCCCCCCGCTGAGCACTACACGGGTCTCATTGAAATCAATGGTCTTGTCCGCGGCAGGTCCTTTACAGTGGGACATGCTCTCTGCTTTGGCTCATACATGAAGATCCTGAATTGGGGATCCCCTCAATTTACTCCGAATTTCCTAATATGAAATTTATCTGGTTATTTTTAAACAAAATCCCTTTAAGCACTGTTGACATTCCTTCAAAAATAACCATAAAAAAAAAAGATAAAGTATAACAGTCTACTTTTTATACAGTATCATAGGGATCATAAGTGATCTCATAGTGTCGCATAGGCTGGTATAGCAACTTGGGAGCAGGTGTGGGTGGCTGCAGTTGAATCCAGGAAGTGTTATCATGGGGTAATTGTGCTCCAAAATATGCAACACGGACAAACAACAATCTGCCATGTTGGATTATCCAAATGGTAACCCAACCAGTGAACTCTTCACAGAGGCAGAAAGGTACAAAGTATATCATTATGGCCTATGTGTTACAATTATTATATAGAGTAGGAACCCTTAAAGAAGATATATAAGATACACAGAGAAGAGACCAGGTATTACTTCACGGCTTGTCCTCAGGAACTACAGATAGTAATGGCCGGCTATAAGGAATAGCACATGAGTGTTATCTATGGCCACCAATCAGATTGCTGCTTACTTTTTAATCCTTGTATTGTCAGGGGCAACAGCGCTGTAGTTAGTTGCTATACTCTATGTGTATGAAGGCCTGTAATATGGGATGTAGTTATGGGGGGCAGGGGTAGCAATGCTTCAGGGGGCCGATAAACCCCTCCGTCACATTAGAAGATGCTAGTACTTTAAATGGTACATAATAGGGGACCCGGGTACATGTTTTGCACTGTTCACCAGGAAATTGTAGACGCACCCCTGCCAGAGGCCTTGTATAAGCAAGCAACCAATCAGAATACAGCTTTTATATTTTTCATATTGAATCCAGCGATCTGATTGGATCGCATGGACAGTTCAAGGCACAAATGGTGCACTAGGTGCAAATATTAGGTGCAAAAAAGATAAAAAAGTAAAATAATAAAACATAACGCCTAAGCAGTGTAATAGTATAGTATGTACACTATGGTAATTGTAGCCCAGAGCAACCAATCAGAACTCAGCCGCCATTTCTTAAATCTCTTTAGGAAAATTAAAGGGGTCTTCCAGGCAAATGATATTGATGTCCTATCCTTAGGATAAGTCATCAATATCAGATCGGTGGGAGAACTACATATAGAAGAGAGCCATCTGCTCCTGAGTCTGTCCTCTGCTCTGATCAGCAGGGGTCCCAGGTGTCGGACACCCCCACTGATCTAAGCATAGGTCATCAATTACATCTGCCTGGAAAACTACACTGTGATTGGTTGCTATGGACAACAAGACCAAATAAGGCCCCAGGAGGGGGATTTACTGTTGCTGGCCCATTGTACGGAGGGTGAGCTGGCCTCTCCTTTAGCACAGTATACGCCGTATTCATGAATAGTGGGTACTCCATGTTGAAGGTCTACACAGCTCCATATCAGACCTGGCATGGCTTATATAGTCTATTAGCCGTCACTGCGGGGATCAGTGATCCCTATAGCTTTGTATCTTACCAGGCCACAGTTATGAAACTAATCCTAAGGAAATATTTTCTTGTAGCCTTCAAGCCTAGAACTTACTCTGGTCTTTACTCTGAATGACGTCCGTATGATGTGGAAAACTTAAGGTGGAATTGGTATTCACTAAGAAAGCTGCACAGACCAACTCAAGTGGGGATAGATGTGGCACAGAAGGTGACATGATAGTATTACTGCTAGAATCTGATGAAAATCTGACCACATGGGGTGCAGACGGGGCAGGTGCACCTAGGCCGTGGTCCAAAGTATTATTATTGGTACATGTAGCTGAGCGACTACCAATATGGCCACCATAACAGCTCTGACAACCAACTTTCCTAGACTACTGAGTACAAATCTGACATTTATGTATTGGTATGTCCTCAGATCCCATATTACTGCATAGATGTGGATGCTTGCCATTCAGGAGCCTGAGAAAGCTGAGTGACACTATAATGGCAGCCATGTTGGATATCCTCACCTAGCTTTATTTAGATTTGAAGGAAATGATCTTTATAGTTTATACCAATTCCCAAAGACAACTTGAGAAGTTCTGCCGCTTTGTGAATACCACCGAATGATGAAAAATGAGGATGGAGACAGGACATGTTGGAAAGATGGGATGAGGTGACACAGAGTCAGGTCCTGCACTTACCCCTCAGCCCCAGCAGCTGGCCCCGGTGTAGGACTACCGCTAGCGGAGGTGGAAGGGTTGGGAGTATTCATAGGCCAGAAGAGGAAAGGGAATAGGAGGGGAGGCAGGAAAGGGATAAAGCATGAAGAACACAAAGAATAAATTATTGGCAGGATTGGAGGTGTGAAATCTGTAGATAGGGGTATTCAATATATCAGGAGGAACAAAATATACAATAGTGATAGAAGAACAAACCTTTGTGATCTCAGCATCTACAGCCCGTATAGTCGTGACATTTACAAATCAGGGAACCCCTTAAAAATCCCAAAATGCAGTCCTACTGGCGAACCACATGTTATAGGGCAGGAGGAGCAGAGCAGACTGATACATAGGATTCAGGATAACTTGTCTTTTTTCCAGTTAAACCTCTGCTCTCTTTACTTAGGAGTCCAATGGGCGGTCCCTTTGATAGTTAGCTGAGTAGGACCGCCCACTGGACTCCTAAGAATAGAAAGACAAGGTATTTCAATTAATAAACAACAAGTTATTCTGAATCATTTCCCCCAAATCTATATATCAGTCTACTTACCTCCTCCTGCTCTGTAACATGCCGCCTTCAGACTAGACTGCGTTCTCAATGTGGTGGGGTCTCTTTAACTGAATCAGTTATTTTTATGATTTTTATATTATATTTTATATAATATTTTATATTATAGAGAGATATATAGATAGATATGTGATAGATAGATAGGAGATAGATAGGAGATAGATAGATAGATAGATAGATAGATAATGAGATTGATAGATAGATAGATAGATAGATAGATAGATATAGTGTAGATAGATAGATAGATAGATAGATAGATAGATATGAGATAGATATGAGATAGATAGATGGATAGATAGATAGAAGATAGTTATTACATTTCCATCTTAATCTGCTTTTCTGCTGCAGCAGATCTGATAATATACGGAGGGCTGTTTGGATTCCCTATTACCACCTTGTATATGTGTCAGCAGACTGCTTACTGCTTTTTATTGCAGCCTGTAGTTTGTCAATGGACTCCAGAACTAAAAGAGGTCACCCATATCTATTAGGGTGTACTCACAACATAAAGGGGATAAATGGGGAGATTTTTACTGCTAGGGGGCAGCATTTTTGCAAACTAGTTGCCAACTGGACACTGCAACGCTCTATAGCGGTAGATACGTAATACAGCCACTATGCATAATATGGAATGGATGGAATTTATCATGGCCAATGTAACTATTCTGGGCAGTGTAGCTGCAGCGTGTTGCATATAGCGATTGATCTAGTTGCTTTTCTGTTGCAACAACTTATAAATGATTTCCAATGTGCTTATTACTATGCGTCCACCATATCATGCAGGCATGGCGTTATAACCACAGCTGTCATATCTACTTATGGCAATGCAATTTTAAGACAAGCATCTATTCATGACTTACTTTCTGTGAGGGGTATTGAGATGACCACTCCATTTCCGGTTCCGACCCATAGTCTATTGCCGGCGATTAGCAGCGCTGTAATTCGTACAAATGAGAATCCCAGTTTTCCGGTGCCTGCCATTGGCGAAAAGAGAAAATAATGTGTAAATGAGTATGTATATATAATTAACACTAGTATACTAAATACATCATAATTTATAATAATATATAATATCATCATCATATAACATATCAAATTGGAACATTCCTACATACAGGTAACAGGAGGGGTTAATATTGAATGCCCCAAACCCAAGCAGCAGTTTTCAGCGTCATAAATCTGCTCTGAGGATGGGAATCCTGTAGGGTTCCTGAAAGCCCTCTGAGCCCCATATCAGCTACCGGCACATTAGACCATTGGTCGTCCTCCAAGTCTGCACACAATCTACTCAGCAGCTGCTTTTACTGACAAGTGACTCTCATGCCGCTGCTGCTGAAAACCCAAGAAAACTTAGCATGAAGCATCACATGGTGGACCTCTAAAAGCAATGGCCATCTAAAGAACGTATAGATGCAGAGTCTGTCCACTCCGGTAAGGAAAAGCCCTCCATGGGGTGAGAAACTAAGCCAAATGTGGCACAATTCTGGTGTCATTTGTGTCAAAAAGCTGTCTAACATGGCCACATTTAACAAGTATCTTAGACACTTATTAGACACTTTATAAAAAAGGTATGGATCTCATGGGAAAGAGGAGTGGCTTATTTGAAAGTGGGAGTGGCCTAAGCTGCCACGCCGAATTTTGACGCATTTCTCTGGCATAAGCTAAGCCAACAAATAGGAGATGTAAAGTTGGGCCCGACAGTCTGATAACATGACAGATTTATCTTCCAGCATCAGCCGCTGTAATAAATCTGGTGCAGTTTAAGACTGTCTAGTTTAACTTTATGCACACTGGAGAACTACAGGGGTTGCAGTGGTCACAGTTGCAACCCAGTCTAGAAGCCAGGGGGCTCCACAGGTCACCCTCATTGCAGTAGGGCTGGTTATACGTCTTTGGTCTCCTTTTTGATTTCCTTTGATGGCCAGCATCAAATCTATTCCCCCTGTCCTCTGGTGCCCTGGAGTGAAAAGATTTATGATACACAGCCTTCCACTTCCTGAAAGGAGGAAATGAATCTAAAAAGATAGCAGATGGTCAGCAGGTATAAGAGAAGGGATTCTGTGGGGGAAGCTGTGGCAATAAAGCAGGCAGGATTGGATGATGGGAAGCTTGTGTGCACAGATATGTTGTGAACAAGTCCTCATGGTGGTCTTGGCCCAGATAGAGAAGGAAAAGGTAATATAAATAGTGCTAAAATGTACAGAAAGCACGTGGCTGATGGACATAAGAAGTGGCGCGGGGGCCCATGAGCTCTATGCTACTGTTTATACCAAGCTTTTACATGTTATTAGTAAATCTGCCCTATGTCTTAATAGGATATACTGTATGAAGAGGCTTTTCAAACGTCCTTGTATTATTTTCTGATGCAAAAAGCAATGTCATCCAGGAAGGCTCAGATACCGTCATGAAAAATACATTACACTGCATCGTGAAACAGCACTAGGGACGCAGCGTCACTCACCTAACATTTTACTGACATAAGGCTCAATATCCACATCCTGTAGATGCTGGTGGGTGTGGGCATGGTACAGCCGCAGTGTGGAGTCTAACCGGATCGATACCCAAACACCATCTCCGATCCATGCCAGCTGTCGAACTTGGCTTTCCCTTCGGGGATGGGCATCAAACGATTTCTAAAGGTCGGACATGAGAAATCACAGAATACATTAGAAGGATGGAGAACACTCCAAATGGTTTATCATTCAGTTTGCTTACTTTTATTGTTACAAAATAACACATTTTTTTTAGTCCAAGAATCCTTTTGAAGATCCATGTCTTGTGTATGTATAAATAATGTGAATTTTCAGTTTCTTGCATAACACCATGTCTGATGAAGGGAGCTAGACTTCCGAAAGCTTACTTATCAAATATACTCAGCATCTAAAAGGTATCGCCTTATTTCTTCACTATTCCACTACTTTCTATGGCTAACACAGTACAACATTGTACTACTAACAAAATAACACAGTCCATGGAAGCCGCAGAGAGAATCTTAGTATATGGATGAGAAGCAAGATACTGCCCATCATAGGCAAATGTAGGTGTCAATAGAAATGAGGATGAGCCACAAAAGCAGGGTCCATGGTAGATAACCATGTGTAGGTATACAGATCAAAGGAGGTGGCGGCAGCCTTTAATGTGTTATCCATGGATAGATAGATAGACAAACAAATAATGGATGGATATGAGATAGATAGATATGAGATAGATAGATGGGTAGGTCTACTTACTGGTATTTGCATGGTTTTAGGCTGAATCACATATATTTTGTTCTTGTAGCCGCACCACACTCGGTCATATACGACGGCCATACAGCGGATGGAGTGATGAGTGTGCCCCAGGTCCATCAAGTGATAGTTACTGAGGTCCCATTGTTTGTCTTATGAAGAATACAATACAATTGAATAGCAATGAGCAGATCTTACAACTCACCCTGATATCTAATGCTATTTCCATCTTACTAAGACCAAACAATGGTAGTGATGAGATTAGGTTAAAGGTTTGTCCTGCCCCTATTTATGGTATATGGAGGAAGGGGTCTCAAGTCATCTTACAAATATTACGGTGATTCCTGATTTCTGACACCCCCCTGTGTTATTGTCCTGTATTCACACCAGTCAATCCCCGCTAAGCATAATGCTGTAATAACTAAAAGATGCCTTACCTTCTCCTCGATGGAAGATGGCCAGCGTCCCATCTGCTAGGGCCACAAGGACCCGTCCCTTCACATGCCTGGAAGTCACAAGATATGTCATTTACCATACAGGCTGTCACCCATGATCCCACCATGATGATATAACCTATACAGTGTGATACAATATAATATGGATTACACTTACACAATGCTCAGCACTGAGTCCTTTAGCTTTATGGAGTGCAGACACTTTTTCCAATTGGAGACAGCGGAGTGAACGTACAACCTGAGGTATACACAGGACACCGTGAGCACAGGGAAGGATTATGGGATATTACAGCTATGACATATCCTGCAGGTATCCAGAGTCACATACCAGCCGTTCTGTGCGCCCAGCCACATGGTTGGCGCAGCACTAGTGCCAGCAGGGATGTCGCTGTTCGGCTCTGTCTCTTGCTGCGTTGCGTTCCCTTCAGGCTTCAGGTGCCCATTTTCACTAGTATTGGGAATATAAACATTATCATGTTAAAAGGAGATTGCAAAAAGTGAATTTTATAGCGAGATGTACATTTAGTTATTTGTTTTCTGTTACTTATATAGTGCAAGGATATTCCGCAGCTTTGTATATAGATATAGTCACCATTTACGGTACATCAGTCCTGTCCCCAGTGGGGCTTCAATGTGATTTTCCTGTCTCGGACATACACACATGGACTGCGATGCCTGCAGTGCTAGATCTACTATAATGAAAAAGTAGCCCAGTTACGGTAAGACGTAAGAGTGCTATGGTAGGTAGTAAGATGGACTTTAGGCATGTCAGTAGGTGGACGTGGTGAATCCACAATCCTATTCAGTTCAATGGGATTTCCAGAGATAGCCAAGTGCTAAACCCCTTTGTGCAAAGTCTTATCACCTGTGCATAACTGGCTTAGATTTCAGGTATCATTTACACCAGCTTTCTGGCATACATGATAATGAATCTGACAGGCCCAATGGCATTGACGTATTGTCCACACAACCTTCCATACCTGCATAGTCGGCCATTTGCCACAGGGGCAGGGTCTGTGAACACGTGCTCTGTTAGGGGTCCCGGTCGAACCTGTGCTGGTTCTGCTTCACTGATGGAGGATTCTGGTACCTCCAGGGCTTCTGTGGCTTCCTCTGCTGACTGATGCTGGGTGAGTTTGCCATTGCTTACTGTGGAGACCTCGCCTGGTGAAAAAGATCATAAATGTTCTGATACCACCGGACCGCACTTTAAATGGAGAAAATACCTTAATAAAACCCACGTTATGACTATATAACACACCTCCTAGCCAACCCATTGGCCTCATTATTGTCCCACAAAACAGACCTCAGAGAGGCAGAAATTATGCACATATGCTAAAATGTGGGTGTTTTTGGAAGTTGTAGGCATATCAGGGAAAGGACTAAAATCTCCTCCAATGGGGCATCAGATATTAGGAGGTCTGAATATGGTCATATAGAATTCTACAGGCTACACAAACCTTGATTCTTGTCCAGTACGGGGGTATCACCGCGGGAGGAGCAGTTACTACGCGGCACATTGCATCTCGTGGCACATCCCACGATTGTGATTCCTGCCAAGACCCCGTCAGTCTCACCAGCGTCTTCTGTATTAGCATCTCCCTCCAGGAATATCTCACCCGGTGGGTAGTCGCTGTCACAGGCGGCTACAGAGCACAGAACAGTACATAGTCAATGACGAATATAGTCACAGCGGGACAGGTGGGTGCGGGTTATTGTCCTACCAGGGATGCTGGAGATGCACAACACGTGGGCATTGCAGACTGTAAACTGGTCCACCAGCGTGCCGGGCTGGTTTGCATCTATAATAACAACCTTGCTGGTTGACAGAGTGCTGGTGAGAATCCATACACGGCTGGAGGTGGCATCTGCTTCGTAAATCTCCTTAGTCTGCAGACAGGGAGGCAAATATAAGACACTATAAGCACAGGTAGGATTATAAGCTTTATTTGGGTGGCACTGGCATTACATGGTCAGAAGACGTCATAGGCCTCTCTACAGATCACTTATCTCTGTGCAAAAAAAAGCAAATTGTTCCAAAATTGTTAAAAAGTCTTCCACCATTACTAAGATATATTTGTTAAGCTAATAGCAACCGATATGGTCACCATTATCTGTGATTTCTAAATCACTTAATGGGAATCTCCTGTTTCATCCTTCTACCCATTAGCTGGAGGAAAGAGTAGCTATAAAGAGCGTCTCCCTGTCTGGAGGACCCACCATGTCCATACATTATACAGACCTCCCACTGATTTTAATCACTATGTAATGCTTCAGTTCACCTGTGGTGGCGCTGCAGGATAATTAAACAATTGCTATAAAGATTTCCCACAGATCACGGCTGATGGTTGGGAGTCCAAACAACTGGATACCCTGTTATCAGCTTATTTTATGGGACCTTTCTTACTAAAAAAGGATGTCCAAAGAGGACAATGCAAATCCGTAATTTAGGAGTCTGGGTAAGCTTAGTGATGATCAGTCTGTGGGATGTAACGTCCATAATGGTCATCACGCCGCTAACCCTACAATACACGTGGGGCGCTGTATCTCTTCTGTCTTTCTGTGATACAGAAAATCCATTTTTGGTTGACTCTCCTGACTATCTTAGGCTAGGTTCACATCTGCATCAGGGTCTACGTTGGAGACTCCGCCGCAGAAACCGCCAAAAATCGGCGGAAAAGTCTTGCACGGAGGAGTCTCTGGAGTCCGCAGGTAAGCACTTTTTTAGCAGATGGGCTCTCTGTCTTTCAGGTGCCTTGGCGGACCCAAAAGACGGAGAACCCAGTGCAAGTGTGAACCTAGCCTTAAGTGACACACAATAGAACAGAATCCAAGATCTTCTGCGGTCTATCAGTGTCCTCACCTTCTTCTTCTCCGGGGAGGTGTGGGTGCTCTTGCTCTCTCCTTCCACTTCACGGTCTGATGTTAATGGATCTCTACCCGGTGTTGATTTGACTCCAGTCACTGTTTCCTCCTCAAATGGTTTCCACCCTGTTAGATCGACTCCGGCCGCACACCACAACTGTGAAGACAAGCGCAGCATCACTTAGTGCCAGTACAAGAAGGAGTAGTCATAGACGTCTCACATACATGTATGACGGTACCTTCATAGTGGGATCCTTCTCCACAAGCGGTCTGCAG
Organism: Leptodactylus fallax; assembly: GCA_947044405.1. NCBI lineage: Eukaryota > Metazoa > Chordata > Amphibia > Anura > Leptodactylidae > Leptodactylus > Leptodactylus fallax. The sequence goes on from CAMRHE010000053.1 coordinate 1,980,107, forward strand.
TACACGGGCACAGGCACGTTCTTCATGCGGTTGTCTTCCTGACCTCCATTTGGACTCAGCTTATTAAACAACACACATGAAATAGTTCCGTAAGACCCATTACATATAGGAAGGGTAATGGCATTGGCTTCATCCATGTTTCATGTCCCCCATTGCCTACAAACAGTCCTGTAAAATATGGATGTAATTTCCCAGTAATGACAGCTGATCACGAGGGGTTCTAGGAATTGGTCCCCTGAATAGTCAGCTCAGCTTTGGGCAGATTGTGATGTTCCCTGCCTTGGATGCAGTTTTGAGATGTCCTTAAGGGAAAATACATCAATTCCCTTTCAGCCTCACAACTACTTTCTATCAAAAGTTATTTGCAGCATGTATAGTCCAGTCTTTAATGGGGTTGTGGCATTACTGAGACATGCCCTATCCACAGCATAGGGCATAAGTGTCATATCATGGGGGGGTCAGACTCTGGGGTCCCTCAGCATTCAAGATAATGGGGGCCTGAACGCTCCATGTGCATGGAGAGTTGGTGAGCATACATTACCAACACTTCTATGGGGCTACCAGAGATTGCCCTCTGGCCAGTCCCATAGAAGCAAATGGAGGGCTGGCCAAGCAAGCACGCCACCTCTCCATTCACAAGCAGCATTCAAGGAAACTTTCAGACCCCCAATCTCCCAATCACTGTGGATCAGATAAGTGTCACAACCCCAGTAGCACCTTTCATGGAGGCAGATCTGGCCACTGTTATTGGGCCTATGGGATAAGGGTCGTAGGGTTTTGCAGCAGCTTCCACTAGGGCGATGTCACTGCATACTGTACAGTTTATATGCACTAGGCTCCCCCTAGTGGTGGGTGCAGGCAGACACAGCTTCATCATGTAGTATTTTCAGCATCTGCTAAATAGTGCTAGGTCCAGCTACACCACATTTACAGACATTGACTGTAGTGGCCCCATGAGTTCAGTGCACACCCCTGACTGTGTGTAGGCAATGAGTCTACTGACATCTAAAGAAAAAACTACCCATCTAAAGCCACCAACCTGCTTGTATTTAGCAGGCAGGCTCCACCCACAAGCTTGCAGGCGACCGTCATCATTACGCACGTGTTCCCGCACTTGGCGGTACTGCTCACGTTTCTGCTCACGACGAACTGTGGATGTGCAGTCACTGAGAAGAGAAGCCACAGTGTTACTTCTCAATCTAGAAGGAGAGAGAAAGGAAGAGAAGGTGCCCAGCGTCAGGGGAGAGCAGAAAGCAAAGCAGCAAGGGTTAATGGCAATGCATTAGTAAGATTACTGCACGCCCAAGCAAAGTCATCTGGAAATAAAGGGTTAAACGTTTATCCCATTACAAAATCTACTCTATAAGGCTCCATGCTGTTCAAAATGGATAGCACAGGCAGCCATTATACACTATGGATAGCACAGGCAGCCATTATACACTATGGACAGCACAGGCAGCCATTATATACTATGGATAGTACAGGCAGCCATTATATACTATGGATAGTACAGGCAGCCATTATACACTATGGACAGCACAGGCAGCCATTATACACTATGGATAGCACAGGCAGCCATTATACACTATGGATAGCACAGGCAGCCATTATATACTATGGATAGCACAGGCAGCCATTATATACTATGGATAGCACAGGCAGCCATTATATACTATGGATAGCACAGGCAGCCATTATATACTATGGATAGTACAGGCAGCCATTATACACTATGGATAGCACAGGCAGCCATTATACACTATGGATAGCACAGGCAGCCATTATACACTATGGATAGCACAGGCAGCCATTATATACTATGGATAGTACAGGCAGCCATTATATACTATGGATAGTACAGGCAGCCATTATATACTATGGATAGTACTGGCAGCCATTATACACTATGGATAGCACAGGCAGCCATTATATACTATGGATAGTACAGGCAGCCATTATACACTATGGATAGCACAGGCAGCCATTATACACTATGGACAGCACAAGCAGCCATTATATACTATGGATAGTACTGGCAGCCATTATACACTATGGATAGTACAGGCAGCCATTATATACTATGGATAGCACAGGCAGCCATTATATACTATGGATAGCACAGGCAGCCATTATACACTATGGACAGCACAGGCAGCCATTATATACTATGGACAGCACAAGCAGCCATTATATACTATGGATAGTACTGGCAGCCATTATACACTATGGATAGTACTGGCAGCCATTATATACTATGGATAGCACAGGCAGCCATTATACACTATGGATAGCACAGGCAGCCATTATATACTATGGATAGCACAGGCAGCCATTATATACTATGGCCAGGATAGGCAGCCATTATATACTATGGATAGCACAGGCAGCCATTATACACTATGGATAGCACAGGCAGCCATTATACACTATGGATAGCACAGGCAGCCATTATACACTATGGATAGTACAGGCAGCCATTATATACTATGGATAGCACAGGCAGCCATTATATACTATGGCCAGGATAGGCAGCCATTATATACTATGGACAGCACAGGCAGCCATTATATACTATGGACAGCACAGGCAGCCATTATATACTATGGATAGTACAGGCAGCCATTATACACTATGGATAGTATAGGCAGCCATTATATACTATGGACAGCACAGGCAGCCATTATATACTATGGACAGCACAGGCAGCCATTATATACTATGGACAGCACAGGCAGCCATTATATACTATGGACAGCATACAGATTGTGTAATACTATCTTTTCCAGATCACTCAACTCAGAACAGAATGTATGAGCAATAGGCAAGCGCTGGGAAGCTAATGCAGAGGCCATAATGTCCGGCGTGACAAGTGTTCCGAAAGATGTAGCAAGAATATGCCTAAACCTATAAAATACACACAGAAAACAAGCCCTGCAAATATTCCCTCAATCTCTCCTTTAGTTTGAGCCTATTTTATCTCTTATTGCAATTAAACCTATATATATATTGTATATACACTGCATTCCAAATTATTATGCAAATCAGATTTAAGTGTCATAAAGACACCTCCTGGCTGGTTTTGTGTCTTGGCGCTCTTTGGATCACTTTGGATCAGTCTCAATCACCTGTGATTATTAGTTTGCCAGATGAGCCCAATTAATGGAATCTGTAAAGTGCTGCGGAATATGTTGGCGCTATACAAGTAAGCAAAATAAAAGAAACTACTTAAGAAGGACGTTCCACATTATTAAGCAGCCACAGGTTTCAAGCAATATGGGAAAGGAAAAGGATCTCTCTACTGCCGAAAAGCCTCAAATAGTGCAAAGCTTTGGACAAGGTGTGAAAACATCAGATATTTCACGAAAACTTAAGTGTGATCATCGTACGGTGAAAAGATTTGTGGCTGATTAAGAGCACAGATGGGTTCGTGCAGATAAAGGCAGAATGAGGAAGGTTTCTGCCAGACAAATTCATCAGATTAAGAGACCAGATACTAAAATACCATTACAAAGCAGCAAATAGGTATGTGAACCTCAAGGTGTAGGATCCTCCAGAGGCTTTCAGCTGCACATAAACCTACTATTCGGCCACCCAGTTATAATGACTGTTATTTGCAGCGACCATTTAGGAAAATCAGAGAAAAATACAATTTGCATAATAATTTGGAATGTGGTGTATACATATATACAGTATAAAGAAATCTTCTCTATGTGTCACAGAAGCTCAGCCATAACCCCTTCTTCTCCTTACTGTTCAGTGCCTGGCTATAAGACAATTGGCTGTAGCAGGGGCCGCCACTCCCCCTCGGATGTCTTGGCTAAGCCCCTCCCACCTAACCATTAGCTGAAAATGAAAGAGATCTCCCATGTGCCTGCAGACTGACCACCAGTAGGTGGCTCCACCTGTCAGCCCATCATAGCTAACACACTCAGAGCCTCGGCATTTTTGGGTGTTGCATTGTTGAAGTGGAGACTAACTATGCCTCCCCTATATGCACCCCTAATCAGTCTAGTTTGACGTGGATACAATAGATGGTGCCTCATACTAACAGGCACAGGAGGCAGCGGCACCTACTGGATCCACAGCAGACCAGGCAACGGCACCTACTGGATCCACAGCAGACCAGGCAACGGCACCTACTGGATCCACAGCAGACCAGGCAGCGGCACCTACTGGATCCACAGCAGACCAGGCAGCGGCACCTACTGGATCCACAGCAGACCAGGCAGCGGCACCTACTGGATCCACAGCAGACCAGGCAGCGGCACCTACTGGATCCACAGCAGACCAGGCAGAGGCACCTACTGGATCCACAGCAGACCAGGCAGCGGCACCTACTGGATCCACAGCAGACCAGGCAGCGCCACCTACTGGATCCACAGCAGACCAGGCAACGCCACCTACTGGATCCACAGCAGACCAGGCAGCGGCACCTACTGGATCCACAGCAGACCATGCAACGGCACCTACTGGATCCACAGCAGACCAGGCAGCGGCACTTACTGGATCCACAGCAGACCAGGCAGCGGCACCTACTGGATCCACAGCAGACCAGGCAGGCCCTGATTTTACCATTCTAGCATCTACCATCACATTCCGGGTTAAGAGATCTCACACTGCAATATAATACAATTCAGAGACCATGTACTTAGCTGTAATGCTGACCATACAGGTATCACCCAGGACTCCCTCATAAAAAGGATCTTTTGCTGACCCTGATAGAACCCCTGAATGGAACCCCAAAAGCAGATGTGAACAGCGCCTTAGTTAGTGGTTAGCAGAAATAAAAAAGTTAGCTAAGTGTGAAGTTGTGTTGGAAGAAAGACTTAAAGCCTAAAGCAACAAAACATCAAGAGATATTAATCGAGTCCTGTAATTCAGTAAAATATTATTTACCAACTGTAGAAAAGATCTCAAGATCATCTGACATTGAGAGTCACAACGAGCCATACCGGAAATAGTAACCATTAAAGAATATCAAGATCAGATCGGAGGGGAAAACAATTGGCACCCGCACCAGTCAGCTGATTGAAACGGCCGCAGTGCCTGGTCTCTTCATTGGATCCCAGGTATAGCGCCATACACTGTATAGTGGTTGTGCTTTGTATTGCAGCCCAATCTCATTCACTTAAAGGGAGTCTGTCGCCAAAAAGCCATTTGACCACAATAGGATGCTGAAAATATAAGCATCCTGCTCGATCTTAGGGTATGTTCACACGGCGGAATTTGGTTCAAACAGAAAAATTCAGCTTCAAATCCTGAAGAAGAAATTCAAAATCCTGCCGGGAACACCGCGGACACACAACAACTGCAGAACCCACGGTGTTAGTATTATGTGACGCTAACTGTGAAAAGAAGCCACGACTGGAAAAGGGGAGAGGAACGGGGCAGAAGCCGCCAAAATTACTCTTCATTTTCAGTCGTGGAGCAATCCTAAGATGACAACAATACAATTAGTACATGATAATGGAGAAACCTGTTACAGATTTTGCACTGGGGCGAAGGGTATGCAAGGGTACACTTTTATACACAAAAAGATCAAAAATCATCAATTCTTGTAGTTTAGAAACTCGATGCCGGCAGTTCATTGTTCGGCCACATCTTGTCAGGTCTGAATTCTGTCTTATCCTCTGCTGTTGATGACTTTGTACACCAACCCATTTAGCTCTACATAAATCTAAGCCAACATTGACTTGTTTACATAAAAAAGACACTATAGACTGACTTACTCATCCGGGAAGAATTCGATTGTGCGCCCCCCGGTGGATATCTGACACATGGTGTGACTGCGGCGCTGGCTAAACCCAGCTGGAGTGGGTGACTTGTAGTGGATGTTGACAGGGGGGTACGTTCTCTTCACAGGTGGCGGGCTGGAGGAGGAACTGAATAACCTGCTGAAGCTGAAATAGGAGCAGACAGATAATAGGGTCACTAGTAGTGAATTGTAGGACTGTGTCATCCATTAATAAGAAGAACTATACCATGAGATCTGTCTCTGGAAGCCCCACCAAGAGCCTCCACCTATTATAGCCAAGGGGGACATTGCACCTTTATAATATTAGTTTCAGCTGGTACTTAAAGGGGTTGTAAAAACGCGGCTGCATTCTTCTGAAAACAGCGCCACTCCTGTCCATGGGTTATGTCTGGTATTGCGGCTCAGTTCCATTGATGTGAATGGGGCTGAGCTGCAATACTTTACACAGCCCATGGTTTTGTTTTTGGAAGAAAGCAGCCATATAGTTGCAATCTAGGACTATCCCTGTCCCCGTGACTAACCATGCCCGGTGGTCTTGCTACCACCCTACTACCATGGAGGGCTGGATAACAATTCCCAAGTTGGATGCTTTCTTTCTTATCCTTGGCTCTGGGGTACCCACACACTTTCTACTGCTCTGCGCTCCCTTATTGCTACTAATGTGGAGACCCCCAAGTTTTGAGGCCTTCCCAAAAACCTGCCCACTGGGAATATAATTATAACTCCCATTGTAGGAAGGAATAATACGAGAATATTGCAGTATGTATTAGTGCTATATAAAGACAAGAAATACATCAATTTGGCTATAGGGCCCAACATGGTTTGATATGGTCATGTGAGCAGATGGTATCCGGCTGTATATACTGTGGCCACCAATGTGTAGTGAATGTGCACATGCAGGAGACCCAGAACTGGCTTTGGTGGCTAGTGAGCATGTCGCCTGAGCCGAGACATAATCACAAGAACTGGAGAAATGAATCATCAGAATAAATACCCCCCACTTATAAAACCTTAAATACACCTCAAGGACCAATGTGCTTCATCTATGCACAGGTACGGACTAAACAAGACATGTGCATAGAGCTATATGATGGGGAAACAGGAAACCACAACCCTATGGGAGCCACAGAACATGTATGAGGAAACAGGACCATATCAGGACTCTTGTTATCTCAGCGAGATTTTTCTATACCAGCAGAAATTTTCTTTCATGATGGTGAAACATAAAGCCATCCTGGCCATAGATCAGCCTTAATAATACTTACAACTGCCAGATTGTGGATTTCTTCTTCTCCTGGACGGACGGATGTTCCCGTGAGGCCCTGCAACGAGACAAGCAGTATTACCTGTCAGGATGGAGATTTTCCAGTGTATATCCACCATGTTAGTGGGTACTGTGATACTAAATTACATGTACAAAATGGAGTCATGGGGTATAGACAACATAATCTGCCAAAAGGGGAATTTAGATGAGTAAATTCTACAAATACTATTTGGGGTCCATTTCCTTGGTGTCTGTGCTCTGAGCGGTGACATCACCTGATCATCTCTGTCCACCTGACCGCCTCCTGCAGCTCCATCAGTCTCTCCTTGTACTGGTTTCTTTCCATAAGGACACGAGCCATCTCCACCCGTGTAAACCTCCTGCGCTGCGCAATTGGGATGTTATCTTGCAAGGGAGAGGAACTCTGCCAAGAAAAATGAATTATACCACTCATATAATAGTGACATGCAGTACATAAATAACACCGCCATACAATTCCAAATAACTACCATGTAGCGCTGACACAATACTGCCTATACAGCCAATGTAACAGCACATTGGAGGTGATGTCAGCAACATCTGTCTGCTTCTAGCACAGAATATAAATACTTACCTCTTCCACCTCCTCCTTAGGCTCTTGCATAGCGACAATGGCTTCAGATTTTACCCTTGAAAGCAAAGTTAAAAAAAAGTTATGGACGGAAATTGTAGATTAAAGAATAGTCCATCACACAAGGTAGATCTACTAATACTTTAATGATGTGCCATATTTATCATATTAATTTGTTGCATCTTTAGACATTTTGCCAAACTTTGCACCATCAAATGGTCGGCTTACTTTGTAACAATTTTTGCACATGTTGCTACCCATGAAGCCCCACTAAGTAGGGTCCCTCCCCACCAAGTACGCCCGGTCAGCAGGAGGCAAAATGTGTCTAAGTCAATATACATTTGGTAATGTATAGGACAGTTTTTGGGCACAAACTAGGCCTGAATTCCAGCACGTATGGTTTGGTATCGCTGCCCCATTGTTACCTTTTAAGTTCCTCTTCCAGCTCTTTAACACGACTGTCCATTTTGGTCTTGGCCTGTTTAGAGGCTTCCAGTTCCCCCTTCAGTACTTCTAGTTCTCCTGACAGCTGATCCACCTTCGCTATCAAGTCATTCTTAACTACATTTAATGCATTCCTAAAAAAGAGACATAAGAATAGCAAATGAAGGATTGTAGAAATTGTACAACTTCTTATTATACAAACAATAAGATTTGTCTCCCAATACTGGTCTGAAAGTGGCAAAAGGTGCTCTAAAAATAACAATAATAATAAAAGGATAGATAGATAGATAGATAGATAGATGATAGTAGATAGAGATAGATAGATAGATAGATAGATAGATAGATAGATAGATAGATAGATATGAGATAGATAATAGTAACTTTAAATAAGTTAAGAAAACAAAACATTTTTACTAAGAATAAAACATGAGCGGCATCTCACTTGGTTTCCAGAAGTTGGGAGTTTTCTAGGAGGAGATTGCCCACTTCTTTCCCCATCCCTGTAAAACAACAGCGAATTAGGCTCCAGGTACTAAGTCATTTACTAGGATAAGGCACAATGGTAATGATAGGTGAGACCCCGACCCCCTTCTCCGGCATCGCCCCAGTATCAATGCTCTGCCGTGTGTCCGTCCCATATGACATGTTTTACTTGGATAAAACACAAGAACACGGACAACAACCAACATGAAATAAGATTTCCCACAAACAAGTGATTTTCCTGCCAAGAGAGGGCAGTGTTGAGCTTGTTGCCTACTGCTGGGCAGGAGGATGTTTTCAATGCAGAGACCTGCAGGGGAGTGACTGTATACCTCTCAACCGTCCTGGATTCAGCGGGACAGACCCAGATTTCGGGTGCTCTCCTGGGTGGTAGGAGGTTTGTCCTGGTTTCAATGCAGTTGAATGAAGCAGTGAGCCATCTGCTTCCTACTCCACCATTGGTGGGGAAGCTGTAGCGACGTCATAATATCGTGACGCTGCACACAAGCCACCAGCAGCGCAGATCGGAGTCGACTTCGGGGGAACGGAGTGAGACGAGTATTATTTTTTTTTCTTTCTACTGTGTATTTTTATGTGGGGGGCCACAAGAAGGATGCCTTATAGTGACTGTAGGTGCCACAAGAAGGATGCCTTATAGTGTGGAGGCTGTAATGAGGGAGAATTATACTATGTGGGACCACTGATACTGTAAGGGGGCACTAAGGAGGTATTATACCCTGTCAGGGCCGCTACAAGGGCTTTATACTGTGTCCGGGCACAAAGGGACTGGGTGGGATTGGGCAGAGCCAAAGGGGGCATGGCCGTGGCTAGAGGTATGGTTTAGTATAGGTAAATTTGCTGCGATTGTTTAGGATTCAGTATAACTGTAAGGGCTTATTCACACGACAGTCTATTCACATGCCTGTTTTTTTTTTTGACTGATCATTTTTCATGGCTGTCAAAAAAACTGACATGCTCTATGTTTGTCCATTTTGACGGGCATAATAATAATAATAATAATAATAGTCCCACAATGGGGAAATTCAGTGTGTTACAGCAGCAAAGATAAGCAGATACAAATACAAATACAACATGTATAGGAATGTTCCAAGGTGAGAGGCATTACTTTGATAGCCGACAGACAGAAAGGAAGTAGCGGGGGGGGGGGGGGATTTAACAGGCAGAGAGATATTTCAGTTCTCTGTGTGTAATGATCTCCGCTTAGGTCGGTGTTGGTTGTACAGCCTAACCGCGGTGGGGAGGAAAGACTTCCGATAGCGCTCCTTCTCACACCTAGGGTGGAGCAGTCGGTCACTGACAGTACTGCTCAGCACTATCACAGTCTCATACATGGGATGGGAGTTATTCTCCCGCATGGAGCTCACCACGGACAGTATCCTTCTGTCACCCACCACCTGCACTGGGTCCAGGGGGCTCCCCAGGACAGAGCTGGCCCTTCTAATCAGCTTGTCGAGTCTATTCCTATCCCTGGTTGATATGCTGCTCCCCCAGCAGGTCACTCCAAAGAAGATGGCTGATGCCACTACCGAGTTGAAGAAAGTTCTAAGAAGTGCCCCCCGGATTCCAAAGGCTCTCAGTTTCCTAAGCAGGTAGAGCCTGCTGTGGCCCTTCCTGTACAGGGCCTCCATATGATCTGCCCAGTCCAGCTTATTATTAAGGAGCAGACCCAGGTACTTATAGGTGTTCACAATCTTGATGCCCGTCCCCATGATGTCCACTGGTTTAGGAGGGCTTCTGCCTTTACGGAAGTCCACCACCATCTCCTTGGTCTTCCCCGCGTTAATCTTCAGGTGGTTCCGGTGGCACCAGTCCACAAAATCCTGGTTCAGTTCTCTGTACTCCCTGTCATCATCATCTGTGATGAGGCCCACTATTGCAGAGTCGTCAGAATACTTCTGTAGGTAGCAGCTGGATGAGTTGCACCTAAAATCTGCAGTGTACAGTGTGAAGAGGAAAGGGGCGAGAACCGTACCCTGAGGTGCCCCCGTATTACAGATCATGGTACCTGACACACAGTCCCGGGCTCTCACATACTGAGGTCGATTTGTGAGGTAGTCTAGGATCCAGTTGGAGAGGTGGTGGTCCACTCCAGCAAGGCCCAGCTTGTCCCTCAATAACCTGGGCTGTATGGTGTTAAAAGCACTGGAGAAGTCAAAGAACATTATTCTCACTGTGTTCCCTGGTTTCTCCAGGTGAAACAGAGCCCTGTGCAGAAGATGGATGATGGCATCATCTACCCCAATGCCCGGCCGATAAGCAAACTGGAGGGGGTCCATAGCGGGGCTCACTAGAGGGCGGAGATGTGTGAGAACCAATCTCTCCAAGATCTTCATCAGGTGGGATGTCAGTGCTACAGGTCTGTAGTCATTGAGGTCCATAGGGTGGGGTTTCTTTGGAACTGGTACCACACAAGAAGATTTCCATAATTCAGGGACTATTTCCTGCCTCAGGCTCATATTATACATATATGTAATTATACCACACAGCTGGTCCCCACAAGTCTTAATTAGCCTTGCACTGATGTCATCTGGCCCTGCGGCTTTCCTCGCATTGATCTTTTTCATCTCCTTCCTCACCTGGGCCCGTGTGAAGGTCAGACTGTGGCCAGATAAAGACGGATTTCTGGATTTACTGGTCTGTTGGGAAGTGGCCGCATGGGGTGAAGTCATTGTGGTGAGGGGAGCTGAAGGACATACTGGGGTGGGAGGAGCTGGTGTGTGATCAAATCTGTTGAAGAATAGGTTTAGTTCATTAAGCCAATTAACATCTGCCTCAATCTGGCAGACAGACTGTTTATGACCCGAAATTGACTTAAGCCCCTCCCAGACCCCCCTTATGTCTTTTCTTTCCATTTGCCTTTCCATTTTTTCTTTATAACTGGCTTTTCCCTGCCTGATTTGATGCCTCAGCTCCTTTTGTACTTCCCTCAACCCCTCCTTATCTCTTGTCCTGAATGCCATCTTTTTCTCCTTAAGTAGTGTTTTTATATCAGCGTTAATCCATGGTTTGTTGTTGGAGAAGAAGCACCTCACCACTTTTGTGGGTACTGTGTTGTCCACACAAAAATTAATGTAGTCCGTTATGCAGTGTGTGAGTCCTTCTATATCTTCTCCATAAGAATCCTGCAGAACTTCCCATGCGGTTGTGTCAAAACAATCCCTCAGAGCCTCATCACTCTCCTCGGACCATATCCTCACTGTGCGGGTGACAGCTGGTTCTCTACGTACAAGTGGCTTGTACACAGGTCGGAGATGTACTAGGTTGTGATCCGATCTCCCCAGGGGCGGTAGGGCTGATGAGTTATATGCCTCCCTCGCGTTGGCAAAGAACAAGTCCAGTGTTTTGTTGTCTCTTGTGTGGCAGGTTACATACTGTGTGAAACTGGGCAGTGTGGATGATGGAGAGGCATGGTTGAAATCACCCGACAGAAGAAAGAGGGCCTGGGGATGTTTTAACTGTAAAAGGCTCAGCGTGGCTTGTAGGACCTCGCAGGCAGTGTGTGAATAGACCCATAGATATGCATGGGTTCTAAAACGGCCGTGTGTGAATAAGACTTTAAAGGGACCAACACATATATACGATGTTAGGTCAGTAAAAAACAGCAGTGTCGTATGCACAAGACTGAACAGGAACCGGGGATGAAAGCTGGAGGCCCTGACCCAAAAGTTCCCTCTGTCATGGTTACACCAGGTGGGGACCCAGTCACAGATTTTGCATTAGGGCCCACAAGAAGCTTCCTGTTAGATCCCTGCCTAGCGCTCGGACACCCCAGAAGACATCCTTAGTCAAAGACCTTATGAGACAAGACTCCCGCTATTCCTCAGGTCTCTGCAGTAGTAATGGCCGCCTGCCCGGGACTCCATAGTAACAAGCTCAGCACTCTGCTCTCTCTCTCCATTGAGAAGTATATTCACTCCTGATATCACAGACAAATAATACAAAGTCCCCCCAAAAAAACAACTTTTATTGCAGCAAGAAAGAAAAAATGAAAGACAAAAAAGAAATGGGAGGCCTGGACTGACAGGAGGAGCGCAGGCCTCAGCCTTACCAAAGAAATCATCCCTCACTAGGAGTGCAGCCACATGGGAGCAAGAAAGGGAGGAAGCAAAGAGGGTAGAAAAAAGAGCAGCTGTTAGGAAGTGACTGGAGACCGGCCATGTAGCAACTATCGCCATGCAGCGCCCTACAGTGGACACCCCGACATCTGTATGGGTTATATGCCTAGCCATGCAGCACCCTACAGTGGACACCCCGGCATCTGTATGGGTTATATGCCTAGCCATGCAGCGCCCTATGGTGGACACCCCGGCCTCTGTATGCGCTATATGTCTAGCCATGCAGCACCCTACAGTGGACACCCCGGCATCTGTATGGGTTATATGCCTTGCCATGCAGCACCCTACAGTGGACACCCCGGCATCTGTATGGGTTATATGCCTAGCCATGCAGCGCCCTACAGTGGACACCCCGACATCTGTATGGGTTATATGCCTTGCCATGCAGCACCCTACAGTGGACACCCCGGCATCTGTATGGGTTATATGCCTTGCCATGCAGCGCCCTACAGTGGACACCCCGACATCTGTATGGGTTATATGCCTTGCCATGCAGCACCCTACAGTGGACACCCCGACATCTGTATGGGTTATATGCCTTGCCATGCAGCGCCCTACAGTGGACACCCCGGCATCTGTATGCGCTATATGTCTAGCCATGCAGCACCCTACAGTGGACACCCCGGCATCTGTATGGGTTATATGCCTAGCCATGCAGCGCCCTACAGTGGACACCCCGACATCTGTATGGGTTATATGCCTAGCCATGCAGCGCCCTATGGTGGACACCCCGGCATCTGTATGCGCTATATGTCTAGCCATGCAGCACCCTACAGTGGACACCCCGGCATCTGTATGGGTTATATGCCTAGCCATGCAGCGCCCTACAGTGGACACCCCGACATCTGTATGGGTTATATGCCTTGCCATGCAGCACCCTACAGTGGACACCCCGGCATCTGTATGGGTTATATGCCTTGCCATGCAGCACCCTACAGTGGACACCCCGGCATCTGTATGGGTTATATGCCTTGCCATGCAGCGCCCTACAGTGGACACCCCGACATCTGTATGGGTTATATGCCTTGCCATGCAGCACCCTACAGTGGACACCCCGGCATCTGTATGGGTTATATGCCTAGCCATGCAGCGCCCTGTAGTGGACACCCCGGGATCTGTATGGGTTATATGCCTAGCCATGCAGCGCCCTATGGTGGACACCCCGGCATCTGTATGGGTTATATGCCTAGCCATGCAGCGCCCTATGGTGGACACCCCGGCATCTGTATGGGTTATATGCCTAGCCATGCAGCGCCCTATGGTGGACACCCCGACATCTGTATGGGTTATATGCCTTGCCATGCAGCACCCTACAGTGGACACCCCGGCATCTGTATGGGTTATATGCCTTGCCATGCAGCACCCTACAGTGGACACCCCGGCATCTGTATGGGTTATATGCCTTGCCATGCAGCGCCCTATGGTGGACACTCCGGCATCTGTATGGGTTATATGCCTAGCCATGCAGCGCCCTGTAGTGGACACCCCGGTATCTGTATGCGCTATATGTCTAGCCATGCAGCGCCCTGTAGTGGACACCCCGGGATCTGTATGGGTTATATGCCTAGCCATGCAGCGCCCTATGGTGGACACCCCGGCATCTGTATGGGTTATATGCCTAGCCATGCAGCGCCCTATGGTGGACACCCCGGCATCTGTATGGGTTATATGCCTAGCCATGCAGCGCCCTATGGTGGACACCCCGACATCTGTATGGGTTATATGCCTAGCCATGCAGCGCCCTATGGTGGACACCCCGGCATCTGTATGCGCTATATGTCTAGCCATGCAGCACCCTACAGTGGACACCCCGGCATCTGTATGGGTTATATGCCTAGCCATGCAGCGCCCTATGGTGGACACCCCGGCATCTGTATGGGTTATATGCCTAGCCATGCAGCGCCCTGTAGTGGACACCCCGGGATCTGTATGGGTTATATGCCTAGCCATGCAGCGCCCTATAGTGGACACCCCGGGATCTGTATGGGTTATATGCCTAGCCATGCAGCGCCCTATGGTGGACACCCCGGCATCTGTATGGGTTATATGCCTAGCCATGCAGCGCCCTATGGTGGACACCCCGGCATCTGTATGGGTTATATGCCTAGCCATGCAGCGCCCTATAGTGGACACCCCGGTATCTGTATGCGCTATATGTCTAGCCATGCAGCGCCCTGTAGTGGACACCCCGGCATCTGTATGGGTTATATGCCTAGCCATGCAGTGTCGGCAAAGCCCAAAATGTCTGCCAATGCTCGGGGCGATGTTAGTATCCAGCTATACTGCAGGACAGGGTCGACTGCGGGACCTCTTGTATCGGACGTCACTATTCTATGTGTTACTTAAGGGTAATGTAAATAGATGGTTTCACTTCATTATTTCGTATATCTCTGCTTGCTGTCACTGAATGGCACATCTCACGGCTGATACCACATCCTGATCATGTCCTAGACACAACGGTAAGACTACGTTCACGTATACCTTGTGTAGTCCATTCGCAGAAGAGAAGAAAAGACCGAACAGGAAAGACGGATCTGTCTAAAAGCAAACATTAAGATATCCTGAGGAGCCACATGACTATAATGTTGTCCGCCGGCTGCCTCTTTACAAGGTGGAGCTCTGACACA
This sequence comes from Leptodactylus fallax, assembly GCA_947044405.1. Taxonomy (NCBI): domain Eukaryota; kingdom Metazoa; phylum Chordata; class Amphibia; order Anura; family Leptodactylidae; genus Leptodactylus; species Leptodactylus fallax. The sequence continues at coordinate 1,995,423 of CAMRHE010000053.1, forward strand.
TTGTGACGAGTCCTACACCTGTACAATCAGGGAAGTTATTTTGTCTGTAAACTATAATATTCCCATTCATTGTCAGCAAACAGAGATACTGAGCAAACTGGCAAATCTGGGAAGTGATACAGCAATATAGGCCACCAGAGGGTCCTCCTGGGGTTCAGGTTCTGACATAGTGTGACCCTACAGAAGATGAACTCCTCAGGGCAGCAGCTCTACTACTGATAGGGTTCACATTTTTTTGTTTACCTACTGTCCCCATTAAAGGGGTTTTCCCCTATGCCACCATTCAGACCCCACTGATCAGGAGACTGGGAGGGGAGTGGTAGTCACGTGGTGGTCGGGCAGTGCACACTCGGGCAGTGCTTCATTCATTATAATGGGAGTACAGCACTCGGTGCCGCCTATATAATATGAATGCCCGACCACTACGTGACTACCACTCCTTCGGGGCACAAAAATCTCCCATTCTCCTGATCAGTGGGGTCTGAGCGGTTGGACACCCACCAATCTGCAAGTTATTCCCTAGGCTGTGGATATGGCATAACTTCCACTTCCCCTTTAAAGATGTGGTCTGAGCTTGCAATGGTGACAGCAGATATAAGTTAATATATCTGAACTGGAGGGAGGCCCCCTGAACCTTACCCTCTGGTGGCCCCCAAATCTTGTATAACTAGACTCATTTGCCTTTTAGGAGTTCATTAAAGCTGTTATGCTGGCCCAAGTGGTTGTCACCCATTTCTCCAGAATAAACATTACTAGGGGAGCCGCGTGACAATACTCACAATATTTTATTAGGCGGAAACACCCTTTAAACCATCATAAAGAGTTGTCAAGGATTAGAAAAACATGACTTTCCTTTAAAACAGCGCCACACCTGTCCACAGGTCGTGTGTGGAAGTGCAACTCATCCCCATTCACTTTGGCTGCAATACCAGACACAACCTTTGGACAGATGTGGCGCCGTTTTTAGAATTACTTACAAATACGTATTTTTACAAGTGTATGTAGGTCCTGAGCCAGTCCGTAAACTTAAGAGCAAGTGAATTGCGGGCTGGTTAGTCAAAGCCATCAGCGATTTACCAGCCAGAAAAAAGGAAACGCCATTCATTCAGGGGTTAGATGGGAAATTTGGGAAAATTGGAGGAATTAACAGACAGGAGGCGTAATGATAAAGCATACACACCTGAGAATTCTCCTATGAAGGACGTCCAGCGATGTACATTGACAGGGGGTGGAGGGAGAGAAGGGAAACAGAGGGAAAGACCGGGTCAGTCAGTGGCTAGAATGAACAGAATAAGAGCACTATCCTAAAAATAAGAGCACATGCAAGGGAACGTTACTTCCACAACATGACATGGGGAGGTACCGAGCGCTGACTCAATGGAGACTCGACACCAATGATAATTCATACTATGCAACCAGGGACGTAACCTGAAGGGGTATAGAGGGTGCAATTGGATATAGGGGGCCTATAATGTGTCTCCTCCTAATATGAGGACACCAGAACTGTAGATGATACATTATAGTTGGGGGCCTGGTACCGCATTGAGGCCCAGGAGCTTCATTCTCCGTGTATGTAACTTCACCCAGATGTTTCTTGCCAATGGACATTCCTTGTGTCCAAAAATTGGGTGACATGTGATCCAATGAGGTTGTGACATTGCTCCCATCAAAATCTGATGCCGACTGCCGATACCATATGATCCTATTGCATAGCAGGCACACATTTGACTATTCATGGACCTCTGCGCTAGAATCCATGCCGAATATCATATATGTGAAAGCCCATTCTATCCTTACCAAGTAGATCGGCTCCTTCATCAACATCGCCAATGACCTCTGACCCAGCCGTGGACAACTCGTGGTACAAGGAATCGGTGTTGATTCCGAAGGCTTTGTTCACGATGCCTTGTGTGGGACTGAAGACAACATTATATTAGACATTGGCTGAGTAAAGAAGGGTTAAAAAGCAATTCTAGTATATAATATTTGGGTTCATACCTGGTCCCGGCACGTTCTAGTCGGGGGTCCTGGCACATGTCCAACTCTGGAGTTGAGTCGATGATGTCCTGGACGTCGGACCATTCATCGCTGCTGCCCATGCCTGTGCGAGACACTCATGATTAGTATTGTAACCATCTCAAAGATGGATGACATGACCATGAAATGGTGGCGCTGTGGAGCTGGTCTGCTAATGCCTCTCAACCAATCGGTATAAGAAGTTATGGCACCCCACCACCAAGGGGCACCCTTCCATCACCCATAGTCATCACTACCACCACCTTACCTTTAAGAAGAGCTGGGCCCCTGAACTGTTAGGCGTCATGACAGCTCCTCCGACTGTGACCCTGGTAGTGAGATAAATGGACTAAAATGGTTTCCAAAGACTTGATGGTCTTACCTATGCTGACGTTTCTCATTTCCTGGTTCACTTGCACCTCCATGTTGTGGCTGTTTCGCTTCTCACGTGATCTCTTGCTCTTGCTAGCCATGCCATAGTCCTGGAGGGGCTGAAGGCTCTCGTGCAGAGGGGTTACCGCTGCCGACGGGACGGATGAGGTGGGGGTATTAGATTTTGTGCCAGTGGTGCTCGGGGTGGCGGCCACTGATGACTGGCCAGATTCTGACATTTCATCCTGGCAGACGATTGAATAGAGATTAACTTCTCAGTTATTCATTGCATATGTAGTAATACTGGTACCGCTTCTTAAAGGGAATGTCTCCTGTATGGGTGGCCATATTTGAGCCATAGACTTTCTTTCTGTATTGCCTGTATAGACATCCTTGAGGCCTCCACCAGTCTGATAGCTGTCAATAATGGGGTATTCCCGTCTCATAGAGTGATGGCATATTGCTAGGACCCCAACCACTGGGACCACCGATCCTAAAAAAAATGTGGGTCTATGCACAATGGAAGTGCTCCATTGCTCTATTAAAGTGAATGGGTTGGCTGCAGTTCCCTGTACACGTGGGTGGCCAGCGCACCATTGTGGAGGAAATCAGTAAAAGCACCACACCACCGCCCAATCATAAAGTGAAGTCATGACCTACCATCGCTTTATAAGATTGGAATACCCCTTTAAATTCCCACCCTCTAATGATAATGAGATCATCTAATGACTAACTCCTCATTCAGACGACCAAGTTCATCGGCCATGTGGTGCCCATAGTCTGGGAAGAAATGGAGCATTTTTCACAGATTGGATCAGGAACATTTTCACAGACCTGATTTATCCGCTAAGATGAACGGGTCAGCAAAAGAAACGGGTGCCGCAAAGATCTTGCACTCACAAGGCCGAGTCTTGGCTCAGTCTTGTGAATATGACCTAAGAGTGTCTTCAGGAATGGAGTGAAAAAAGGGCACCTGTCCCATATACTTTCTCCCACATTTATGACCCACATCTGGCTTTAGCTTCAAAAACTGCATCTGAAAACCTGATTGTGTAAACTGACTCCAACAGTGCAACGGACCTGCCTTAAACATGGCAGCCAGGGAGGTAGCTATAGAGGGTGCAGAGGGAGCAAACGCTACCAGGCCCTGGAGCATGAGGGGCCCCAAAGGTTTTTCTACAACATTAGAAGCCACCAGTATTATAGATAACAAATAGCAAGCTGGGGCCCCATTACAGATTTTGCACTAGGGCCCAGGAGCTACAAATGACACCTCTGGTAGCAGCATAGACGGGTCTGCTTTAACCATATAATATCCAACTCATTAGCCGGCCCAATAGTCATATTCAGCTTATGATATTTAATGGAACCAATGAAATCCCTAAAGACTTGACAAGTTACTTATTACATATTAGATGGAAAAAACGGAACCTTCAATTCTGCATTATCGAACATGGAACAAACAACTGGAGATGAACGTGCAGGTAATATAATGCAAAGGATTCTGGGTATGGGACATGTATAAAACTGCATGCATGGTCCAACATTTACAAAATGAGATGTGATCACAGGCTTATTATAGGCTTATTATATCCAGTTAAAGAGAACCTTTCACCAACTCCAATTCTTAGAGCCTGTTAATAACCCTCGCTCCACTGATTCCGGCGCAGTTGGAATCTTCTCTCTATCCCCCACCATTCCTGAGAAATCATGCTGTTAGTTCTGATGCCTGTTATGCTATAGTGTCAAGTGGGTGGAGTTAGGCAGGTGCAGTAAAGGGGGAGCGACACAGAGCTCCAATCAAAGGCAGACTGTATAAGAGCTTTGAGTGACATCCCTTTGCCTGCTCCTACATGACACCACCCACTTGACATTAGAGAGTCTAGTTAGCATATCAGGCACCGAAATTAACAGCATGGATTGCTCAGGAATGGCGGGGGCTAGAGAAAAAATTCCAATTGCCCCAGAATCAGTGGAGAGGAAGCAAAGGATGAAATGAGATCGAGTTGGTGAAGGTGGTGAAAGGTCCTCTATAAAAGAAGTAATTCTGTCTCCACTAGGGGGAGTTCACTGCAGGCTGATTTAGCGTTGCGTTCTGCGGGGGTTCTATTAAACCCTATGCAGCCAACTCCCTCTAGTGGCAGCTACAGAATATTACCATTTAAAGGGGTCTACAGGATTTCCGCATGAGCTCCCACTGATGTCCGTTTCAGGGATGGATGAGATGGCGTTGTAATGAAAACACATGGAAACCGTTCCCATGAATATCTGAGCCAACCTTGTAACTGAAGCTGGACTTTAGCTGGCTGAGGTCACTCAGGTGCCAGTGGTCCGAGCTTGGGGTGATCTTCCCCCCCACCTGCCCACGTACCATTCCGTCTGCCAGTGAAAAGACGTTGAGAGAATTTGGGCGCTCCTTTCGGCTGAGGAATAGAGAATAAAATATGGTACAGGGTCAGAGTAATATGGAGGAAGAACATTACACAGCATCAAGTATCATTTCTAGATTAAGGTGGTGGATGTCCCTGGGGTTAATATTTGGTACCTTATTCCTCCTCTGGGACATGCACACTTACTAACTTTGAGCTTAGTAAAATAGGGACGTGTAAATCCATTTCCCCAGTTTTCATTGGCCCTGGCCCCCACTGACCAGGCTCAACCCTAAACACCAGGCCCACTGCTTGGCAGGGACATGGCCAAATTTGTCGCAACTGTTTCTGAAAATCTGGGGCAGCTGACAACTCCGGCCATGGACCCCACCTGACCACCCATCATAGCGATGTATAGCAGAGGTGGGGGTTTATATACTTGGCCCTTTCGCCTAAAATCTATGGGCGACTTTTGGCTGCGCAATATAATTATAACAACTGTCTCGCTGCCATTTGCAATTATTGATAGTAAATGCAGTTGTGCAGAAATCCAACAAGGTTGGGTCACAGTCGCGGCACTTTGTGGGTCACAACACAATCCCATTGACTATCATTGCGTTGTTATGACGTACGACCATGTTTCGCCATGTTGCCATAGCCTGAGACTTCACAATGCAGAGCCGTATGCTCTCGTCGCTTGGTTCACATCGGGGGGGTGCTAGAGAGAGTGTGCAGATGGCCCAGGGCTTGTGCCCTCCATATAACCGAGCCCAAATTTTTAGTTTTATACATAGTCATACATTTAAATAATCATTGTTGCCCATAGCAACCAGAGTGCAATTTTAATTTCTTAAGGTTCTATGGACAACTATATATCTGCCCCAATATATCTTTCGAGTGGGGTGTAAATTTTCTGCCTCTTCCACCTCTTTGATGTATCCTGCACATTTCCTACATTCCTAGCGGATATAACAATTCTGCCACATGTATAAGGACCAGACCTTATGGCGGATGAACTAATATTCAACACATTGTAGCCCACTGGTTCAGCTGGAACAAATGACACCAATGAGGCATGAGGCACACTGTACCTCGTGATGTATTTCTACTAGTCTATAGCATATATTTAGATATCAGTGTAACCTACAATATCCTCATCTTTATGGCCCATGCTAGTTCAGTGTGCTGTCCTGGATTTTCCCGGATGGCACACTGACCCATTCATTTGTATGGGCCCATTTCCATGGTTTCGTGTGCGGGCCGACAACCCGAGCTGCAAAGCTCAGGACAGGCCTTATTGCTGTCCGGTTTTGAGGTCGTGCTCACTGGTCCCAATGAATGGGGCCACGGAAGCACAGCCAGTGTCACGCACATAGTCGTATGCATGACACCTTAGTATCTTGAAAAAATGAATATCTGACAACTATTGCAGCTACTATAGGGGGCTGACAACAAGCTGTCCACAACTATACATAGATAATCGAGCTAGTTATCCCGAGATAAGGGAGCACCAAGCTTTTTGCAGTCTAAACTGGATGATGAGGACCCTGAACATTATTTTATGACTGGCCCAAAGTACTCCATCTGTTTTCTGTCTACAGCGTCTATGCAGACCTATGTGTATCCATGGTAACAGACTACAAACAGACCCTGTGTAGTCTGATTTTGCAGTCATACTCTCTTCTATTCCAGCCCTACCAAATGTATGTTAGTAAGATGCAGAGAACAGAAGAAAAAAAAATTGCAGGATCTCTGTACATGGGTCTGGGTCGTAGTCTGTTACCATAGAGACACATAGGCCTGCATAGGAGCTGTAGACACAAAATGATAGGAGATTTTTAACTATTTGCAAAGCTACATCATTTTTCATTTTAGATGCAATGGAACAATACAATGACATGGTTGTGATGCCGGATCTTTCCTTTAAGAACAGTTTTTGACCTTCACTATAACCTTTAAGGATGACTGGATGACAACCAAGTGAGCAAACACTTCTGCCCGCTCACGGTGACAGTGACAGTGACATTTACCTCTTCCTCCATGACTGGCGGTGACTGCAGTGAGAATTCACAGACAAAACACCCAAAACACAGCCGCGACACAGCACAAGAAGCAAGACAAGAAAACAGCGGTTAGATGCCGTTTCATGCATCAAAATATGCCAAAAAATGAATCAAACAAGCAAAGCGTGACAGCGGCGTGGCACACAGACATGGGCGGGTGTCAGTAGTCAGGAGCTGTGTGCAGCCAACCACTAAATGCTTTATAGAGGGCCATCTTTTACTGCATTATGAGCTTTGTACAAATAGCGCCCCCCAATGACTAGCATGCATGTGTGTCACTGCACAAACAGCCATCGATACATACATAGAAGAACAATGTGTACATAGAGAGAAATAAAATGCCAAAAATGATCGAGACTTGGCAAACATGAAGGGAGCAAATCATTGTCCGGGATAACCCCATACACATTAGATAGTTGCCCTCTTTGACAAAATTGACACATTTGGATGACTTTCATGAGTATGTGCATACTAAGGCCTCGGCTATATTGTATCCACTAACTCCTTTACACTGTGATGGGTCCATATCGTACCTATAGATCATGGCATGTCTCATCCCATACCACGGCCCATATGTAGGGTGCATAATACAGACCACTAAGGGCCCCTGTATAGGGTCTGTGCATTTGGAAATTAGACCCTAAGGACTGACATCCTCTGCCAGTCAAAGTGCACCCTCCCTATTTGCGGTGCATTGTATATACAAACTATCTAGCTAGGATATTTGTGGTTCCTTAAAGGGTTTTTTGGGGACTAATACTGGGTATTGGTGACCTATCCTTAGATTAGGTCATCAGAATATTTTTGTGTGGATCCCCAGCTGGTGGAAGAGACTGCAGCCTTTGGGTGTACAGCATCAAACATGGTGCTCTACATACTGCAGAGACTGAGCTTGGTATTGCAGCTCAGCTCCATTTACTTGAATGGGGCTGAGCTGCTGCTGTACCATGTGACAAATGAACGTGACCTCATTGGAAAGAGACCTTGGTCTCTACAAATGACTGATTGTTTTGGGGTCCTGGGTGTCGAGCCTTACAGATCACATATGGATGACCTAAGGATAGGTCATCAATATATACAGTAAGTCCCAGAAAACCCCTTTAATATAAAGGGGCGTTCAAAGGAGGAGCACCCTACAAAATAGACTTTAAGGTGAAGAAGTATCTGGATTATAATATATTACAAAAAAGTTCTGATACATATACTTTATGGCTTGTCATTTCACTAATCCCGCACCTTCTGCCGGTGACGCCACCATCTGATTGGCTGTTCCCTGCGACTTGCTGCAGTTTGGACCGTTCAATATGTTCCACATATGTCTGGATCATCTGTGAGGTGAACAGAATGGCTGCTGAGGTTTTGGACAGCGCTACTTTATAAGTTACGTTGTACATGTAGTACATTACTTATCATGTACTGACCCTGAGTTACAACATGTGTTACATTACAGAGCTGCATTCACACATCTACAGGCTTCAGAGCTAAAATCTCAAAGCATTCCTTACTGGTTTAATGTCTGCACAGAGCTGGATATGGTGATTTTCATTGTGGTATGAAGAACCTAACCGTCCTAGTGCATTATAGCTGTTAGGGGTGTGTCTGACGACAAGCTTGCTGACTGATGCCCACTGACAACCAACAGAATTGTGAATGCAGTTTCAGAGCGTAATACAGGGTGTAGGATTAGTACAAGACAAGTGATGTAATATATTTATAAACTCAATTAATGCCATATATAAGTGTATATACAGTGTAACTGTAAAATAATGGACATACCCTTTAAGAGAATAACATTCACATTTACCTCAGTATGTCGCTGGTGCAAGGCATTGTATTCTTTTTTCATTTCTGATTCTCGCTCTTCTAGCCTGGAAACTACAATATGGTTGTGAGCACAGTGATTGAGGATTGTCACCCGTATCATTGTATACATTACATAGACCTATATAATATACATTGTATATAATACACATATACTGGTGGACACGAGGATTACCACACTAACCTTTTATCAAATATAGTACGTAATAACCGAGCACATCAGGTAAAGGGTAAAACTAGCCATACATCCTACCAAAAAGTGAGACTTCCCCCCCTATAAACATGCACATTCAGACTAGTTATAGGGAGAAGGGATCAAAATGTCTGGAGCCACAGTGGCAATGTGCGTAGGTAGCTTTAAAGGGGCAGAACAGGATAAAAAAAACCAAAAAACTGGCTCCTTTGTTTACAGTGCCACACATGTCCGCAGGCTGTGTGAGGTATTGCAGCTCAGTCCTATTCACTTTAATGGAGAGGAGTTCCAATACCAGAAACACTCAGATATCAAGGACCAATTCCTTACCCTGACAAAATCATAAACTGCGGCCCCATTGCAAAATATGCACTGGGGCCTCCTAAATACCATTTGCTATTTCTAATCCTGGTGTCTGCCTATGTGACTGATGGGGCTATACTAGGTACACCAGGGACTAAGTGTACTTGCTACTCCTGCACCCTCTAAATCTACACCCCTGTATCCAAGCATGCATGTTTACATCCCAATCTCTGCCGCTGCAGGACTATTGGGAGGTCCCCGAAATACATGAGATCAGGGCCAGAGTAATGGAGTCTGGGACTGGTGGACTTGTCATGTGCTTTATATTCCTCTTAGTCTTTTCCTGCTATTCTTGGCATTGTCGTCAGTTATAATGAATGGAATCGCACATGGACATTCTCAGAACCCCCTCCCACAATACCTACTCTGGTCTGCATAGTTTTTGGTCTTTAGCTCCAGCTGCCGGGACTGGAATTCCAGGGTCTCCACTTGGAACTGCAGATCTTTCTTCTCCTGCTCCAGCGAATCTTCAAATTCAATAAATTTCTGCAAGAAAGAAAAAACAAATGTAAAATCTTCCAAATGGAGACTGGAGATCTGGTCCATTGGGAACAAACAGATCCCACTAGAGCCACTGTCACATTACAGTCGCTTCATTCTCACTCTCCTAAATTTATTGACAGGAGGCAAGTACATATATAGTATAGTACAGCGTACACCATACTGTCTTCTGCTCTATGACACCGCTTGGCATTACATATGTGGGGGGGGTTGGATATTATCTGTAGGGGAAATAATTAGGACCTATTACCTATAGGGGGGGACATCCAGCCAGAAAATTAAATAGGTAGTCATCTCTACTCACAGATGATTTTTGGGCAATTTTGTGTGTTCTAGTGTTGCTAGAAAATTAAATAGGTAAGCAATTTTACAAACCTGTATTGTGTTATTTAACAATATGGTACGATCAGCCTTATGGGCGCCTTCAACGGGCTATAAATGTAACTACACATAACTGGTAGAGTTACGTTTATACAGTCGCAGAACTACTATGGGCCCCTTGAAGACAATCATAAGAGTGATACTACTCCCCTGGTATAGCAATATACAACACACACCTAACGTATCATATCCCAACACACCTAACGTATCATATCCCAACACACCTAACGTATCATATCCCAACACACACGTATCATATCCCAACACACCTAACGTATCATATCCCAACACACACGACATATCCCAACACACACGTACTATCATATCCCAACACACCTAACGTATCATATCCCAACACACACGTATCCCACACCCCATATCCCAACACACCTAACGTATCATATCCCAACACACCTAACGCATCATATCCCAACACACCTAACGTATCATATCCCAACACACCACATCCCAACACACCTAACGTATCATATCCCAACACACCTAACGTATCATATCCCAACACACCACGTATCATATCCCAACACACCTAACGTATCATATCCCAACACACACGTATCATATCCCAACACACCTAACGTATCATATCCCAACACACCTAACGCATCATATCCCAACACACCTAACGACAATCCCACACAATCATATCCCAACACACCTAACGTATCATATCCCAACACACACGTATCATATCCCAACACACCTAACGTATCATATCCCAACACACCTAACGTATCATATCCCAACACACCTAACATATCATATCCCAACACACCAACCACCATATCCCAACACACCAACGTATCATATCCCAACACACCTAACGTATCATATCCCAACACACCTAACGACATATCCCAACACACACGTATCATATCCCAACACACCTAACGTATCATATCCCAACACACCTAACGTATCATATCCCAACACACCTAACGATCATATCAACACACACGTATCATATCCCAACACACCAACAAACCCAACACACCTATCATATCCCAACACACCTAACAACGTATCATATCCCAACACACCTAACGTATCATATCCCAACACACCTAACGTATCATATCCCAACACACCTAACGTATCATATCCCAACACACCTAACGTATCATATCCCAACACACCTAACGTATCATATCCCAACACACCTAACGCATCATATCCCAACACACCTAACGTATCATATCCCAACACACCTAACGTATCATATCCCAACACACCTAACGTATCATATCCCAACACACCTAACGTATCATATCCCAACACACCTAACGTATCATATCCCAACACACCTAACGTATCATATCCCCCCCAACACACCCCCCCCTAACGTATCATATCCCAACACACCTAACGTATCATATCCCAACACACCTAACGATCATATCCCAACACACCTAACATATCATATCCCAACACACCTAACCGCATCATATCCCAACACAAGTAACAACCAACTTCAATCAAACCTCAGTATATCCACCAATGGCTTACAAGGTCCAATGTCTATGCAGAGCACAAGCCTGTCAAATGGGTTGTCTACTGCTTTAGGGCCTTGCTTTAATAGGAGGCAATCTGTATGTCAGACCCTGGCCCCAGTTGGTCCTTTGGTACTGGTGGGTCAGTCTAACCCAGATTTAGGCCTCATGCACAGCAGAGAGTCTGTATGGAGTCACACAGGATCCCATACTGATCTCTACTATGGAGTCACACAGGATCCCATAGACTGTGTGTGCTGCCATATAATGTGTGCATGAGGCCTAAAGGACATCATTAAACAGCTGATTGTACAATGACCTTTCTTCATTTAATTGGGTGGATCTGTATTAAAGGAGTAGTCTGAGATATAGGCATAATAAATACTGACAACCTATCCACAGGGTAGGTTATCAGTATAAGATCAGTGTGGGGGGGGGAGTCCATCACCCGGACCCCACACCATCAGCTTATTTGGCTAACAGAAGCCGTATACAAGATATACAGTCTGAAACAGCTCTGCTCCTCAAGTGCATGGAAGCTTTGCTGAAGTTTCCAGGTGCAACCACTACAGTATACGGAGCTGGAAGCAGTATACAGTATACAGTGGTGTCGGGCTGGCCCCCAGGCTGGGGATAATGATATTGCTGTACTGCTAGGGCCTAGGTCAGAAGCCATACATACTGACACTGTCGGGTACACACAATACAGCCAGCCGTACACATAATCCAGTGGATAGAGTCAATAGGTGGCTCCTGGGTCGTAATCTCTGGGGGACACATAGCAATGCTGACTCGGAGGTTTGGCTAGAAATAGCTAAGACATCCGACCCTTTCGGACTAGTTCTTGACATTCTGTACAATGCTGAGATTGTAAAACCTCTTAAACCACTAATTACCACTAACTGTTTTTGGTATTGAACGCCTGTCGATCAGCGGGTGCGCTAATATCACCGCGCCGTCCAGCTAAAACTATAAACCTGAATGCATTGATTTTTTTGACTGAATGAAGTGTAGAAATACAGAAGAATTGATTTGCCCCGAAGCCCATTGTGTGCGCTCCAACAGTCCTACAATTTCCATCTCAATATATCATTCATTCCCGTCTTATCCACTCTGTAGTCTCAAAGATGAGCTAAGTGTGGCTGACTTCTTCCAAAAATAGCGCCACACCTGTCCATGGGTTGTGTCTGGTACTGCAGATTTAAAAGTGAATGAAAAGGGGTCTTCTGGGTGCTTCTGACTACTCTGGGCTGTACTAGGTCAGACCAGTTATTATAATGGCTGATCTGGTGCTGCAGAGTTCAATAAATGGAGCCTTTTAGGCCTAAAATGCCTCTAAAACCAGTAATAGCATCACGTAGGGGCCCTTAATGGAAGCAGAAACATATCTTTATGGTCACAGACCAGTGAAGCAATGCAGAGGTAATCTTCTATATATGGATATTAAAATCAGACAGCAAGTGCATCGGGGGCGGACCCAATCTGCCCGATTTGCTTACAGACAACCACAAGTGCTCCAGCTCTCCCCTGGAATCTTTGGCTAGCACCGCCCCTTTGGCCATGATTGATATATTTGGGCTCTGCCTGTGTCACTGCTGTCTGTAAGCAAATCTGATAAATCAGACTCCGCCCCTGATGCACTTACAGTCTGATTTGCATATCCATAAAAAGGTGATTATTTCTGCATTACTTCACTGGTTTATGGCTACAAAGATAGGTTTCTGCTCATATTAAACGTCTTTACACTGGGTTTTGGGAGGGATTCTAGACCCATTACACCCCTTTAAGAGGTAAATCAATCTTTGCACGAAATAAACACATCAGAATCTCACCAATGAGAGTCAAGAATTCAGAGTTCATATAAGTATAGGGTATATTAAAGGGAATGTGTCACCAAAAAAAAAAAATTACCTACTTTTTAAACATATTTTTAATGATTTAAAAAAAAAAAAAAAAATCATTATTAAAAAAAAAAAAAGGATTATGTCCTGCAATTTTTACTCTGGCCATGTAGCCTAATAATAGACTGACACCAGTGTTCCTCATTTACATCACAGATAGGATTACAATAGAAGATAACACCTCTATAGATAATACCACTGAGCCATCATTACTGACAATAGATGATGTCACAGCTTAGCTCCTCCCCCTCCCTGCACAGAGCGTGCCTAGAAACTCTCCCATATACACCTGAATGAGTCAGCTCCAGACTATTGCTACCTATGGCCATGACTGTGCTGTAAAGCAGATCACTAAATTCTGCTAACAGAACAGAGGAGAAACTCAGGCAACATGGCCGCCCCCATAATCATGTACAGAAAATAGAAAAAGAAATTACAATTAGAAAATAAAAACAGATTAGAAAAAAGTCATAGATCTCATTATCTGGTTTTAATAACGAAATAAAAAATATAGTGTTATATTCCTTTTAAGCTCCTTAGTTTGTGCTGTTCCTCTGTTATTCCTCCTAGAAACTTTTTAATACATTGACAACTGGGTGTTACCATTCTGCTTGTTAAAGGTGGGTGTGTCCTTACACAGTCTAATATTGTCAAAGTTTGCAGGGATACATCCCCAACTGGTAACGCCCAGCTGTCAATTTACTCCTAAGAACAACAGAGGACCAACAGAGTAAGAACAAGAGAACAACAGAGAATATAATTATTTAATATAATCAACATCCATATAGTCAGTATACAGGACTGGGCAGCCTATATATGAGGAGGCAGCGAGTGCAGATTCCCCAGTGTGAGGGATAATGCACGGAGAGGTAATATTACCTGCCTGCAATAAATAATTCACAATGTGAACAGGCATCACAGCTGCTTCCTCCGGTCGCTTTCTACAGAGCAGACGGATACTTGTACTTATATCTTCAGCCCCTACAGGTTACTATTAACCTCTCCTCTGCCATAATGATACAACTGTATGAAAAAGTATGTATGGAAGGGGAGATAGAGAGAGAGATAGAGGTAGAGAGAGAGATATGAGATAGATAGATAGATAGATAGATAGATAGATAGGAGATAGATAGATATGAGATAGATAGATAGATAGATAGATAGATAGATAGATAGATATGAGATAGATAGATAGATAGATAGATAGATATGAGATAGATAGATAGATATGAGATAGATAGATAGATAGATGAGATAGATAGTAGATAGATAGATAGATAGATATGAGATAGATAGTATGAGATGAGATAGATAGATAATAGATAGATAGATAATAGATAGATAGTAATAGATATGAGATAGATAGATAGATAGATAGATAGATAGATAGATAGATATGAGATAGATAGATAGATAGATAGATAGATAGATAGATATGAGATAGATAGATAGATAGATAGATATGAGATAGATAGATAGATTAGATAGATAGATAGATAGATATGAGATAGATAGATAAGATAGATAGATAGATATGAGATAGATAGATAGATAGATAGATAGATAGATAGATAGATAGATAGATGAGATAGATAGATAGATAGATAGATATGAGATAGAAGAGGAGAAGAAGAAGGGGAGATAGATAGATACTAAATAGATAAATATGAGATAGATGATAGATGGATAGATAGATATATAGATTGATATAACATAGATAGATATGTAGTAGATAGATAGATAGATAGATAATAGATATATAGATAGATATGACATAGATAGATAGATATGAGATACCCATCATGACCAGAGCGGCCGAGAGGGCGACCATCCTGCAGTCGGCGGACATCTCCATCACCATTAGTCCTGTGTAATGTGTATCGTCCGACTGCTGACCATGTATCAAGCTGCAGCCATTCATTACCCGCTTATGGCAGGACGGCTCTGACACTCTTTTAACATCATGTTGACCCTTTTAATTTATTTCTCCGCCTGCCAGAGAGCAAGTCAATCCAATTCCCTCATGGCCAAGCTAAAAATTGAATTTTTACATCTATTGAGGTATGATAAATGGGACGCCATTTGGGTTCGGACATTTCCATCTTTGGAAACTGAAAGGGTTATTATGACCTTGGGGTTTGTTTGTACATTGTAACAACAGGCACTCGGCTCGAGGAAACTGCGACCCTCTCCTCAAATACTTCTTATGATTATCATTACTGTTTCTATGGGTGTTTGCCACTCAACTTTTCTAGAGTCTGAAAAGAAAATTCTCCTTTGTAAGCAGCAACACAGGAACAATGGATGTAACTGCATAGTTAGGCAGATTTACCATTCAGAAGTCTGGGAAAGCTGAGGTGGCAACACAAGAGGGAGCTGTAATGGGCACCACTACTGAATAGCCTAAAAAAAAAAAAAAATTAAGGACTAATTTTCTGTATATTTATTTTTATAATAAACTAAGCGATAAAAAAATCTAAATCTGCACAAAGAATCTTCTCAGTAGACTAAAATACATCCGGCAGGATCAACAATGTAATAAAGAACAGGCCAAGCCCATAGATGTCTCTGGAGACTGATCCTCCGACCTTCCTGCACTATTACCTCATCCCTCACATTAACCCCTTTAGTCCTAGACAGCTCTGAGACACGTGATGACCCACTGCCCAAATACATCCCCCCTGCCGGACCATGATGCATCATTGCTTCTAACTACAAACCAGATCTATAGAATAGACGAGTACAGTAACCAGATCTCCCTATAGAGGCGGCAACCCTCCCACTGAGGAACAATAGATGGATGTCTGTAGTGTGAACACCTCCTTATACAGTGGGGAAAAAAGTATTTAGTCAGCCACCAATTGTGCAAGTTCTCCCACTTATAAAGATGAGGCCGGTCTGTAATTGACATCATAGGTGGACCTCAACTATGAGAGACAAAATGAGAAAACAAATCCAGAAAATCACATTGTCTGATTTTTAAAGAATTTATTTGCAAATTATGGTGGAAAATAAGTATTTGGTCAATAACAAAAGTTCATCTCAATACTTTGTTGTATATCCTTTGTTGGCAATGACAGAGGTCAAATGTTTTCTGTAAGTCTTCACAAGGTTGGCGCACACTGTTGCTGGTATGTCGGCCCATTCCTCCATGCAGATCTCCTCTAGAGCAGGGATGTTTTGGGGCTGTCGCTGGGCAACACGGACTTTCAACTCCCTCCAAAGGTTTTCTATGGGGTTGAGATCTGGAGACTGGCTAGGCCACTCCAGGACCTTGAAATGCTTCTTACGACGCCGCTCCTTCATTGCCCTGGCGGTGTGCTTGGGATCATTGTCATGCTGAAAGATCCAGCCACGTTTCATCTTCAATGACCTTGCTGATGGAAGGAGGTTTGCACTCAAAATCTCACGATACATGGCCCCATTCATTCTTTCATGTACATGGATCAGTCGTCCTGGTCCCTTTGCAAACAGCCCCATACATGATGTTGCCCCCCCCCCATGCTTCACAGTAGGTATGGTGTTCTCTGGATACAACTCAGCATTCACTCTCCTCCAAACACCACGAGTTGTGTTTCTACCAAACAGTTCTACTTTGGTTTCATCTGACCATATGACATTCTCCCAATACTCTTCTGGAACATCCAAATGCTCTCTAGCAAACTTCAGACGGGCCCGGATATGTACTGGCTTAAGCAGGGGGACACGTCTGGCACTGCAGGATCTGAGTCCCTGGCGGCGTAGTGTGTTACTGACGGTAGCCTTTGTTACGTTAGTCCCAGCTTTCTGCAGGTCAGTCACTAGGTCCCCCCGTGTGGTTCTGGGATTTTTGCTCACCGTTCTTGTGATCATTTTGACCCCACGGGGTGAGATCTTGCGTGGAGCCCCTGATCGAGGGAGATTATCAGTGGTCTTGTATGTCTTCCATTTTCTAATTATTGCTCCCACAGGTGATTTCTTCACACCAAGCTGCTTGCCTATTGCAGATTCAGTCTTCCCCGCCTGGTGCAGGGCTACCATTTTGTTTCTGGTCCTTCCACAGCTCTTTGGTCTTCACCATAGTGGAGTTTGGAGTGTGACTGTTTGAGGTTGTGGACAGGAGTCTTTTATACTGATAACAATGTCACACAGGAGCCATTACTACAGGTAATGAGTGGAGGACAGAGGAGCCTCTTAAAGAAGAAGTTACAGGTCTGGGGGAGACAGAAATCTTGCTTGTCTGTAGGTGACCAAATACTTATTTTCCACCATAATTTGCAAATAAATTCTTTAAAAATCAGACAATGTGATTTTCTGGATATGTTTTCTCATTTAGTCTCTCATAGTTGAGGTCTACCTATGATGACAATTACAGGCCGGCCTCATCTTTATAAGTGGGAGAACTTGCACAATTGGGGGCTGACTAAATACTTTTTTTCCCCATTGTAGATGTATGTCTGTAGTCTGCACACCCCCTTATGGTTGCCACTATGACAAGATGACAAGATTGCCAAGTACACTGTTCAGTTCTCTTGGTTAATCCCATAAAAATAAATAGATTGACAGTGCTCATGTAAAACTGACTGCTCTATACATATGGGGTATATGGGACCCCCCTGTCCTGTTGTCCTTGTAATTATTGGAATACTTTTTTACATATTTGCAAACATTCTTTTCTTTGCAGACCTCTGTATCTCCATGGTTACAGACTACAAATCACCCTGTGTAGTCTGATCCCGCAGTTATGGGTTACTCCACCCCCGCTCCTGCCCATACTGTACCTCTGTGTGCCTCTAATTCTATACAAAACTTACTTTCACCCAGATTCTGGGAAAATCCATGCAACATTTTGGACTATATTAGAGCTTATACACATGGCAATACCATGTACAGATGTAGCAGAGTTAACCCAAAATTCTGTAACTGGTTAATCTGCTGCAGCGAGATATCTTATCACAGATGACGACAAAAGACAATGAAAAGTCTTAGAAAAATGTTTTCATTTGTATCTGTATATGGACCATGTAAGGTGCGCAGAGTTCTTAGGGATACAAGTAGGGATTGTGTTTTGGTGTTGTTAGAATTCCTGTATCATGTCCTCAGGTCGTGCTCTAGTAATCACACAGTGTACCATGTTGCCCGGAGTGTCCCTTTAAAGATGTACCCCAGACTTTGCTCTTTGTCTTGGCCTCACTTGCTTGCGTTGCCAATTTAGCTTACAAGGTTCATTTATATAAAATTGCAGCAGAAGAAATTGCCAGCTTGCAAAATCCTCCATGAAATGAGTGACATTGTACGTAAATGAGGCCTCATCATGATACAGCGCACACATATATATATTGCTTCGGGCTCTTTGCAGTCTCAGTCTCATAAACTGCTTGTCTCAAACCATTTGTCCTGTCACATTTGCATTACAGACGGGTATATGGGATAAAGCACCGTCAATAACCCCATGACCATCACCGTTACCCCGGGTCAACCCACTGTCAGCCATATTACCCATCATGGGTCTAATTTCCCCATCACGCCGTCATTTTCGATTGTTCTGTAGACTGAGATGGATGATCTGATATCGGCAGCCACTTGTCCATAAGGGATGTGTCAGGCAGACCCGAAACACTCGGACAAATACATGTAAAGGTTTTATTATACTGACCTACTATAGGGGCAGATAACAGGAGTACTACAAGGCTCAGATGTGAGGGATCCTGGCACCACCCTGCTTAACTTGTCTGCAGCCACCACTAGAGGGAGCTCAAGATATACAGCTGTATACATCTTCCATTGGGTTGTCTCTTTATAGGGGTATTCCCAACAGGTCCCAGCTCTGTGACCCACACCTGTCTTGCGAGCGAAGGTCCCTGAACCCCATTTCTCAGCCTCCATGAATGGTGACTTTGCCTTGCCTGTGCAGTTATCTTCATTCATGTCTATGGGTGTTTGTGGGCGAGACTGCTCAGCTATTTTTAGAAATGAATGGAGAGAGTCGTGTATGAGGGACAAACTCTCCATTATTGGTGGCTGCGAAAAAGGGCTCGGGGACCTTCGCTCTCAAGATAGATGCAGGTCCGACTGCCTGTGGATATGCCCTGTGTGAGATGAGAATACCCCTCTGACTCCTTATCCTGGGAGCTCCCCCTAATGGAGGCTGCAGGAATTACAATTGTTTATCAAGAGCTCCCTATTATAATAGAAATCAGCAAAACATTTGGGACCTAAAGGTATAATATTTTTGGCAGGTGCCCTCAGTGGGAAATGGGGCCCATACAGACTTTTGCTATGATTTTTGTGTATACCTCTGAATTCAAGGCACCTTCACTATATAGGTATATCAGATCTGTGGTTATACACTTTAATGTTCTCAAGCTTGCTGCACCCTTATTTAAAGGGGATATCCAGGATTAGAAAACATGGCTGCTTTCTTCTTCTTGGGAAGTGACATCACATCCATTGGTCACATGGCCATGTAAATGGGACTGAGCTGTAGCATTGCCATGTCACCTACACATGTGATGTCACCTGCTAAGGAGAAGAAAGCGGACATGTTTTCTAATCCTGGATAACCCCATTAATAGGCTGTGAGAACCTCTGCAGAGATCCCCTCTTCTCAGGGCCTCCAAACAAGCTTGTGGGAAGACAGGGGTTAAAGGAGTGGTAGTTTTGAGCACCACCAGAAGGAGGCCCCATTTTAACCTTGCCCATTGCAACAGCCCTTCCGCTCACCTCTTTTAGAGCCCATTTTCTGCTGGAGCGGGGCAGACACAAGGAATACGATTTCTATTTTTCTGGTACCCTAATGCAAGAGGAAGGCAGTGCAAGAGAGTAGAGGCGTAACTGGAAGCTCCTGGGCCCCAGTGCAAAGTCTATAATGGGGCCCTTCACTATGCTGCGCCATTTTAGAGTAGTGGTATACTTTATGTGGCAGGAGGATCTTTGGAGCCTCCTCAGGGTCCAGGGCCATGTAACATCTGCTACTGCTGCACCCTCTATACCTACATCCCTGCAAGAAAGCATTAAGCTCCTTAGCATTATACCAGGCAAGCGGGCACCAGAGCAAGCAGGCAATACTTGTTTTAACTAATAAGGAGGACATGGTTAAGGAATTAAGGGTAGCAGGGACATTGGGATTCAGCGACCATGCTATACTCGAGTTTGGGGTTGTAAGAAGAAGAAGACCTGAGAAGACAAAGACTAGAAGACTCAATTTTAGTAGGGCAGATTTTAGGGGCCTAAAGGTAAGGGTTAGTAGAATTCCATGGCGAAAATTACTTAAGCACAAAAATGCACATGAGGGGTGGGAAATTTTCCGTAGGGAAATCATTAATGCACAGGAACTAACAATACCTAGAAGCAAGAAAAATGGGAACCACCTAAAAACTCCAGGATGGATGACCAAAAAATTACATAACCTACTAAAAAAGAAAAAGGAACCTTACAACAAGTGGAAGATGGGAGCTATATCTAAGGGAGAGTATACAGCAGTTTGCAGACTCTGCAAGATAAGCATTAAAAAAGCCAAGGCTGAATACGAATTGAAGCTTGCAAAAGAAGTTAAGAGTAATGTAAAAGGTTTTTGGGGATATGTTAAGAGCAAAAGAAAAGTGAAGGAAACCATTGGAGTCCTAAAGAACGAAAAGGGTGAAAAAGTTAACATGGTGGATCAGCAAGTGGAGTTACTAAATTCATATTTTGTATCCGTCTTCTCCCAAGAAATGGATGGAAATATCAACATTAATGGTGATAGTGATGAGGGGAATGAGGACTCCAAGCTGATTATAAGTGAAGGTTTGCTAAGAGAACATTTAGCTAAGATTAAGGAAACCAAGTCCCCAGGACTGGATGATTTACACCCTAGAGTTTTAAAAGAATTAGCAGAGGAAATAACAGAACCCCTTGCAATAATCTTTAATAAGTCATGGGAAACAGGAGTGGTCCCTCTAGATTGGAAAAGGGCAAATGTGGTCCCCATCTACAAAAAGGGGAATAGGGACGACCCAGGAAATTATAGGCCGGTAAGTCTGACCTCGATAGTAGGAAAAATCTTTGAACAAATCGTTAAAGAACATTTAATTAGGTACCTGGATGGGAAGGCTTTAATTAATCAAAGCCAGCACGGCTTTATGCCTAATAAATCTTGCCAGACTAATCTTATTTCCTTCTATAATAAAGTCACTGAATGGTTGGACCAGGGGAATGCAGTGGACATAGTATATCTTGACTTTAGTAAGGCCTTTGATAAAGTATCACATAACATTCTTATTGAAAAAATGATCAAGTATGGCTTTGATAAAATATCAGTGAGGTGGGTTCACAATTGGCTTAATGATCGGGCACAACGAGTAATTCTAAATGGCTATACATCAAACTGGAAGAAAGTAAAAAGCGGGTGCCGCAGGGATCTGTCCTGGGCCCAGTACTTTTTAATATTTTTATAAATGATCTGGATGATGGGGCTAATGGGGAACTAATAAAATTTGCAGATGATACAAAGATAGGAGGAATGGCCAACACTAGAGAGGAGAGAGAATGCATCCAAAAGGACTTAGACACACTGGAACAATGGGCTGAGGTGAACAAAATGGTATTCAACAGGGACAAATGCAAAGTTCTACATCTGGGTAACAGAAATGCAAGAAGCATATATAGTATGGGAGGAATAGTACTAAGTGAGAGTACAGGGGAAAAGGATCTGGGCATAATAATAGATCGCAAACTCAACATGAGTCAACAGTGCGGTGCGGTGGCTAAAAAGGCTAATAAAATTCTAGGATGTATCAAGACGAGCATTGTAGCTAGATCAAGAGAGGTAATTATTCCGCTGTACTCTGCCCTGGTCAGACCCCACCTGGAATACTGTGTACAGTTCTGGGCGCCCCAGTTTAAGAAAGACATCGATTCATTGGAGCAGGTCCAGAGAAGAGCAACCAAAATGGTGGAAGGTCTACAAACCATGTCCTACAAGAAGAGGCTAAAAGAATTGGGACTGCTTAGTTTGCAGAAGAGAAGGCTAAGGGGAGACTTAATAGCGGTATTTAAATATCTGAAAGGTTGTCACAGTGCAGAGGGATCTACCCTATTCTCATTAGCAGAAGGAAGCACGAGAAGTAATGGGATGAAACTAAGGGGAAGGAGATTCAGATTAGACATTAGGAAAAACTTTCTAACAGTAAGGGTAGTGAGAGAGTGGAATAGGCTGCCACGGGAGGTGGTGAGTTCTTCATCAATTGAAATCTTCAAGCGGAAACTGGATAGGTATATAGCTGGGATGTTTTAGGAATTCCTGCTTTTGCAGGGGGTTGGACTCGATGGCCCTTGAGGTCCCTTCCAACTCAAACAAACAAACAAACAAACAAACAAACTCCTCAACTTATTTTATAGGACATACCTAGTGTTATACTGTATGTGTCTGCCTGTGTAGTAAATAGGTAAGTATTGGTCAGGTATTCAGAGGTGATGAGGATCCCGATCCTTTCTCCAAAAGTAACACCACAAGGAGCTGATGTGGCCGTATATACCATATTGTCCTTGGTCCTATATGCAGTATATATTGGTGCACTGATATGTATAATGAGCTTCTATGAATATAATTAAGTCATTACCCTGATCTATCTTTATATCTCGGCACCACCTACTGCTTGCACCTTATTTTCTCTAATGCAGCAGGAGGGGGCCTGGGGGGCTACAATCCCCGACAGCTCCGCCACTGCACTGATTCCGGGCAGACACGGAAATATCTAAATGTTAATGAGGATGAAGCCGTCTGATTTGCATAAAACTGAAACTGGCACTGCTGTTTATTTAAAGCACAAATCCAGCCAAAAAGAGAGAAGTCGGCTCTGGGTGGAGGGCAGAACCCCGGATCACCAAAGTCTTGCCTAATAGCGTTCCCTTGTCCTGCCATTTAGGAGGATCGTTCTGGACTATGCAGGTACGCAGTGACTCCTCTTAGCCTGAGTGATATAACCCACACTGCTGAGCATTAGGCTAAGGCCTCATGTAGCGAAACGCAGCTGAAGAAAAAGCACCATGTTGCGTTTTTTTTTTTCTGCAGCATTTTTCATTGAGTTTTTGCAGAATTTTTCACAGTGGTTTTTCTTCCCCTATTAAATCTATAGGGAAAACACAAGTCCGAAGGTAAAATGAACATTCTGCATTTGTGAAAACGCTGCTTTTCCGCACCTCTTTTTTTCTGCAATGTGTGGATGAGCTTAACCAGAATCTCATTCATTTTGCTGGTAAAGTAAAATTCCGCAGCAGGAAAAAACACTGTGTTTTCGCAACGTGGGGCCTTAGCCTTACAAACTAATATCTACAAGAGCAACCCTAGTGGAAGGGGAGGGTCCTGACAACCAGGATATAATGCTGAAAGGGTTACCTATCCATTGGTAATAAGTGACAAATGTTAGATCAGTGGGGATCCAACCATCTGGAAAACCCCTTTAGGCTAAGGCCCCACATAGAGAGCTGCAGCAAAAAAGCGCTACGGGAAAAACCGCTGCAGCAAAGCATCATGGTTTTTCCCGCAGCGCTTTTCACAGAAAGTCCGCAGAGGTTTCCTTTCTGCTTCCATTATACTTATAGGGAAACCGCCGGTGTTTCCGTAGGTATAATTAACATGCTGCGATTTCCAAAACCGCAATGGTCTTAGGTTGCCCTTTGTTAAATTAGAGATTCTATTCTCTTGTTTAACCAAATTATTTTTATCCAGCTTTCCTTGAGCCCTGAGTGGCACATCTATCATGGACCAATATGGCGAACCACCGGACAACTAAGCAGACTTGCCGTTCTGTACTACAGCTAGCCATACACAGAAGACCTCTGGCAGATCTAGCTCAGGCCATGTACACATTGGTGCAGAGTCCATCTAAAATTATGGATGAAAAAATCCTGTAAACCCAAATTTTTCGGACGAGATGAATGTATGAGATGATGCAGATGTGAACGCACCCTAAATGTGGTGAAATCTGAGAATCTGATGTCTGTGCCGGACATACATTTAAGAAGGATCTGCCAATGATCTGCAGATAAATATCTTATGGTTATGGCCGGATTTGGTGACAACCCTCGGGGGACCTTATTAGTCCTAACCCAGCTTGCCCTGAAAGCTTTTCCTTAAATCAGAATCTAGACATTATCAAATTTCTAGGAAAGCTGGGTGACATCCAACCTGACAATCATTACAACTCCCACAGCGGCTGTGACCCAGATTTCTAAGAATTGTCAAATCTACTTATGCAGAGATACATAAACCATTCCATATGCCTCTCAAAATAGTCAAATTTGCCATTCAGAACTGTGGTAAAGCTGGGTAGCAAGAGTAATACTGTATCTCATTACATATCGGGATGATAGGTTGGTTTTGTACACAGCAATACTAAATCTGGACATTGGCCACATAGCTATAGGACAAATGCCTCACCTAAGCTGTATCCCTCCAATACCGCAATGACACCACCAGCTGCCTAGTCTAGGGGCATGTTCACACACGCCAGATTTGTTGCAAAAATTTCCTCACATCTGAACGAGGTTTGTAAAAGTTCTTGCATATGCTGCAAAAACAACCCTATTCATGTGAATGGAAGTCACCGAAATTTCTGCACCAAATCTTTTGCCGCAGGTACAGTATGTGACTACAACCCCCATCGTCATGACGGTCACTTAAATATTACACATAAGTGTGACTCATTGTCATCTTATGGATTGTGATACTTCCTATCACAGAGGAAAGGCTATGTTCACATGCTGCAGATTTATGGGACAATGACAGAGGATATCTAGGAGGTACATAGGAGTATACGGGATATTCTGCCAGCAGTGAATCAGAGGTAACGTATGTGACTATACATAGAGTGTGCACTATGTACTATAGGTTTCCATTCTGTAGCTTCCACATGGGGTGCAGGATACAGGCTGCTGGAGAACAGTTTGCAATCTGCTGGGTGCTGGCAGACAAATTGACATTGACTATGCTGGCATTAATGGGTTTTCCGGCCCCTGATATATGATTAATACTGATGACATATTTACAGGGTAGGTCATCAGTATCTGATCTATGGGGGTCCAAAACCCAGACCCTGCACAGATCAGCTGTTCTGACAGTGTCCAGACACCAAGTATTCAAGTTATTCCACTCCCCATCCCGGTGTCTGGACGCTGCTGATCTGTGTGGGCTCAGGGTGTTGGGTCCTGTGGATAGCTCATCAGTATTAAACAAGCCATAGGGATCAGAAAACCTGTTTAATGTGGTGGTCCGACCAAGAAAGACCCTTCTGTAACAAAAAAGACCACCCTGGACATCAGCTGATAACTGCAGGTCCAGCGCCTGTAAACCCTACAATGGTGGCCATCGAGATGAAGGGGCGATATAATACATATATACAATATAATCCATGGGCAGGCTGGGTCCACCAGAGCAGAAGCCAATACTAGTTAATTGGCAGCTATTATAGGCGGGGTCCCTAGCAGGGGACACCCTCTATGACAACAGTATGGCTAATACAGCATATGGGATGCCTCCTGCTAGGGGCCCCACATGAATGCTTTCTTTCAGAAGCCGCACCATACTTGTCATCGGTTGTTTCTGGCATTGCGTATCTGCTCTAATATATGAGGCTGAGCTGCAATATCAGACACAATCTAGGGACAGATGTGGCACTGTTTTTGTAACAAAGTAGTCATGTCTTATAATCCCGGACAACCCCTTTAAGTTATTATCCACTGCACAGGCGACCCCTCCATTCAACCTCTACGGGCACAATCTTGGGGATACAGGGGACACAGGATTCCCGTTCTGGTGATCGGTGGGGTTCTGGTAGTTGGATCGTCTACAATCTCACAGTTACTAAATATCCAGAGGATATTGTTACAGCCGGAATACCCCTTTAGCTACTTATTTTAATCGAGAATTCCATATTAAAGTATTTCATGAAAATGGCATCTCAGCATATAATAAGTAAAGCTGTTTTTCAGGACTTATATGTTGCAGACCGATCAATATGCAAACGGTAGGATGCCAAGATATGGGACTCCCACAGATTAACTGGTGGAAGTAGCAAGTTCTGCAGCCTCTTCACTGAATACCAAGCACTGTGCCATACATTGCATAGGGGCTGTGCTG
This sequence comes from Leptodactylus fallax, assembly GCA_947044405.1. NCBI lineage: Eukaryota > Metazoa > Chordata > Amphibia > Anura > Leptodactylidae > Leptodactylus > Leptodactylus fallax. The sequence continues at coordinate 2,022,007 of CAMRHE010000053.1, forward strand.
GGTATTGAATCTCAGGCCCATTCACTTGAATGGGACTGAGCTGCTGCTGTACCATGTGACCAATAAGCGTGATGTCATCAGCACAGGGAAGAGGCCACAGCTCTTGTGAGCACCGTGGCCTCTTCCAGCAGCTGATCGGCAGGGGTCCTGAGTGTTGAACTGCATGGATCACATATTGATAACCTATCCTAAGGGCAGATCATCAATATACAAGTCCTGGAAAACCCCTTTAATGGGTATCTGTGAGCAGTCACCTCCACACAGGGGTATAGCTATAGAGGGTGCAGCGGTAGCAGTCAGGGCCAGGACCCTAAAGGGGCCCCAAAGGTCCCTCTGCCACATACAATATACCACTATTCTAAATGGTAGAGGGTAGGTAGTGGCCCCATTATAGATATTACACTGGGGCCCAGGATCTTCAAGTTAGGCCTCTGCTTCCACAAATGACCAGTATAGAGGAGCAGCAGCAATGGGTAAAACACTTAGACCGGCGTGACCTTGGTCTAAGAATCTTCAAGACTGGACCTTCTTAGGAAATGTTATTGACCACACTGAAGTGTGAATACCTACAAACCTATAGACCTCATGTATGGAAAACAGTGATGGAAAGTGGGGTGTAGCCACCATTGCAGGAGACTGTGGACCATTCCTATATTGTCACACTCGGATAGATCACCACATCTATAGCCGGCTTAGTCTAGCTAACCTCAAACACCAAGATCCTGTAGATCTTCCCTCATGACAATTGCTTGTATCAAAGAACCATATTAAGAAGAATAGAAGGTTCTTAAACACGTACTTAGACCAATCTGAGATTTCTGATATGTAGCTGACTTTGTATCAAGACCAGAAGACTCTGACAAGATGTAGTCTTAGTCGATATGATCACCAATCTGAAAGTCCGTCCTCACAGCACCAGGTAACCTCCAGCCAGGAGAACAGAGTGCTAGGTCCAGTGTCGGACTGGTCCACCAGAGTCCCAGAAGATCCTCTGGTAGGCCCAGGCTCTAACACAACAAAGTTCCAGCAGAAGACCCAAGTTTGAGGGGTACTGCGGTCTATTTCCTAGGGGTTGTTGGAGGGAGGACCCCAGAATCTGGCAACACCAAGGGAGTCCGACACTAGCGCGCTCTTTGCATCAATGACCACGTAACCAAACCATAGCAAGGACAATGAATGACCCATGTACCCACCTCCTCTGCCTGCTTCCTGAGGGCCTTCTCCCGCTCGTATTGTGTCAGCAACTGTTCATTATCCTCCTTCAGAAGCTCCAACTCCACCTCATGTTCTTGGTTCTCCGTCAAGACAGCGTCAAGGTTCTCCAAGACATTGACCACGAGTGGCATCAGCTCCTTGACCACCTCCTCATCGTAGCACTGGATCAAACGCTCAAACTCTCTGTAGATGCTGTTCGCCAGCCCTGATACCCGCTCTGACATAACCGACCCTGAGCAGTAGTCGTCCTGGTACACCACCCCATCGTCAATCTGTATCTCCATCATCTTGAAGAGCGCTCCTTTACTCCAAGGGCAGCAGTCAAGGGAATGTGGGTACTACCTGTTACTAATGGGTGGATTAACCCCTTTTCTTATAACATATGACTACCCTGCCCTGGGAGGAATCAGATGCATTGACTTTGTCTTGTAAGACTTGGATGTGAGTTACAATCCGGGATGGTTACAAGTAATAGAATTGCCGTATAGACTGGTCCTGTATATACAAGATCTCGACGTCAGCTGATGATGACGGCTTATGGGGAACTTCTTTGCAGCTTGATCCCTACATCAAAGCTAAATACGTGGATGCAAGTACATTATTTACATGAATTGTGTCTGCACCCAGGGCTCGGGCCTTCTGTCACCACCGTGTGGGTTCCTATCTGTGCCAATGCAATGCAGCACCAGTCTCCATCTGCAAAAACAAGAATGACTTCAATGACCAGGCCGCTCGTATAACCCCTGATGGATCTGTCCTAATGTCCTATTGGTGTCATCATGATGGCCTTGCTGACCAGCGATAACAAGTAAGATGACAGATATGGCTCTATGGTGCATATATCTAGACGCGGGATCCTTAGCTAGAAGAACATCAGGAAGCCTCATTAGATATTACATGATATACTATACCGGCATCACTTTGGATTTTTACTATTAATGTCCATGCACCTCTATGGTCCGTCTATAGACTAGGATCCTCTATAGGGGTATCTCCTCCATCCTAAAGATGGCCAGAGCTCGGCCAAGAAAAATGCATCTTGCCCGCTACTCTATAGGATGTATGCACCTGATTCCTCCCTCCCCCCACCCTGCAAGGATACCCGGGATGACAGCTGGTTTTCCTTGCTAGTATGGATTGAACACACCTGCCTTGGTCGTGGGGTGATCCTTAATGATGATGATGCTCCCCTGCGTGGATGTCAGAGGAACCCCTCCATCTCATTATAGAGGTGGTGATGATGATGATGGTGGTGCTAGCAGACAGAGGCACCTCCCAGCTCTGCTGTAAGTGTGGGAATAGGAGGCAGGCAGCTCTTCCCCCCTCCCTGCCCTGACAATCTGACGTCAGGCTGTCTGCATTATGGGTAAAGAATACAGCTGATTCACTCCCAGCTCCCAACCATCTCCTGCAATGCAAACCAATTGCCTGCTGGACCACAATACAGGAGGAGGCGGGAGGGGAGGGGAGGGGGGACCTGCTGCTGCTAGCTTATCAGATGATGCTATGTAATAGTATGTGTGCACGCGTCATGATATAATATACAGGCCTCATCGTGTCTATTAATCCTTAGCTATAGGGGCAGCGTGCAAAGGGAACATCGTCTAATCCTCTGCATTCCCACAGGATTAGTGAAAAATGGATTTTTTTTTTTGACACGGTGAGATTAAAGGACATTTCCATACGCTGTAGGCTTTCATCAACATGTATATTTTTGTGGCTGTTTTCGGCTTGTAAAAGGATAAATGTAATGTTTTTAGTGTGGCCTTTATTGTACACAGACAGTATTTAGGTTGTTTTGATCTGTTTTTTCAAGTCCTATCGAGAAGCCGACAGTAAAATCCCTGGAAAAATAACCAATGACCTAATTACAGTGGGTACGGAAAGTCTTCAGACCCCTTTAAATTTTTCACTCTTTGTTTCATTGCAGCCATTTGCTAAAATCAAAAAAGTTCATGTTATTTCTCATTAATGTACACTCAGCTCCCCATCTTGACAGAAAAAAAAACAGAAATGTAGATATTTTTGCAAATTTATTAAAAAAGAAAAACTGAAATCTCCCATGGCCATAAATATTCAGACCCTTTGCTCAGTATTGAGTAGAAGCCGCTTCCTTTTGAGCTAGTACAGCCAGGAGTCTTCTTGGGAATGATGCAACAAGTTTCTCACATCTGGATTTGGGGATCCTCAGCCATTCTTCCTTGCAGATCCTCTCCAGTTCCGTCAGGTTGGATGGTGAACATTGGTGGAGCCATTTTCAGGACTCTCCAGAGATGCTCAGTTGGGTTGAGGTCCGGGCTCTGGCTGGGCCAGTCAGGAATGGTCACAGAGTTGTTCCTTTGTTATTTTAGCTGTGTGCTTAGGGTCATTGTCTTGTAGGAAGGTGAACCTTCGGCCCAGTCTGAGGTCCAGAGCACTCTGGGAGAGGTTTTCTTCCAGGATATCTCTGTACTTGGCCACATTCATCTTTCCTTCAGTTGCAACCAGTCGTCCTGTCCCCCATAGCATGATGCTGCCACCACCATGTCTCACTATTGGGATTGTATTGGGCAGGTGATGAGCAGGGCCTGGTTTTCTCCACACATACCGCTTAGAATTAGCGCCAAAAAGTTCAATCTTCGTCTCCTCAGACCAGAGAATCTTATTCCTCATAGTCTGGGAGTCCTTCATGTGTTTTTTGGCTTTCATATGTCTTGCACTGAGGAGAGGTTTCCTTCGGGCCCCTCTGCCATAAAGCCCCGACTGGTGGAGGCTGCAGTGATAGTGACTTTGTGGAACTTTCTCCCATCTCCCTACTGCATCTCTGGAGCTCGGCCACAGTGATCTTTGGGTTCTTCTTTACCTCTCTCACCAAGGCTCTTCTCCCACCATTGCTCAGTTTGGCTGGACGGCCAGGTCTAGGAAGAGTTCTGCTCGTCCCAAACTTCTTCCATTTAAGGATTATGGAGGCCACTGTGCTCTTAGGAACCTTGAGTGCTGCAGAAATTCTTTTGTAACCTTGGCCAGATCTGTGCCTTGCCACAATTCTGTCTCTGAGCTCCTTGGGCAGTTCCTTTGACCTCCTGATTCTCATTTGCTCTGACATGCAGTGTGAGCTGTGAGGTCTTATATAGACAGGTGGGCGCCGCTCCTAATCACGTCCAATCAGTTTCATTAAACACAGCAGGACTCCAATGAAGGAGTAGAACCATCTCAAGGAGGATCAGAAGGAAATGGACAGCCTGTGAGTTATATATGAGGGTCACAGCAAAGGCTCTGAATACTTATGGCCATGGGAGATTGCAGGTTTTCCTTTTTAATAAAGTTGCAAAAATATCTACATTTCTGTTTTTTTTCTGTCAAGATGGGGAGCTGAGTGTACATTAATGAGAAATAACATGAACTTTTTTGCTTTTAGCAAATGGCTGCAATGAAACAAAGAGTGAAAAATTTAAAGGGGTCTAAATACTTTCCGTACCCACTGTATATGGCAACAAAAGTGGAGAAAAAAGGCAGGAAAAAAAAACAATGGGGGAATTTACTATGATATGTATGCTAGAATACTGGCGTAGACGTGGCACATCTGTGGCACACACCTGCAACACTTTTGTGCCACTTTTTAAGACAACAGGAGGAGTAACGGAAGTGAACAAGGCAGGCCGGGGCGGGAACCCCTGATCCCCTTAGATTTACTATAACGTTACCGTCACACATAGATGAAAAAAAAAACGCCACGCCATGCAATGCCATGTACCGGGCCGCAGCAAAAAAAAAACACGCATAATGATTTTTCCTGCAGCGCTTTTCACAGAAAGTCCGCAGAGGTTTCCTTTGCTGACTTTCTGCTTTCATTATACCTATAGGGAAACTGCCGGCATTTCCGTAGGTATAATTGACATGCTGCATTTTCCAAAACTGTGATATTTTTGGAAATTGCAGCATGTCTGCTGCGTGTATTTTTCCGCAAGGTGTGGATGGGAATCCCATCTTCCTTGCAGTGACTGTAAAACGCTGCAGCCAAACTGCGACATTTACGTCACGTGGGGCCCTGGCCTTAAATTCAATGGTGCTTATTTATGAAGACTGGTATATTGTATGTCAGTCTTGATAACCCCAGCACCGGCGGAAGAGCTGCCTCATCTTCATAAATGCGACAACCCTTCCACCAGACTGTGCGCCTGTACTGACATCTACACTGGTGGAATAGCGGTATATTTTATGCGGCAGAGAGACCTTTGGGGCCCCTCAGGGTCTGGGGACTGGTAGTGACGTCTATCTCTGCACTCATGAAGACTAACCCCATGGTCATTCAAAAATCTGTGTGAAAGTTTTCTCTACCTTGTGACCAAGCTTAACGAAATCCTATTCACATACTTGGGATGGAGAATGTCATTGGTTCTGATGTTAAGTTTCATAAATAATCCACAACAAATCCGACAAGTGTGAACAGAGCCCTGACTGGAGATTCTGTGGCGCTGACACCTGAACACGACCATAGAAAAGCAAAGAAATGTAGGAAAATCATAAATATGAAAGTTACAGGGGGAGTCCCAGCATAGTCATATATGATGTATCTATAGATTACATTACATAGGTGTGATGGGGGGGTCTCGTCTCTGGGAACCTCATTCATTTGGAAAACAGAATCCTGTCAAGCTAAATTCCTAAGGCTGGATTCACATCTGTGGTGGAGTCTCAGTTGGAGACTCCGCTGCAGATTCTGCCTAAAATTGGCGACGAGAAAAGTCCTGCAAGCAGGACTCCATTATAGTCTATGGACTCCGTGGGTTTCTGCAGGTAACCGCATTTTAAGCGGACAGGGTCTCCGTCTTTTGTGTCCCCATGTGGACCTGAATGACAGAGACCTGAACGCTAGTGTGAACCTCTGCGTCTGAGAAAAGGAAGGCAAAGAAGGTCTCCAAAGTTTCTGTAAGTCTTAGGCCTCATTCACACGACTGCGTGCAGTCTACAGGTTAGTAAAAACAGCACATATGATACACGGACTGGTATCCGTGGTTATCACGGACCCATACATTGAAAATGAATTGACGGTGCCGCAAGTACAGACAAGTGTAGGACAGGTATAGGATATGTATAGGATAGGTATAGGATATGTATAGGATATGTATAGGATAGGTATAGGATATGTATAGGACAGGTGAAGGACAGGTATAGGATAGATGTATGACAGGTAAAGAACAGACATAGGACAGGTGTAGGACAGGTACAGAGTTGTACATGAGGCCTTATAGGCTATAAAGCAGACAGCAGCGTGCATGCTTGTACTGCTGCCTCCGACCTTTGTGGGCCATTAACAGAATTTTTGCATGACATAATGGGGATCGCAGAGCTCTGAACCCCAATAAGTGGGGCCCCATCTATCAGACCTTTAGGACACATCACACCAGTAAGCTAAGATTGTCTATGCGCGGAATACCCCTTAAATTCACGTTGCCAAGTTCATGTTCTAGTTCTCCTATGAGTCTGTACTGCGGCCAGTGATGTACTGACAGGTTCTCAGGACACCTGTGGACAAAATGTCTTATGTCTTGGGTCCGCCTCTAACAAAGGGGATGTGAATCAGTCAACTTTTGTTCTGAATTAGTGCAAAATAGATCCAACATATCAATCAGTGACTTACACTTAGGGTAAGAAAAGCCCATTGGGGTTCTTTAGGATTAGAAAAACATGACTGCTTTCTTCCAGAAACAGCGCCACTCCTGTCCATGGGTTATGGCTGGTATTGCGGCTTGCACCATTGAGGTGTTATAGAGTAAGCTGCAATGCCACATACAACCTGGGGCAAGTTTTTTGGAAAAGAGCAGCCATGTTTTTGTAATCTTGGACTACTGCTTTAGGCCAAGGACTTAAGGCAATAATCACACTCATGCAATTGTGCGATATGGTGTTTGCTGAAGGCTACGTTCACATCTGTGTTGGAGTCTCTATGTGGTGTAGGATCTGTCAGAAATCCTGGACCTGCGCGGCTTTTTTCATCTGGTAATGTTTGCAAAAAAATAATGGACACCGATGGGCCCCATTATGGTTAATGGGGCCCATCGGAATCGGATTTTATGCATCATGAGATGAACCGTTTTTCCGTACTTTTGGTCCTGCAACAGACCTAAAGAGAATGCCATAGATGTCAGCGTACCCTTGGGGTTGCATAAAATAGCATGGCCAGATCACCATGGTGATTATTATACTGCAATGGCGGTAGATTATTGTACAATATAGAGGTAATATTAGCCCATGGGGTAGCACGAAACAGCAGGCAGACACAAAATATCATCATGTGATTAGCCCCCATTCACTGACATTGAATTCAACGCTGCCGCGTGATGTCCGTTAAAAAAACAGATGTCACATGACCATTATTCACTACCGTGTTAGCTTAAGGCTGGGGCTACAAAAACAGTTGTCTGCAACTTACTTTTAAACACAGTCAAATTGTAGACAAGCGATTCTGATGACATCTATGGATAAAAAGTCGCATGCGACCTGCGACCAATCCCCAACAGGCGTCGCAGTCACATTCCACCATAGAGATACATTGAGATATTGGTGAGGAGACCTCTTGTCGCGGGGTAGCCCTAGCCCTGCGATATGTCGCAGCTCCATGCGTCGCATTGCTATACAGGAGATTGTATCTGGCGCCCCCGTGTGGCCGTCCGGAGTTTAGCAGCGCAGTAAACTTGTTTGTCAGTAACTTAGCCCGGGTGGGCGTGGCCAGCCGCCTGTCCGTCAAGTATAAGCGGGCGTGGCTAGAGCCGGCCTGGAGTGTGAGCTTGTGGTCGGTCTTTGTGCTGGGATCAGCTGAGGGTGAGTAGTGGGCGCTGTGCCAGTGTGTGTGCCCGGTACGGGGTGTCTGTGTGTGGGGAGGGCGCTCTGAGCCCCTGTACGGCTGTGTAGCCCTGACTGACCCTTCTCACAGTGCTGTGCCGTGTTATAATTCTGTTTTTTGTGTATTTTCAGGGCGCACAGCACAAGACATGGCGGTCCCGGCGGACAAAGGTCAGTACTCCCATCATCGTGCGCTTTACGGTGCCCCTAGAGAGCCGCAAACGTGTGCGGAGCCCCCTGTCACGTGACGGTACCTGCGGTCATGTGACCAGGCACGAAGGTAGCGATCACGTGACCCGGGCAGTCTGCTACATTATATACTCAGGGGCCAAATTGCAAAATGTCACTGATTTCAGGGGCCCCATTCTATAATACCTCAGCACCATTTTTATATCCCCCCCCCCTCCAAAATTACGTCTTGTTTGGGTTTGGGGGGTGAGGTGGCGGTCTTAATGGGTGTATTTTGTTGTATTCGGGACACGTACTTGGCGATTTTTGGCTGCGACTCCTATTGCTGTGTCGTTCATAACTAATGGAGTTGCGTTACGGTCCTGAGGGTGCGGCGACGGCCAATTCTAGTCACAGAAAAGATCCATCAGATCTCTGTGGCGAGTAGAAGTCGTAGACGCAGCTTTCTTATTGACTGACATTAGTGACGTGGCCATCTTTGGTGGCAGGACACAAGTTGTGGACAAAATCGCCATCTAGCCCCTCCGTACGTGACCACATTATGGCCTTGCATAGCTACTAAGTTCTGCAAAGCCGCCGTCCGAGATCTGGCAGACTGTTATAACTATAATGATACCAGAAGAAGCAGCGCAGCGTCCTGACGGACCCGGATATAGATGTGAACAGAGTCTGATCCACCCCTGACCCTGCTGAGCACTTATAAGTGACGTTTTACTTCTGACTCTGCAGCGATGGAGATAAATGAGTAATACAAGGAGAGTCCGGCGCGATCCTGCGGCACATCTGCATCCTGTCTGCTCTGCTGCGTCAGCACCTGCGCGTCCTCACTTCACAGTTCAGCATTTTCAGCTCAAGCTGTCACCCTTATTCTAGATTCCACTGTGGGACAGAGGTGATAAGTGCCCCCCCCCTCTCCTTAATGGACTCCAGACACTGGATGAAGCTTCTTGGCTTATATGAGATTGTGTCGTCTACTATGGGATTATCCATTAAATCTGTTATAAAATCTCCTTGAGTCTTTGAGACTGATCTGTAGATTTTTGTATATTGAAATGTGGGCAAATATATAAGTCATCAATATCAGATCTGCGAGGGTCCGACAGCAGAGACCCCTGCAGATTTGCTATTCGGGGAGAGTGCGGCTGCCGGTATTGTTTACACGTCAGGAGTCGCGCTGCTCATTCGCTGTATTATTTGCAGCGGTGGGTTTTGGCTACACTTTGTACGGTGAGTGAGCAGTGCGACTACTGACATGTAAACGTTACCGGGAGCCGTATTGTTCCCGAACAGCAAATCTGCAGAAGTCTCTGCTGTCGGACCCTCGCAGATCTAATATTGATAACCTATCCTAAAGATAAGTCTTCACTATTAGAAACTGGACAATCCCTTTAAGAAACTGGAGTCTGTTAATTCTGGCATGTCTCACTATGGCACAGACTGATTATTAAGAATTATGTAGTACACCACACTCTTAATAAAAGTGCCCCATGTTTTTCACAGAGGCTGTGATGGCTGATGTTAGCTGATCGGTGGGGGTGCTGGGCCTCAGGTCATTTATTTCAGATCTGTAGGGGTCTATCGAAATCCTGGAAATTAGCTCTCAGCTCTTTGTGTCATTCAATAGGTTCTGATTCTGCTGCAGTTGGAATTTCTCCTCTTAGCCCCCTCCCTTCCTGAGTAATCAGTGCTGTTAGTTTTGGTGTCTGATATGCTATATAGGTTCTGTACTGTCAGGTGGGCGGTCCTGGGCTGATGCAGGTAGGATCTGTACTGTCAGGTGGGCGGTCCTTGGCTGATGCAGGTAGGCTCTGTACTGTCAGGTGGGCGGTCCTTGACTAATGCAGGTAGGGTCTGTACTGTCAGGTGGGCAGTCCTTGGCTGATGCAGGTAGGCTCTGTACTGTCAGGTGGGCGGTCCTTGACTGATGCAAGTAGGGTCTGTACTGTCAGGTGGGCGGTCCTGGGCTGATGCAGGTAGGATCTGTACTGTCAGGTGGGCGGTCCTTGGCTGATGCAGGTAGGCTCTGTACTGTCAGGTGGGCGGTCCTGGGCTGATGCAGGTAGGCTCTGTACTGTCAGGTGGGCGGTCCTTGGCTGATGCAGGTAGGCTCTGTACTGTCAGGTGGGCGGTCCTTGGCTCATGCAGGTGGGCGGTCTCAGATCACATTGGGTGCTGGAGCGAATTGCATCGATTGCTTGGGAATGGTGGGAGCTACAGAAAAAATCCCAACTGTGCTGGAATCAGTGGAGCAGCGACTATTAAAGGATGCAAAGAGATGACGTTAATGGAGGTGATGAAAGGTCTTCTTTAAAGATAAGGTCAAAGATCTGGTCTTATTTGCTTAGGCTCTTCCCTACCTTTCCAAATAAGATACTGGAAAGCCCTAAATCCATTGCCTTGCACTTTGGAATCTAAAAGGCCAATTCACTCCTCACCTAAATAAAAACTTAGCATTTAAGTTCCCCTTTACTAGATTCTGTCCATTATTCACACTGGTTTCTTTGTAATATATCACGTCCTTCCCTGGTGACCCCCAATTTCTGCCATGTTGGTCCTTGCAGCTCGCAGACATGGTCAGATCCCACCGATGCTGCATCCGATGGTTGGGTGACTCCTTCTCCTGCCCAGAATACCCATGTAATATAATAAGACTGTTAAGTGATGTCATTCTAATATTTTCTAACTTTTTCACAATCTTTTTGTTGCAGCCTATTACCGCTTTGTGGTTCTGTTCTTCAACTGTCTGCTGACGTTCGGTTCCTATTTCTGCTTTGATATTCCCAGCGTGCTCCAGGACCAGTTCCAGGGGGTGAGTGCCCTATCCAAAGGCAGTGTCCAATATTGGCCCCTTACTTTGTTAGAAGGGTCCCAGAATGGTCAGCTGATCATATTCTGACCAGGAACCTTACAGCAAGCGTCCAGTCCCCCCTGCAGCACCTCCACAGGGGAAATGGGGTATTACACAGTTCCCGGTAGGATGTTTGTCTTCCAAAAGGGGGTCCAGTATCTTTCTATAAATAAGGATAAACTAAGATTTTTAGTCCATACATTTGCCATAATAGTAATGTTATAATTTTTGTTTTTTTCTTAATATACAGAACCTGACGTGTGCAAATGGGAGTCACCCCAACAGTACCCACGGTAACGGCACCGATGGCTGTGTGGAGGGGCTTGGAATGACCCCAGAGCAGTATAACCTGCTATATGCCATCTACGCCTGGACGTAAGTATGAATAGCCTTAAAAATGTGCAAGTGAACTCATTCCAAAAAAAGGAAACTGTACCCCTAGCGCCACCTATAGGATGGCAGATATTCTATAAGTCAATGTCCAACCCTTCAACCAGCCTTGTAACATGATTAGGATGTAAGCCAAACAAGACACTCCTCTGCAGAGAGTTGTTTCAGGGTGCGTAACCCTTATCAGTGCTGGGTGAAAGCCCTTTGATGGGGATCTGCGGGTACTGACCCTCCCAAAGGAAACAATCAGGTAGGTGTAAGAAGTCTTATAGGCCTTGCAATGCTTTTCTGCACTGATGAGGGGCAGCAGTCTGCCGATGAATGTCTGGTTTGTTAAAGGGTCAAATACTGCCTTCCAACAGGTGGCGCTAGAGGCACAACTTTCTTTTATGAAAACTAATTGACATTCCCCTTTCCCAGAGGAGCTTTACATGGCCTATGAAACCTCTTAGTCCAACCTGGCACTCCCCCTAGGTAAAGAAACTACTGTCCTGTAAACTCCCTTCATTGGACGCCAAAGGCGGACTATTGGTGCAGGCAGACTAGGTGGAGATAAGACTATTATTCTCCTTGTCAGCCGCCTCCTCCACTCTTGTACGCTCCTGCAGACCATCGCCATGCTGTGCTTACACATTGCAGTTGCCTCCCCCCTACTTACTAGTATTGTGGGCAGCATATGGCATGCGAGTTTGTGTAGTTGCATCGCAGCAAGTCAGACATTATCGATGTGGAGCCATCTGGGGAGATCTACACAAAGGGTCCGTTGTCCTGACGCTACATAGTTCTGCCTTGGACCTGTATACTGAAACTGTACAGACTTAGGCCTTAGGCCCGGTTCACATCTGCATTTGTGTTTCCGTTCGGAGAGTTCGCTCTCCCCCCCCCCCCCCCCGAACGGAAACCTATAGACATAAAAAAGCGGTTTACCTGGGAAACCCACGGACCCCATAGACTATAATGGGGTCCGTGTGGCTTCCACATGAAACATGCAGAGAGAACAGTGCTGCTTTTTTATGCGTATAGGTTTCCATTCAGGGAGGTCCCCAAGCGGACTCCTAAGTTAAGAGTTTTCCAAGCTACATAATTGATGATCTATCCTTATAGGTCATCAATTAAAGATCGGCCTGAATACCAGATCCCCTGCTGATCAGTGGTCACCCCAGTGCTGCAGCCTCTTCAGTACTTACAAAGCACAGCACCGTACATATGTATAGTGCTTGGTATCACGGCTCAGTCCATTCACTTGAATGGACTGAGCTGGGATTAGATCATGTGAGTGATGAACAGGACATTGCGTGGCCTGAGAAGCAGATGGGAGTGCCGTTGCAAACAGCTGATCTGCAGGGGTCCCCAAGGATCTGCAATTGAAATCCGAGAAAACCCTTTTAATCCAATCTGCAATTTTTTATTTTATTTATTCAATTTTGGATGTTTTGCAGCGCTGTAAAGCACTGGTTGCAAAAGTGTGAATAAAAAAGTCTAGTTGTCATTGTGTTCATGACTGAGGCACGTGTGACATCTCTTTCTGTCTCTCTCAGGAATGCCTTGGTGGTTATCATGGCTGGATTCCTCATCGACAAGCTGGGGAACAGATGTGAGTAAAGAATATCACTAAGTGGATTTAGATAAATTAATGGAAAACTCCACTACAGCTGGCGAGCCCCTGGTCGGAGGCCAATACCCCAGACCCATTATTGATCCATGCACCAATACTTACTGGTGTAGATAAAGACCCCACTGCACCCAGGACAAAAATAAAGTAATTGTACAATGTCTTGAAGGAAATATATCCTACTGCATACAGTGCCCGTGCGGACCAAAGTGGGGCAGATTTTAGATTATGATATCAGATTAATAATGCCTTGTATGACAGTTTTCTCAAATACAAGGCATAAAAAGTCAGACCGTTGGGGCTGAGCTGCAATACCAGGCACAACCCCTGTGATACGTATAATGCTGCGCTTAGTATTCAGTGAACGCTCACTACAATGCTGTGACCTCTTGGACCAGCTGAGTTTTAAAGCTTTGTCTCCTTTAGGCTGGGGCCCCATGTTGCGAAAACGCAGCGTTTTGGCCGAGGCAGGAAAGCAGCAAAAAGCTTAACATTTTACATTACCTGCAAAGTCAGTGGGATTCTGGTTAATCCCATCCACACATTGCAGAAAAAGAGCCGCAGTGGGAATGCTCTGTTTTTGAAAATCGCAGCATGTCACTTATACCTGCGGAAATGCTGATGTTTTCTGTATAGGTATAATAAGGGCAGAAAGTCTGCAGAGGAAAACTCCTGCAAAAACACTGCCGAAAAAACGCAATGTGTTTCGACTGTTTTTTTTTTCCGCAGCGTTCTTTTGCTGCATTTCGCTACGTGAAGCTTTAGCCTAAGGCACAGATTGCCTTGGGTGGGAAGGGGTTAAAATCTCCTACCATTTCTTATATTCTATTTGTAAAGTCTCTGCAGCAATATCTGTAAATGTGGTTGCCATATTGTACACACCCTATAATAGTGCAGTGGTCGGGATCACATCACTCTGTAAATAAGTTGCACTGTTACATATATGTACAGTGTATATTGTATATTATATACATTTTTTTTTCCCAGTTGGCCTCTTCCTATTTTCCTCCTTGACTGTCGTGGGCTCCGCCATATTCGCCTTGGGATCACATTTTAAAGGAACTCCGTACCTTCTGCCGCTAATGTTAACAGGGCGTCTGTTGTTCGGCTCAGGGAATGGATCACTGACAAGTAAGACGTCGCCATCTTCTTTCGTGTACTCCTAGGGGATTTCTTCCTGGCAACCAATCACATTCCAGCTCTTATTTCTCTAAGGGTCAGGGTGATTGGTTGCTATGGGTGATTTCCCCTCTTTATCCTCTCTTGATTTGTTACGTGTTTTCTTACCTCCACCCCTTTATGTTCTTCCAGTTGTACAGAACCGGATCACCGCCTTCTGGTTCAAAGGGAAAGAACTGGCCCTGGCGTTTGGGCTGACCCTCTCCTTCTCAAGGTTGGGCAGTGTCCTGAACTTCTTCCTTACTAGGCGGTTTGAAGATCACTTTGGAATCCAGTGGACTCTTTGGGGAGGTAAGTAAGTCTGTCAGGGCAGGGGTTAAAACTAGACAAGTGCCACAAGATGATCTTGAGAATGAAAGAGCTCCTTTGAGGTTTGTTCCTGCAGAGCAGCGCTCCCTGTATCTCTGTAGGTTACAGGTCTGTGACCTCCCCCTACTGTCTGCACTGTGGTACTGCAGGGCCTGAGAGCCATCGTCTGACCCAAGACCTGAACTACAGATTATTGTTGAACGAGTTGTCAGTCTACAAGTAGTCTGGAGGTCATGACTGTAGCCGTGACCAAGAATAAATGAGAGCCCGTAAAATAATGTCATTTTTCCTGTGTAGGGACCATCCTGTGCGTTCTGGGGTTATTGTCTGCGATTACTGTCAGTATCTTGGATAAAGTGGGAATGAAGCAGCTCGGCCTGGATGGAGCAATTCAGGAAGAGTCCAAGAAAGTGGTAAGGAACATCTTAGATTGTGATTCTTATTATTGCACTTGGGGGGGTTGTTTTTTTTCGTCCTGTGCGTAACTTTTCTTGAATTTTCTTCTTCTTTTTTTTGACTTCCAGCGGGTTCAGGACATTCGCCGTTTGCCGCTCCGTTACTGGCTCTTGGTTCTCACAATCATGTTCTTCTACAATGGGGTGTTTCCTTTCGTGGCTGATGCCAGGTAAGTTTTCCATGTTGTGGGTCTAATCCAAGGCGTATTAAGTAGAAGATAGGCTGGCACGTACATTACTCCAGTGGGGGCGCACAAGGATCAGCCTTAGTATCACTTCATGCGGCTAATCCTTGGCTTTTTCTATACAAAATTTGCAAGATAAAACAAGACCTATAGTATAACAGATGACAGATTTGCTTCTCAGTAAACCTTCTGGGCCAGTCAGGAGCACCGAAAGGACACTTGTGACTATTTCTCCTCTCCTTAGACTTGGTCACTTCCTTATAGATTTTTATGGCATCCTCTGTCCTGCTTTAACCCCTCCCCACATCATGCAGTACATTTACAGCACAGCGGGAAGGCCCTTAATGCCCTGCGCTATACACTATAGTGATGGCACCAGCTCAGGATCTGAACCAGCGCCATCAGCCACCGGCGTCTGCTGTTACACTTGAGAGGAAATTGTACTTAAAATTATGGCATTATGTTAACAGTAAGAAGCCAATATTCACCAGCTACATACAGTGATGTGCAAAAGTTTTAGGCAGGAGGAATGCTGCAGAGTAAGAATGCTTTCAGAAATAGAAGGGTTAATAAACAAAATGAAGTGAATATAGAAAAGAGAAATGTATACCCCATCAATATTTGATGTGACCTTTGCCCTCCATTAGTTCTTCTAGGTACACCTGTGGACCCTGTGACTTGTCCCTGTAATATCCTTGTGTATTATATTACCGGAGTCTTATCTCACTCTTGTTCTGCTCATCTCTGATCATTGTTCTCTTTTATTAGCAAATTTATCCAAGACAAGTATGACGGCTATGACCAGCAGACGGCGTCCTATATCGCCGGGGCGGTGTACGACAGTTCTCTGGTGCTCTCTGCGGCTGTAGGAATATTAATTGTAAGGTTTTACATTATTATTGTATGAAAAGCGTCTCTCTCTTTGGTTCTAGTCCCTAACCTGTAGTTCTTGTGACTCTTAGGACTATGTAGGGATGAGGGGCGTTCTGGCCGTCCTCTGTGCTGTACTGACACTGCCGGTGTTTGCCCTGCTGGCCTTTACCTTTGTCCCTCCCCTGGTGTCCACTCTATGGCTCGGAGTCACTTACTCTTTTGCTGCGGTAAAGTATAAAGTTATTGATTTCTGTCTTATTTAATATTTATTGAGATGATGAATCTGGAATTTGTGATAAGACAATTTATTGTTTTCTGTTATCAGCCATTTCAGGCTGGGGAGGTTAAATTTCAGTTTAAGGACAGAGCCCTTAGGGAAATTCTCCTCTGCAAGTCACCATTGTAAAAGGAAAAAATCTCTAAAATAAAAAATGTTCAATTTCAGTCTGTAAGACAAGGAATGGGGGGAAATGTCATTGAGGGGGCGCAGCAATGGTTTCCTCTTATCTGGGTTCAGTAATATCGCTGCATGAAATGGCGTACACACGGGCACCTACCTCTCATGCTACCTATCTCTTATGATGTTTTTTTTTTTTTCCCCTTTAGGCAAGCATGTGGCCATCAATCCCTCTGGTGGTCCCACAAGCTACTCTGGGAACTGCTATGGGGCTCGCCACCTCGGTGCAGATGATCGGCATTGGACTTTCTAATCTTATCGTTGGCAGAATTCTTGGTACCAAATCTAGGTCTGTGTACAAGAAATCCATTATTAAGACTGACAGCCAGTCTACACTTCACATGGTTTCTGGGGTTAAGAATCTGGTCCTTTTAAGCTAGGACCATACGAGACACAAACACCAGGACACGGATGGGTCACACCTGCAGGCTTCTCGCTGCTTTCTGCTAATGTTGACTTTCATTGGGTTTAAATCCTGCAGCTCCGGCCATTTTACCCTGCCGGTTTTAGTTGGAGCTTGTGGATGACGTCTGCAGAAATCACATTGACCAGACCACTGTACATAGCGGGCATTAGCCACAGCCAAGTTCTGTCTGACTGCTGTCCCTGTGTCCCCAGCTTAGGCTGCTTTTACACTATCTATCTAATTTGGGGACTACAAAACCATGAATGCTGTCCCTGCCAACCTATCTGTATAGGACGTCCGTGTGCTGCCTGATTTTTCATATGGACAGAATAGTTTGTATGACGGGGCCCTTAGGGTTGTCAGAAATATACTTTTAATGATATAGGAATACTAATAAGTTCTCAGATCCGAATATTCTTTATTATGTTGTTTAACCCCTTTTTTTTTTTTTTTTTTTGTTTCTTTGTAGTGAAGCAAAGATCCCAATATGGCGATGGCAACAAATGATGATTTTCATGCTCGCAAATACCATCGCCTGTATCATTTCCTCCGTGACCTTAAATATAGTGGACAAAAAACAGGTAACTCATAGGACCATGTGCATGAAGCCCAACTATGGATTCTGTAAATGAATTCTCCTATCTGGTGTCTGTATTAAAAGGGTAGTCCAGGATTTCTGTTTTTATGGCCTATCCATAGGATATGTCTCACCCATCAGCTGTACGGGGCCGCTTCTGATGTCTGTACAGTTAGCTCCATGCTGTGTGTAGAGGCCGGGTGCTGAGCTGCGGTACAGACAGCCGGCCTCTACATAGGGACTGGAGTTAACTGCTTTCGACCCTTTGTTTCCTATAGGACAGGTTTGAGAGCAGCCCCATACAGCTGATCAGTGTGGGGGCCTGCTGTCAGCCCCTCAATGACCAGATATTTATGGCCTAGTCTAAAGATAGGCCATAAACAAACAGACGGAGATTTTAAAGGGATTGTTCAAGACTCCGTGTTTTGGATACTGATGACCTACCCATAGGCTAGATCAGGGGTCAGGAAGCTTTGGCATTCCAGCTGTTATAAAACTACAACTCCCAACATGCTCCATTCTCTTCCATGGACGTTCCAAGAACAGCAGAGCAAGTAAGCATGCTGGGAGTTGTAGTTTTACAATAGCTGGAGTGCCACAGGTTGCTGATCCCTGGGATAGATAATCAGTATCTGATTAGAGGGGAGTCCAGCACCAGTATACAGCTGGAAGCGGCTCTATCAGAGTAGAGTTTCAGTTCCCCAGCGCCATTGCTACAGAGCTGTGTCTGGCCTTATACCTTGCATACAGATTCCTGCAGCCAGACAAGCTGATCGTTGCAGGGTCTAGGTTCAAGACTCCCCCACTGATAAGATACTGATAGCCTGTGGATAGGTAACCCGTAACCAAACCACATGGGTCTTGGACAACCCCTTTAAGACTGACATGCTTCAGTAATATGCTATAATGATCACATGCAGTATTATGATGTTTAGGGCAGAAGAGGGAGCCGTATAGAAACATACTGCGTATATAGGGGTCTGGAACATGGACCGATGGGGACTCCATGTCTTTCCATAAAAGCTTAAATTGTAGGCTTTGCCATGCTCATGAGCCCTAAAGTAATGTAGGTATGAACCAATATACAGGGGCATCTCAATAAATTAGAATATCTGGGAAACGTTTCTTTCTTTCAGTAATTCCATTAATAAAGTGACCTCCTATATATTCTAGATTCTTTACACACGAGTCTTCTATTCCAAGTGTTTTATTTCTGTAAATGTTGATTATGGATTACAGGGAATGAAAACCCAAATCTAAGAAAATGAGAATATTGTAAAAGAGTTCAGTCTTGTAAATTCAGTGTCACCTGCCAAGGTTTCCTAAGCCTTTACATGGTCCCTCAGTCTGGTTCAGTAGGACACACAATCATGGAAGACGCTGATTATGGATTGTATTACTGAATTACTGACATGAAGGAACGTTTCACAGATATTCTCATTTGAGATGCGCCTGTATCTGCTTATAAAAGTGTATAAAGAAATAGTTACCCAACTTTCCCAGTACTCTGACTGTCTAGTTGTCCTGTTTTCTGTATCTCTGCACACTTTATATTCTGACTTGTTTCTTTCTCCGTCTTTTGCAGGGAGGCACATTAAACAAAATGACAAAGAGAAATCAGACAGAGCAAGAGTCCCAAGAGGAGTCCGACAGAACCCCCATCCTAAATGACGAGGATGACCGGAGGTCTATAAACTAGAGGAGAGCGGCGGCTTCTAGTTACCCAGGTTATCTGTGTTATGTACAGCTGGGTGACCATATAACACGTCTACATTCAGTATATGGACACAAGGTTACAGTCAATAACTTCTAATTTGGAAATGCTAAATCCTATAGACATGTATTAAGTGGAAAACCCTCATCGTAGGTGACCTATGAAAACTGGTGCTGTGACCCGCAACAACCGATCCCAGTCTAACAGATAAAAGCAGTGGATTTGGTGCTGGGAAACAGATCAGTATTTAGGAATGTCATCCTTATTCACAAAAAGCATTACTGACTTTAGTTCTCAGGTCTATAACAGGCTATGGTGCAATATATAATGTATAAGCAATGGCTCCCATGCCCAATAATGGCTCCTTGTTAATGTGCGTTACCTAAGTACTGTAACTCAATACAACAGGATCACAAAGTAAGATTCCTAAAAGGACTGAACATTACACTATTAATACACCCAGGAATACTAATACACCACTATTACTACACCCAACGATGGTCTGATCAGAAATCTCTTGTGCCAAGCTCGTTTGTGTGCGTGTGTAGTTCCAGCTTTCTGCCACTAGATGGCAATTAAGATATTCTCTGGGAGTGAAGACATTTTCTGCTTCCTCTGTCTATGCAAATTCACAAGTTTGAGGTATTCCAGTAATAATACTGGGTGGGGGGACCCCACCGATCACAAGGATGGGACTGAAGTGACTTTCACTGCTCTGTCTTAAGATGGACTTAAAAATTCACATGACTCATACCTATAGAAGTCTATGGAAAGGGAAGTGCAAGAGATAAAATATAAGCTTAGACAGGATTCACATCTATGTAGGAGTCTCCGTTACAGACTCCACTTAAAATCAGCAGAGAGAAAAGTCCTTCAAGGGGGACTTTTCTCTCTGCCAGTGTCAGCATGAAACCCGGCAGACCTCATTATAGTCTACGGAGTCCTTGGGTTTCCGCATGGAACCGCTTTTTAAGCAGACAAGAGTCTCTGTCTTTCACCTCACCATGCGGACCCAAGCGTTAGTGTGAACCCAGCATTAGTCTGCTGCTGGAGCTGAATATGAAGCTTTCTATCACAACCAAAGCACTAAACATATATCAGTACTTCTCTATATATGTCCTGCGGCTGTTTGTGTGTGTGTTAAAGACAGTTATAGAGCAAATTGTCCTTTGCTTAGTACGTGCAGTGCATCACACCTAGGCCCCATCCACCAGCTCAGAGAGGAATGGACTAGAGCTGTAGCATGCAGATGGGGGAAAACTAAAGAATAGAAGTCAAACAGCTTAGCCAGAAGTGTCACCTGACAGGTACGCTATAACTCAAGTGTATGGACAGCTGATCAGTGACTGCGCCAAGTGTTTAACCCCCCGCCCATACACACACTGATCTAATATTGATAGCCTACCCCAAGGATAGGTCATTGATATCTTTAACCTGGAAGACAGAGCATGTGGCAGGACTCGGAGACGTCTTCATCTCTTACTACAACCTTAACCAGAATTTTTGTGAAAGAAAATATTTCTACTAAATGACTTTTACTTACAAAGGGAGATTTTTCAGCTGTTGTTTTGATTTTATAAATAAAGTTTCTGAAACCCTTTAGTATCAGTTTGCCGAGTCTTCTGTCCTGTGGATATCTACGGTGTGCGGGAGGGGACACACAAGACATTAACAAAATACACTGTTTATTAAGAGGTGCATTATAACAGTATAAATGGCATCAATCTGATAAATGCGAGAGATGACGCCTGCGGCCGCCAAATCACTGACCCCGGCAGGACCTGTACATTCAGAACATAGGAAAACAGAAATCACCGGGCATGCCCAGACAGTCTAAGGCCCCATGAATAAGATGTGTACCAGCCGAGAGATGCTGCTTCATGGTAATGTCACATTCCAGCATTACAATCATTTTCTGATGCATTACCAGGAGGTGTAAAGGAGGAGCAGGGACAGAAGGAGAGGATGGACTACAGCTAAGGCAGAAGATGGCGCCCAGTGGTCAACCACTAGCTGAAGCAGTTGCTGGCCAGTCCATTGCTCCATCATGAGCAATGATGCCAGTCCTGGGGGTGCGGGGGCCAGAGCGTTCTAACCATTCCCCTAAAGACACATAATAGAGACATGCAGAGGTTTTTGGATGCTACTTGTACCTGTGCACTCTCACCCCCTTGAAACAATCAAAATGTCACAGGACAGTCGGATGATTTAAAGGGGTCGTCCAGGATTAGAAGAGAAAAAGTTAGTATTTTTCCAAAAATAGCGCCACTCTGGTCTATGGCTGTGCCTAGTATTGCAGCTCATCTCCTTTTAAGTGAGTGGGACTGGGCTGCAATACTGGATATAATCCACACACAACAGCGGCACGGCATCTGGAAAAACTGACCCTTTAACTGCTCTGGTATCTGGTTGCTTCATTTTATCTACGGTTTTGGAAAATCTCCCCTAAATTGTGTTAACTTGATGTTGCCCAATCAAAAATAGCTATTCGTACCCTAAATTATTTACATTTTTTTTTGTAAACACATGGGGTCATCTGATCGGGTTACACCCCCTGCCCTACTGATGTCCTGCTTTTAAAGGGGCGGTCTAGTAGTTAAAGTCTTTTTCCAAAACCAGCAAAACATATCTGTCCATAGTTTTAAGAGTTTTTTTGGGACTTGGGTCATCAATTAAAGATCAGCAAGGGTCTGATCCCGGGCCGATCAGCTGTTTGGGGAGGCTGCAACGTTCACGTGAGAGCTACAGCCACTTCAGTACTCACCAAGCACAGCGCCATATAGAAGCAGTGCTTGGTATCGCAGCTCAGTCCATTTACTTGAATGGGACTGAGCTGTGATCAGGCTGTGACCAATGAACATGATGTCACATGGCCTGTGACGTAGAAGTGGAGCTCAGGGTGTGCCACTGTTGCATCAAACAGCTGTTCTGCTGGGGGTCCCGGGACCTGAACCCCCCACGGATGTCCAACTGATGACCAATACTAAGGATAAGTCATCAGTGAATGTCCCCTTTAAGACTGGAATTGTTGAAGTGAATGAAACTGAGCTGCAATACCCTGCACAACCTGTGGCCAGGAGAGGCGCTGGTTTTGGATGACAGCAGCCATGTTCCTCTAATATTAGACAACCCTTTAATAAGCTTCTTTACATAGCGCACCTTCCCTGTGAGTAGGAAGCCCCCCACAACAGCCATGTTTGCAGAGGGTGCAGGTTCTGGGCTGTACTGACCCGGAGCAGATCTGATAAAGGAATCACTTTGGACTGATTTCTGCTGGTATTGGGGTGAATGAGGTTTACGGTGGGAACGTTACAAAACATGGCAACAACATTCTAATATACCTAAATGTCATGTGTCCCATAGAACGGTTGGCAAACTTGATCTGTTTTTTAGTTTTTTTCTTTCCAGAAACAGCGCCCCCTCTTGTCTAGTGGCTCGGTCTGGTATTGCAGTTCTAATTAAATGCTGCAATACCAGAAACAGCCTGAGGACAAGAGGAGGTGCCATAAAAACAGAGCACTTGTTACATTTACAAAGATTCTACCTGTTTTTAGGATATGTTTAGCTAATCGGGGACCCCTCCTCACTTAGGACCCCCTGACATAAATAGGTGCCACTTGGTACCTTATTACAGATGAAAAGAAAGCTCAGTATAGACTGATGTATCCTCGTCATGATCAGCCCCCCGCAGCCAATGTCACAGGGTTGGTCCAGTTCACACACTGCATTATGGTGGCATTTTAAAGCCAAAGCTGGAAATCGATGCAAAAAAGAACAAATTTCACTGCAGACGTGCACCAAAACTGCAACGTGTGAACTGGGCTTAACATTTTTAACTCTTTCATCATCCTGCACAAAGAAGTGACACGGCCTCCCCGACCGTCGGTCATTTTCTGATGTAAACAAAAATTAAGAAGGACTCTTAAAGGTGCCTGACCCGGTGCAGGACCTGAGGGGGCGGAGCATGTCAGGCATTCTTTATTTGGTGTCATGCTCCGCCCCTTCATCCTGCTCTAGACATAGCAGGCTGAATAGGTTTTGCGTGTTCCTTTAAGAGATTAGTGTTTGTTATATATTATATTATTCCAAGCAAATGGTCTCGAGTTTGTCCTGTCTGCACTTGGATGGGGAGGGCGCAAGCACCGAGTATTCAGGAGCTTCTTAAAAAGCTGAGGTGATCAAAAGGCAATATAATAGGTAACAGAATCAGCAGGGTAAGCCCAAGAGACTCCACAGCGGGGGGGGTTCATAGGATTATGCCTACACCAGGCCCTCCTGATGGTCTTCCCAATACTGCATAGTACCGGCCTGGCAGCAGTCCCAATCGATGCCGCGGCCCCACAACCAGGTATTGAGGGCCTATCCTAACAATGGCGCATAAACAAATCCTAGAAAACCCCTTTAAAATGATAAAAATCTCAATCCCAGCAGCCACCACTAGAGGGAGCTTACTGCATACTGATTCTACACTGTATGCTCCCTCTAGTGGTGGATGTGGGAATATTCACTTTTCAGTAACTGTCTGCAGGGGATTTGGAACTCTGTATCAGGAAGAATGAAGCTCCCTGGGGCAGTCTGATGAGTCCTGACACTGTAGAGCCGCTTCTCGCCTCCACATTACAGGAGGGGCCCCATGTAAAACATCTTTACAGGGTTAGGATCACACCAAACAGATTTACATATTTCACCTTCCTGGACCCACGTGACGTAGTGGGCGCTGGGGATAACCGCTGTCACCCCAATTTTTAGGTTTAGAGTGGAGTTAGGCTTAAATAATTGTCATGTATTAAAGGCAATTTCAGGCTTCTCGGATCACGACTTAGGCTTTGTAGCTGTTCTGGAGACCGGGCTCACCCTGCTAATTCTGTCAGACAGTAACTTAATAGAAAGTGACACTAGATTTGCCTCCTGGTGGGTTCAGGACTCTGTTGTGACACCTTGGCCTGGGACCAAGATGTGGTTCGTGGGCGGCGAGAGCTGGGTCTGGCACTGACACTTTTTCTTCTTTGGCCACTGGTGCTTTCACCTCTGGTGGGGGAGGAGGAGGAGGATCCGCTTTCACTGCAACGACAAGGACAAAAAAAAGTCAATGGGTGACATAAAAAGCAAAGAAAATTAACAGTCTGTCTCTTTAAAGGTAAGCACCTACATGTGTCTCCGTGGTAACAGACTACAAATAAACCCGGTGTAGTCTGAACCTGCTGCTGTGATCCCCTAATTCTTACCAACACATTTTAGGTAGTTTAGCAAGGTGCAGAGGACAGGTAGATGGTAATAGGTCGGACTACACAGCGTTTAATGCTATTTTATATACTGTAGACACAAAATAATGCAAAGAATTCCTTATTAGAACGATTTCGAAATTTGTTACATTAAAAAAAAAAATCAAAATTGGTAGCCGAGGCGGACTTCCCCTTTAAGATGTTAAACTTTTCTGCCAGTTAAATAGCACTACTAAGGGGTGAGTGATTGGGGGGATGACGAATGAGCAGTTTGGAGAGTGTATAAGGTTAAACATGATTCTATTACTTATGATCGATGTATAATAGACTTCAGCGGTGCACGGGCTGTGCCTGTTGTACAAGGATCCTTGTGTGTAGGTTCAGGGTGTTTGCACCATTTCATTTAATATATTATGGCAATTCTGATTGGAAGCGACGCCCTAAAGGCACCATTCCCATTGGATGAAACACAAATTTAAATGGTGAGACCCGTTACAATAAATTATATGGATTCCTCGGAGGTGATTCCGAAAACTTCACACAAGACAGAGTCTTGCATCATTGTCTCCCTGGGTGGAACGTTCCTTATTTTAGAAATGTAAGTTCATAGACGATAAGGTAAGATCCCTAAACAAGTGTGACAGATTCCATGTCGTGGTTCTCTCCATAGTGTTAATACTATTTTTAGAAATCCTGCGGATTGTTTTGAGCCGGGTAGGAGATGTAATGGGGTTTTGTTATATTTGCTCCTGCCGTGTGTTCGATGCTATGGTGTCTATATTCAGCTATTGCACACGGGGTCTAAAATAGAGCAGATGACACCGGGAGCCTGTCACGTTGTGTGTGTATATATAAATAGTGACACATGGGCAGTATTCACACTCACAAATCCTCAGGCTGCTGCAGAGGCTTAGACTCCATTAATAATAATAGTGACTGAGACATTTTTATGCAGATCCGACACTGATCGATAGGATCCTTATACACAGATTAGCGATACATCCAGTGTGTAAGCAATGTACTGAAGCCTATATAGGACATGAGACACTGCGACATTTCAGAAACAGCTCCACTCTCTTCCAGGAGGCCGTGTCTGGTATTGCAGTTCTCTTGCATGATATGAAAGTGAATACTGCAATACAAAGACAAGGGACACTGATAGGAGTGGTGCAGGGTTTTGGTTTTTTGCAGTCATTTCCAATCCCTTTCACAGGAATGATTTATTTACCTGCCCATTGCGGCGAGTACTTACCTGGCGTAACTTTTGGTGGAGCTTCCTGTTTTAATGAGATGTTATCCTGAAAACAGAACAGAATTCTATAAAGTGATAATGTAATAATCTCGTGTACAGAATACAAGACAATGTGACAATCCATTCCCCCCATGGAGGATGCCACTGCCGTATGAGGTTATATGGCGGTACCTTAGGTTTATTTGGGTGTGCCTTAGGGCTTACTGGCAGCTGTCCTTCACCAAAGATACCACTGCCTTTTCCTCCTGGCAGGTTTTGCCGTACAGGCGATTGTACAGGTTCTGGATCCTGGAAGATACCGCTGGTTTTTCCACCTACAGGAAGAAGCCAAACAAACGTCAGTATAACCACAACCGGCCACAGACATCAGATAGGAGTTGGCCAAGCCAAGCCATTTTTACGATATAGGGTCTATATTCACCATAAGCATTACACTACCCCCAGGTTACACCTAAACTATCGGCCTGCCCACAGATACGCAAGGTCTATGACCGCTCCGTCACCCTACAGTCCTCCAGGGCTAGATACTGCCAGTAACTTAAAGGGGATGTCCAGTCTTTTGATACTGATGGCCTATCCTTGGTGGGGGTTTGATAGGAGGGACCCTCACAATCTGGTATTTTTGCAGCCACTGAATGCTACTACCCTGTATATATATATATATATATATATATATATATATATATAGTGGACAGAGCGGTCTGCTTCCTGCTCCATCCACTATGTACTGCCGACTGCAGCTCATCCTTTCCACTTGAAAACTGGACAACCCGTGGCCATACACGTTAGATAGCCATCAGCTAACACTCATTTGACTGTCAGTCATTCTTCCTGACCTCCCACACACATGCACACTGGGCTCAGCCAAGCATGCATGTGTTCTCAATACAGAGGGGAATAAGACACTGCTCTGGTGGCAGTTTATCTCCCTGGGCATGATGAAATCCAATATGCCCAACCCTTCTTTCTCCTGACGTGTCATGGAGGGCGAGCTGAGACCCCTCTATACACATTACAGGGTCAGTCGGTTGTATGATGGCGATTCATTTACATGATGATGAATTGCAGCCATGTAGCTTTCCCTTATGCTGGCCAACAACTACTTTTCCATAAACATGCACTGCTTGTCCGAGCGTGCATGTCTATTCCACAGGGGGTAAGGACACTTCTAGAGGCAGATATTGTCTAGAAACCAAGGAACCGGATGCTGAAGTACAAACGGATATTCCTCAGTTTTCCTTGTCCGCCATCAGGGGTCAGACAGGACGTTCCCATACACATTAGGACTGCGTTGGCGGAAATTGGGAAACCTAATGAGTATGGGCAAGTCCTTACTAGTCGCTGACCGATAAGGGCCGGCATGCATTCCTGGTGGAGGAGGATTTATGTCCATGGTGTACAGTTCACGACCTGCAGGAGGTCTGTGCGGGTGAAGCTGCACCTCACACCCCGCAGGCTGTAAATCTGCTCCCGGGATATTTGCACATCTGGCCAGTTCCTGGATATGTTTGCATTACACCCTAAACCGCCCCCCTCCTCCCCAGACACAGGAGAAGGCCAAAATACAGGAAATAGCAAGACAATCACAGATCTGCACAGGAGATAAGAGGAAACATGGAGAAATCTGTCCCATGAATAATCTCAACATTTAGCAATTGGAATATTTTTCTGGCTCGTCATCGTACGTCAAATGTGTCATAAAAACTGCAGCCAGCCGCTCCCACACACAAGGGATTATCCACACATCTGGACTGACAGCAGAGAAGACGTCTTCCCCGGCCAAGGAGGAGCCTTGGAGTATCTCGGTAGCTGACATAAGACGCAGCACTGGGCAGAGCCACCAGTGCCAGCTCAGCACAATCCCCAAAACCTCCCCTCCTGCTGGATGAAGCGTGCCCGGGGCTGAGCTACCACGTCTAGGTCATCACACCAGGCACAAGATGTGCTCACTGGTTATCTGCAAGGTGCAATCCAGATCCACATAGCAAAGCGGACGTTGGCTCTACGCATTCGATGCATTGTGGCCAAACGTGATGATTTTGACATCTCATGTGTACGAGGGCCTAGTAAGTGTTCCCCAACAGAAGAGGATGAGGACAAAGATTGTGTGAGGTGTCTAGCGTCGGCTTTCTCCCTGATCATAACACATGCATGCTCGGCTGAGTAAGCTGCGTATGGGGGAGACAGATGAGCTTGCAGCTAGCACTTATCTAGTATGTATGGATAGCTCCAATAAATCCAAGATTCTGTGCCAATTCATTTCTTAAAGGGTTTGTCCAGGAACTAAGTCAAGGCAGCTGAGCTGCAGCACCGGCCACTACACAGGGCACAGAGCCAAGTGTGTATATTACAGGTGCTGGAGGCAGCCTCGTAAAGCTGATCAGTGCAGGGGCGCCTGTCGCCCCCAAATCATATATTTAGGGCCTTTCCTTGAACCCTAATTCTTGGACAACCCCTTTAATGACTCTATATCCAGGTCAGAGCCCTGATACACAGCTCCAATCTCCTGTATAGATAATTCCCTGCTTTCCAGCAGCCACCAGTAGGGGGCGCTACTGCAGAAATAAACCTGGTACTTAATGCATAGCAAGATACTGCACCCCCAATGTCATCCATGTTTTAGTTTCACGGCCCCTTTTCACCCCCACATGCATTACACGGTAATACACGATCCCCGCTCATCCTGCCTCCGCCACACAGACTGAAGGGAATGTACAACAATATCATCCAAGTACAAGGAGAATTACGTTTCCACTAAAGAAAGTTCTTAAGAATGTTACGGCCTCAGTATATTGTATAACAGGAGGCCCTTCTCAAGTGTCCTTACAAACCAGACGAGTCCTGTCCTGTCCGTCTCGTACGAGCCTTTCAGTCACTTGTCCTCTGTAAATAGAGTCTTTATTCTGCCTGAATTCATTCAGTGCAAGAGGAGGCAAAAAGTCATTGTGAAAGCACCTGGAGATGATAGGAGCGAAACCCAAGACCCTGCAGAGACCGAGTCAGGATACGGCGGATACAGCAACGAGACAAACTACTAATACCTCATAAATACACTTATATCTGTGCAGCATAATCCTGGCTTTATATATGACACTTATACAATATTCTTCTAGGCCTAACAAAGCTCCTTGACAGACACCAATAAAATCCAAACAAAATATGGAGGGAGGGGGAACAAGATCAGTAACCTTATAAATACCTTACATTAGTTACCCTGACTTACATCCTGTATTATACTCCAGAGCTGCGCTCACTATTCTGCTGGTACAGTCACTGTGTACATACATTACATTACTTATCCTGTATTATACTCCAGAGCTGCGCTCACTATTCTGCTGGTGCAGTCACTGTGTACATACATTACATTACTTATCCTGTATTATACTCCAGAGCTGCGCTCACTATTCTGCTGGTGCAGTCACTGTGTACATACATTACATTACTTATCCTGTATTATACTCCAGAGCTGCGCTCACTATTCTGCTGGTGCAGTCAGTGTACATAAATTACATTACTTATCCTGTATTATACTCCAGAGCTGCGCTCACTATTCTGCTGGTGCAGTCACTGTGTACATAAATTACATTACTTATCCTGTACTGATCCTGAGTTACATCCTGTATTATACTCCAGAGCTGCACTCACTATTCTGCTGGTACAGTCACTGTGTACATACATTACATTACTTATCCTGTACTGATCCTGAGTTACATCCTGTATTATACTCCAGAGCTGCACTCACTATTCTGCTGGTACAGTCACTGTGTACATACATTACATTACTTATCCTGTACTGATCCTGAGTTACATCCTGTATTATACTCCAGAGCTGCGCTCACTATTCTGCTGGTGCAGTCACTGTGTACATACATTACATTACTTATCCTGTATTATACTCCAGAGCTGCGCTCACTATTCTGCTGGTGCAGTCACTGTGTACATACATTACATTACTTATCCTGTACTGATCCTGAGTTACATCCTGTATTATACTCCAGAGCTGCGCTCACTATTCTGCTGGTGCAGTCACTGTGTACATACATTACATTACTTATCCCGTACTGATCCTGAGTTACATCCTGTATTATACTCCAGAGCTGCGCTCACTATTCTGCTGGTACAGTCACTGTGTACATACATTACATTACTTACCTGTACTGACCGAATCCTGTATTATACTCCAGAGCTGCGCTCACTATTCTGCTGGTGCAGTCACTGTGTACATACATTACATTGCTTTCCTGACGCCGGATCCTGTATTATACTCCAGAGCTGCACTCACTATTCTGCTGGTACAGTCACTGTGTACATACATTACATTACTTATCCTGTACTGATCCTGAGTTACATCCTGTATTATACTCCAGAGCTGTGCTCACTATTCTGCTGGTGCAGTCACTATGTACATACATTACATTACTTATCCTGTACTGATCCTGAGTTACATCCTGTATTATACTCCAGAGCTGCACTCACTATTCTGCTGGTGCGGTCACTGTGTACATACATTACATTACTTATCCCGTACTGATCCTGAGTTACATCCTGTATTATACTCCAGTGCTGCGCTCACTATTCTGCTGGTGCAGTCACTATGTACATACATTACATTACTTATCCTGTACTGATCCTGAGTTACATCCTGTATTATACTCCAGAGCTGCACTCACTATTCTGCTGGTACAGTCACTGTGTACATACATTACATTACTTCCCATCCTGTATTATACTCCAGAGCTGTGCTCACTATTCTGCTGGTACAGTCACTGTGTACATACATTACATTACTTATCCCGTACTGATCCTGAGTTACATCCTGTATTATACTCCAGAGCTGCGCTCACTATTCGCTGGTCGCACTGTGTACATACATTACATTACTTATCCTGTACTGATCCTGAGTTACATCCTGTATTATACTCCAGAGCTGCGCTCACTATTCTGCTGGTACAGTCACTGTGTACATACATTACATTACTTATCCTGTACTGATCCTGAGTTACATCCTGTATTATACTCCAGAGCTGCGCTCACTATTCTGCTGGTACAGTCACTGTGTACATAAATTACATTACTTATCCCGTACTGATCCTGAGTTACATCCTGTGTTATACTCCAGAGCTGCGCTCACTATTCTGCTGGTACAGTCACTGTGTACATACATTACATTACTTATCCTGTATTATACTCCAGAGCTGTGCTCACTATTCTGCTGGTGCAGTCACTGTGTACATACATTACATTGCTTCCCCCGATCCTGTATTATACTCCAGAGCTGCACTCACTATTCTGCTGGTACAGTCACTGTGTACATACATTACATTACTTATCCTGTACTGCTCCTGAGTTACATCCTGTATTATACTCCAGAGCTGCGCTCACTATTCTGCTGGTACAATCACTGTGTACATACATTACATTACTTATCCTGTACTGATCCTGAGTTACATCCTGTATTATACTCCAGAGCTGCGCTCACTATTCTGCTGGTGCAGTCACTGTGTACATACATTACATTACTTATCCTGTACTGATCCTGAGTTACATCCTGTATTATACTCCAGAGCTGCGCTGACTATTCTGCTGGTACAGTCACTGTGTACATACATTACATTACTTATCCTGTATTATACTCCAGAGCTGCGCTCACTATTCTGCTGGTGCAGTCACTGTGTACATACATTACATTACTTATCCTGTACTGATCCTGAGTTACATCCTGTATTATACTCCAGAGCTGCGCTCACTATTCTGCTGGTGCAGTCACTGTGTACATACATTACATTACTTATCCTGTACTGATCCTGAGTTACATCCTGTATTATACTCCAGAGCTGCGCTGACTATTCTGCTGGTACAGTCACTGTGTACATACATTACATTACTTATCCTGTACTGATCCTGAGTTACATCCTGTATTATACTCCAGAGCTGCTCTCACTATTCTGCTGGTGCAGTCACTGTGTACATACATTACATTACTTATCCTGTACTGATCCTGAGTTGCATCCTGTATTATACTCCAGAGCTGCATGCACAATCCTATTGGCTGCTATTGGAAACCGTCAACAAACTTGTTGACAGACACCCCTCCTAACCACTTAGTTGAGCTCCTATAATGCAGTAGGGTTTGCCCCGTAGAGCGCCTGATGTAAAAATGACACTTCCCAGAACACAAATCACCACAGCCATCTCTATGCAGACATTTATCTAGTGATGAATTCTGGGTGATTTCAGCTTTGCTGATCTGTTAATGCAGCTCTGGATTATGATACAGGTGGTAACTTATCTGGTCACACGTTATATAATGTATGTACAAATTCGCTCATCTCATGTTATATACAGAAATATCACCAGGTCTGACACTATGAGCACTAACCTGGGGGGTTGGACCTCTTTGGTGCACTGTCCGGCACCACAGGACCATCAAAGATATTAGAGGACATCTTGTTCTGACGTCTTGGTGCCGCAGATTCTTCAGAATTCCCAAATATACAGCTGGATCCTCCACCTGGTGGCTTCAAAACCCTGCAGGAAGAGAAGGAAACGGATTAGGAATTCTGCAGTCGAGATCAGCGATCCAGTCCCCAGGTTACTTGCTAGCATAGAAAGACCCCTTTCACCACTTTTTGCCTCTGTGCTGCTGTGAGCTGGCTTTGCACAATACAGTCGTTACTTCCCCTGCAGGAGGATCAAGGACAAGATCTGCGAGGAGTTTGTATGTTCTCCCCATGTTTGGTGGGTTTCCTCCGGGTTCTCCGGTTTCCTCCCACACTCCAAAGACATCCTGATCGGGACTGTAGATTGTGAGCCCTATATGGGACAGTGACTGACAATGTCTGTACAGCGCTGCGGAATACGATGGCGCTATATAAGTAAGAGAAATAAATGAGGAGTCTTCTAGGCTGTACTGCCATGTAATGCATAGATCTGGCTGCGGGAAGAAAGACTAAGCATGTGTTTCCACCAGTACTCAGCTCATTAGGTGGACGTGCACATTGTGACACACTTTGGACACCAGGTGGAGCCATACTATATGAGTAAACGCCAAAATTCTTCATTTTTTATCAGCATTTAAATGGTCTGGTGATGTCTATAGCAAAATAAGACCCCTGACAGATCTCATTATAGTCAATGGGGGCCCTCGGGATCCGTGGCTTTCCGCCATTAGACAGACCGTTATTGTGGTCCGGCGACGGATCAGAATAACGCAGAAAACAGATGTGGACGGAGCACAAGTATGTTTTAATTTGTTGACAGCAAACAGGTCCTAAAATTTTAAGACCTACAATACATGTAAAGTTACTCGATCATAGGGACAATGGGGCAGATTTATCAACACCAGTCTTCATAGTCCCCCAACGTCGGCAGAGGGTGCACCTCCTATTAAAAGAGGTGCACACTCCGCCGGCCGTGTGGCTGGAGGGAAACACGTACAATAATAAATCTGACCAGACTGATGAAAAGTGGTGAAAAAACAAAAAGTTGCAATTTTTGGCATGATAAAAATTGTGTCTTTTATGCCAAGGCATAATAAATAATCTAAATGTTGCATTGTCAATACCTACAAAGCAATGCAGTGCTCTCTGTTGTCCTCTGTTATCCGCCACATCAGGCTGGATATAGACTGCGCACGTACATAAAGTCATGACGAGGCGGATTCTGGAAGTGAGGTCTAATATGGGAGCTGCGGATAGGCCCGGAGATACGTTTGGCTCTTGTAGTGCCTGCGGAGTGATGTGCTGGCAATCATGTCACCGTGTAAAAGGACCTCCAGATATTATAAGCAGAGACGCTGATGCCTGCCAACACGCAGCTGATATAGTGTGGGGGAAGGGACGACTAACCACAAGACACTATGCAAACATCCCACCTACTAAGCTCCCTGCACGCAGCGGCCTCGACTACTGCACAATCCTGAAATCCTACCGAAAGTAAAGAACCTGAAGACTGTAAAACAGAAAGGGGCAGATACAAGATAATAAACTCACAGCCCAGATCAGACCGAAGGCAAAGGACAATTCTCCAATATGATCCGGTAATCTGATCGGGTCGTTTAAGGGCGTATTCAGATGGTGCAGTAACTGGAGAACCGGACAGACGAGTGCATTGGGGCTTCACTCTCATACAGTCCCCCATTCTACTGATGGGACCCCAGCGATGTGATACTTATCCCTATTCACTGGACAAGTGTCTTTAATGGGACAACCCCTTTAAGCTACGGCTCACAAGCAACCTTGTAATATCCCAAAGAATCTGACAACCTTAAAATGTTTGCAAGTCACTTGTGGCCTTCTTTCCCATTGTGACCCCAATGACATGTCATGGTGCCCTAGCCTGAGCCTACAACTGCCCAGACACTATACACAGAGGTCAGCCTAAAAGGTCAGGTGACAGGTATTCCCCCAGACTCCCCAATATACACCCACACTTGGCTCCTTGAGATAGGAATAAGCCTCTACCAGACACCTCTGCTTTCAGCTTATCCTCTATGGCAGGGGTCGGCAACCTTCGGCACTGCAGCTGCTGTGAAACTACAACTCCCAACATGCTCCATTCACTTCCATGAACAGCAGAGCAAGTATGCATGCTGGGAGTTGTAGTTTCACAACAACTGGAGTGCCGAAATGTTGCCGACCCCTGCTCTATAGGGACAAGGATCAGGCATACTGAAACACAACATGCCTGATCCTTCTGTGACAGCGGGAGGACAGAAGATGGGACGCCATCCTACAAAATCTGTAACATATAACATGTTTGCATTGAATGATGGCCACAAATCCCTTCCAACCGCGGGTCTAACGCCCCGAACCAGCAGCGTTATAATTATGTATCACTCAACCTGTCATCGGGATGGAATATGGACAGTCTAATGCATATGTACTACACGTGTCTGCACAGGCCTAACATGCCTCATTAAAGGGGTTGTCTCATGATAACCCCTTTAAGTACCACCTACATGGAGCATCCTGTATAAAACAGCTTCAGGTTCACGTAAGTCATCCTTTTCTATCACTCTTTTGTCTCAATGCTCGTAGAATGTTTCTACTGTCCAAAACTTAGGCAACAGACTGGAGTAAACATCCCCGAACGTCGGTCCTGCCCCGGGAGCCTCCTACATTGTCGTAAAGCGCAGCTGTAACATGGAAATGAAGAATCCCGTGCATTTCAGCTATTTACACAGGAAACGGCCCTAACTTCTCCCAGCTGCAGCGGCGGAGGTGATGGGGCCCACGGCAAGGCCCCGAAAGGTCTTCAATAGATAGAAACGTCATTGCAAAACCAACATCTAAAGCCAAGCTGCACCACCAGGGAAACCTAGGGGTGCAATAAGACTCACCTTGTGCACGTCTTACCCTTCTGTACCTCAGCAGAACAGACTGAAGCCCCCCCTACTGTCCAGGCTGATAATGACATGTATAGGGCAAGTCCACATCAGTAAAACCCCTGCCGAATGTTTGGGTGGACGCAGATATATACTGCAGCCTAAACCCAGGACATCCAATAAGGAGGTGCCCACGTCACTGGAGTCTCAGAGTATTCTAGGTAAAGTGCAGGATCTCCAGGATTACTCCATTAAGCCCATCTTATAAGCCAGAGTCAAGTGAGGTTATCGGGATGGGAATCCTTCAAGATCACCTTGTACTCTATGGCAATGGTCAAACATGCAGGGGCGCCAGGTAAGTATGAACCTTCTCAAGGGGTTCCTCCTCCATCACCTCTTCAAGATGATCGCTGGGAGTTCTGGGTGTCAGACCCACACCAATCAATACCATATCATAAAGCTGGAACCCCCCTTTAAATACAAGGCTTGTCCTATTTCTAGGTAGGAAGACATGGATGGCACAACGTGGTTAACTATTTTCCAATCAGTAGTCTAGTTTTTACAAAACTACAACTCCCAGCAAGCCCAACAGCACAGTCCATAGATACAATCCTCCCCATTACAAGAGGTCAGCACTCCCCGTCTTCACAAATTAATTGACAGAAAGCAGGAGACCCCCATTAACCCTTACTAGTCCTGAAAAGAAAACATAGTGGAACAGACCACCCCATAGAATCAATACAGGTCTAGGGCCGAGCACTGGTCACGCCTTGCGGTGACCGACCTCATCTGTAGTGCAAGGTCTCGTCTGGCCGCTGCTTCTTATCATTTTGGTTAATGGAGGAATTCCCCAAGGGAGGTCTCCTTAAAGATGTCTGAGAGATTACTCTGGTCTCTAAAGTCATTTTAGTAAAAGGGAAAGCCTTGACCTGGGAATTCTGGAGACAACAGGGGTCAATCCTATAGACTCTGCACTAGCCCCAAATGGAAAAACCTCCATGATGTAAGCAGCAAGTCCATGTGAAGAGGCCATGATGGCGGAGAATAGGGAACAGGGAACAGTACTTCTATACAATGACAAGCTTGTTCAGCACAAGACACATGGTTCTCCCCCTCCCATCATTTATAGAAAGCAGGAAAAACCTAAAAGCTGCCTTTGTCACCCTGGTCATCCATTATGTCAATCACTTAGAGATGAGGTAACCCTTCTGCTGACCGATCACTCCGGGTAGCGAGCTACTTAGTGTTCTGGACCTTAAAGAGGACCCAGCACCTCTCCTGACACGTCTGCTGGGGAAAATATTAAGTTATACTAAATTATTTTATATAATAAATAACAATTAATAATATAGAAAATTATTCTAAATAATAATAATAATAATAATTCTGTATAATAATAAAAATATATAATAAAAATAATTCTATATAATAAATCTAGTAACTTCTGAATAATAATAATATCGTTAATAATTCTCAATAATAACAATGATGATGATATAGTAAATAATCCTATATAATAAGTAATATAGTAAATAATTCTATATAAAATATAGTAGCTTATGTACAATAATAATTTAGTAAATAATTCTATAATAATTTATAATAAGTCATTCTATATAACAAATATAATTAGTAAATAATATAATAAATATTTCTTTTTAATTCTACATTGTACTGTTCCTCAGTTGCTACACCTGGAAATGTATGAATAAATTGATAAGGGGGTGTTACCAGTGTGTGGGGAGGGATCCCTACAATTTGACAGTATTCAGTCAATGCTGACTGTGTAGGACACTCCATAATAGTAATGTCCAGTGAATTTATACAAACATTTCCAATAGAAATAACAGAGGAACATCACAATGCAGAACTACAGGGATAGAAGCTCCATAAGTGTCATTTCATGTGAAATACAAGAATTTTGTTAAACAGACATGTCAGGAGAGGTAACAGGTCGTATTTAAAGAGGAAGCCGAGATGCCATTGGTGGAGTCCGAGGACTGCGACCTCCTATTAATTCTATTCTGGACGTTTCTGTGTATCAGGGAAGGGGTTTTGGTTCCCTATGGTTCTAGAAATGCTCCGAGCTTACAGACTCCATCACTGGGATCTTCTGACCAGGGCTGCGGAGTCGGGACCCATTTTGGATGGAGTTGGAAAAAAGCGACTGACACTGACTTCAAAATAAAATGATTAATAATTTTTAATTCTATTGTACAATTATTAGTATTATATATTAATTAGATATATACATTGTTTCATATTTACTTTCATAGGAATACAATCACTTTTGAATGAATTTGAGGATTTTTGCTTCTTCTGTCCGACCATTTATGAAGAAGTCGGAGTCAGAATTAGACTGTGGAAAAATAAAGTAGTCGGCGCTTTGGCCTACAGACTCCACAGCCTGGATTTTGACTTGTGTGACTAAGGAAAACGCAGCAGAGTTTAGGACAGGGGTAGGCAACCTTCAGCACTCCAGCTGTTGTAAAACTACAACTCCCAGCATGCATGCTTGAAACTTCTATGGAAGTGAATGGAGCATGTTGGGAGTTGTAGTTTCACAGGTTGCTGACCCCTGGTTTAGGAGGACTGGCTGCAGAATAGCTTCCTCCATGAGTCTGGCTGGATCAGTTGACTATCTAATACATATTGTTGGTGCCGCAGCGCTCCTATGGTGGCAGATTTCGATATGCCCAGTCACCTTGTACTGAAGGAATGGGGAGCAGCTTATTCCCCTCTTTATACTGAGGCCACATATTCACTTGCATGCTCGAGTCCAGTATGTATGTTCAACCCAGCATGCAAGTGTAATAGAGAAGTCTGAGTGAATAGCTGCTCTCGGTTGACAGCGAAGGTATTTGGCCACCATTACTGCAGGAGAGGTTGACAAAGCAAGGCCGAACCATGACGGACTGCTGCTAAAGCGAATTTTACAACCGCAGGCAGTATTATGTGGATCCATTATACACACGCGCCCAGTTACAATGGTGTAACCAGCTCACAAACAAGGAACCTTTGTCTCTTCACATCTTACCCAAAGTCCAGAGGAGGGAAAAAAAAAAATCTATCGACAGAGCAAACAAATCAGATGGTTGTGAAACAGATGTGAGCTCAGCAGCGATGTAAGGAATGAACCGCATCCAAAAGCGATCTGTCATGGGCTGAACCAGCTTCAGAAGAGGACGCGCTCCTATGGGAATACGTATAATGAAACGGAGCAGCACTCCAGAAATCACTGCTTGTGAGATACAGATATAAGATGGAGCGTTCTGGGTGGAGACGCATCATCAGACACACAATGAAACTCTCCTGATGTCATCCTATCATAGGAAGGGCCCATTAGCTGAGGAGCATTTCTGGCCTGACGCAAGGTATCTGCCCGAAATACTGCAGCTCGCAGGCAGTGTAATGGAAACTGCATGGAAGAGGTCAGTCCCCCTTGGAACCTGCATCTATCCAACGCATGTTTGGGGCGGCCATCTTGCCTGAGCTTCGCCTCTGCTCTGTTAACAGCATTTAGTGATCTGCTTTACAGCACAGTCATAGTCATAGTCATAGGCAGCAATAATCTGGAGCTGACTCACTGGTGTCTATGGGAGAGTTTTCTAGACATGCAGGCAGAGTACATAAGCTGTGACATCATCTATTGTTAGTAGTGATGGCTCAGTGGTGTTATCTATAGAGGTGTTATCTTCTATTATAATCCTGTCTGTGATGTAAGTAAGGTGACTGCTGCAAAGAAATTCCCCGCAGAAAAGACAAGTGTTGGTTTATTGTTAGGCTTAGTAGCAAGAGTGAAAATTTCAGAATATAATACTGATCGTGTCATGGAAAAATAAAATCATCAAAAACATGTTTAAACATAAAAACTTTGTTTAAAAAAAATAGGTCAAGTCTGCTTTTTGTCAGCTCAACCCAGAACTATCCAATAATATCCGTATTCTGCTTCCTTACCAGACACTGTATAGAGGAGGAACTGAAAGAGGAAGGAGGAGGCGGAGGAAGATGGCGATTAAAAATCCCCTTTAATTAAGGGCTAGAGGAGCCCTCTAAATATATTGGGCAAACAATACTGTTATCCTTGGCATCCAGACTGAAGTCTATGACACTATTATCCTTGCCGTCGAGGTTATACGTGCACTCTCTTCCAGTCTTCTGTGGCTTTGGCTCCGTTATTTGACGCAGTGCCCCAGATTTTTTGCATTTCACTGCAGCCAGTATAATGGTTGACATCCAATAAAGTCATTAGTTCCCTGGTCAGCAGCATGGAGATGGTTAAATACAGAGGAGCTCGGCGATCACATGGTGCGAAACCACAAAATGCAAAAAGGAGGATGAACGGGGCCTAGAAACAGAAGTGCTGACAACTACATGGGAACAATGTAACACGCCTGTATGTACGAGGACAGAGATAAGGGGTACACGGGGATCCAGGCTGAGCAATCTCTGCATAAAAATCCAACGGGATCTCGGTTGCAGCAAGTTTCTGGGTGCCCTAAATGGTTTCCTAAAACCCATAACTTTTTGAGACAACACTACAAGTATGTTTTATATTCAATAGCCTGACAGCTAGCCGTCCAGACTTCCCCATAAACATGCATGTGTAGTGAATGGGGTTTGGCTTGCTTACTTATATAGCGCCATCATATTCCGCAGCGCTTTACAGACATTGTCAGTCACTTTCCCATATAGGACTCACAATCTACAGTCCCGATCAGGATGTCTTTGGAGTGTGGGAGGAAACCGGAGGAACCCCACCAAACACGGGGAGAACATACAAACTCCTCGCAGATGTCGCTCTTTGTCAGATTCGAACCCAGGACTCCATTGCTGCAAGGCCGCCGTGCCGCCCATGGTAAGAGCAGTAAGACTTCCTCGGCACAGACTTATCCCGTGAGAACAAAGGGCTGTACATATTAAAATTCAACACGCTCGCCCCTTTTTTTCTTCCCCCAACACCTACTGAACATCCAATACTTATGAGAGAGTCGGCTGGTTCCTACATTGCGGATTCTGTCAATGTTATAGCCACCTTTATAGTCCAGTCGGCCATCATACCAACCCGTCTCACACTGTTACTGGCCACTGGGCAACATGTCTTTACCTAGAGGGGCGCCTCAGTTTTTACTTCCACCCGCTCCTATGGTAAACCTAAAGCTCCGTTCACACTGGTGTCCAGCCAGAAACCTATTCCAGGTTAAGACAGCCCTTTTCTAGACCCCTTTGACTTATAATAGGGTCTGCTGGATTTCCTTAATTCTGATGACGGCAATAGTGAACACGCTGGGCCAAACCTGATGGGACTAGCAAACAAAACCCCAAATGTCAGCGTTACCGTGGCCTAAGAATACAGAGCAAAGGACCCGCACAAATGGCCGCACTGTCAAAAACCAGACAAATATGTGGCATTAGACAAGGAGGGGGGACCCGGCAGGCAACAAAAACACAAAGTGCTAATTCCTGTCCTGCAACTCGCCGCACCCAGACATCCCCAGCTGGGAGGTGAACCCTGGTGGTGACATCTCCCCAAGCGTGAAATGCACTAACAAGGCGTCAGGTGAGGCCCCGGCCCCAGCCATTGTTCTGTCAGCCTCTGAGGCAGACATATGCTTGATGTACCAGCTGCAATTAACCATAACACCGCCAGAAACCACAGCGTGGCAAATGACGGACACTGAACAGCTCTGATCTGGGTCTATCACCAGGCCACAAACACGCAACGTTTACGTGTCGCGACCGGCCGGACAGGGGGCTCTGGGGATAAATCATCACCTGGGTTACAAGACCGTCCACCCCATAGATAAAGTAGGTGCACATCAATGTCTGTCGGGCTCTTCTAAGCCTAAAGTATTTTTTAGGAAAACAATTACGTAGGTCAAGTCCCAGGAAGAAAGGATTTGCGTTAAGGCTTTGGTGATCTGATGAAAGACAATCCCTACATTTTTGGGGGTATAAATAAAAGTTCTCCCATAACAATTGATAAAGAGGAATATACACAGCTTGTGGAGCATTGTATAACTACTGAACCCAGCATGCCTTGTCTGCCTGAGGTTGTCAGAGCATGGAGAGGGTTGTAGTCTGGCAGCAGGGTGGGGGACACTGACCTAGATGACCCGGACATGGTTTATCCTCATTTATCGTCACCAGATGCCCTTTATTAGCTGCATTTTCGGCTAGACAATGTGACTGACAATGATCACCGAGGTCCGCTGTGTCTTTTGGGGACAAATAAACATTTCCCTTCCATTAATATATAACGTCATGAACTTTAGTCCTGACAGGAGTTCCTAGTAGATAGTTGGTAGCACCGCTTGGGGCGCATTCACATAGTGCAGTTGGCTCATTTAAAACAGCAATGGAAAAACGACAAGAAGTTCTGAAGCAGTTTCTTCATTTTAAAGATGAAATGTGTTACAAATATGGGTGTGGAAGGGGTAGCACTGGGCTCTGACAGGTTCCCATTCAAATGAATGAAGAAGCTCGCTGTATGACCAGGCACCCTGCAGAGCAGCCCAGATCTTGAGATAGGTGGGGGATCAATCGGCGGGACCCCCACCAATCAGCAAATAACCCTCTATCCAAAGAATAACTTGTTTTTATTGGAACAGCCCTATAGCTATAAAATTAAATAACTGCATGCAGTTTTAACTGTGCCCAATTGCACTGTGTGAATATACCCTTATAGCTATCCCCTCTACCACCTGCAGAAACTAAATTTGACTCAACCATACCTAGGTATAATGCACAATCCTACTGTAGACATCATAATACAAGAGGCCGCACCTTCACAAGGTTGTGGTTATGCCCATCCCCGTATAAACCATCATACAATCCAGCACTGACTCCTAAACATCACTGCTGTGTGACACATCAGATGTCACAACGATCCAGAGTAGCGACCACAGGCATGAATATGCATGCACGTAGCGACCCTAGGCATGTATATGCATGCACGTAGCGACCCCAGGCATGTATATGCATGCACGTAGCGACCCCAGGCATGTATATGCATGCACGTAGCGACCCTAGGCATGTATATGCATGCACGTAGCGACCCTAGGCATGTATATGCATGCACATAGCGACCCTAGGCATGTATATGCATGCACGTAGCGACCCTAGGCATGTATATGGATGCACATAGCGACCCTAGGCATGTGTATGCATGCACGTAGCGACCCCAGGCATGTGTATGCATGCACGTAGCGACCCCAGGCATGTGTATGCATGCACGTAGCGACCCTAGGCATGTATATGCATGCACGTAGCGACCCCAGGCATATATATGCATGCACGTAGCGACCCCAGGCATGTGTATGCATGCACGTAGCGACCCCAGGCATGTGTATGCATGCACGTAGCGACCCTAGGCATGTATATGCATGCACGTAGCGACCCTAGGCATGTATATGCATGCACGTAGCGACCCTAGGCATGTGTATGCATGCACGTAGCGACCATAGGCATGTATATGCATGCACGTAGCGACCCTAGGCATGTATATGCATGCACGTAGCGACCCTAGGCATGTATATGCATGCACGTAGCGACCCCAGGCATGTATATGCATGCACGTAGCGACCCCAGGCATGTATATGCATGCACGTAGCGACCCTAGGCATGTATATGCATGCACGTAGCGACCCTAGGCATGTATATGCATGCACGTAGCGACCCTAGGCATGTATATGCATGCACGTAGCGACCCTAGGCATGTATATGCATGCACGTAGCGACCCTAGGCATGTATATGGATGCACGTAGCGACCCCAGGCATATATATGCATGCACGTAGCGACCCCAGGCATGTGTATGCATGCACGTAGCGACCCCAGGCATGTGTATGCATGCACGTAGCGACCCTAGGCATGTATATGCATGCACGTAGCGACCCTAGGCATGTATATGCATGCACGTAGCGACCCTAGGCATGTGTATGCATGCACGTAGCGACCATAGGCATGTATATGCATGCACGTAGCGACCCTAGGCATGTATATGCATGCACGTAGCGACCCTAGGCATGTATATGGATGCACGTAGGACCCTAGGCATGTATATGCATGCACGTACCGACCATAGGCATGTATATGCATGCACGTAGCGACTATAGACTATAGACTTGTCCATCCACACAAGGCAGCAGCTCCCTGAGCCAACCATAACCATGCAAGTTGACCTGAGATGTAACCTCTCCTCTCTGGGCATTAAAATAACCACAAAACCCACCAAAATTGACAGAATCCAAAAGTTTCGGGCCAGCTATATAGGGTAGCGCTGCCTCATGTGTCAGACAGACCTGTACATAGAAGTCTCTCCGGGACTCTCGCCATGACAGCTTCATATACATCACCTCTTTAATGAGGGCGACACTAACACAAAGCCCACTTAGCTTACATTTTACAAGCCGCTCTCTGTAAATACCCCTATGATATAAGGGGCTCTGGATTAGCGCTCTCCAGGCATCATTCATCCGGGTGCAGTCACATTCCTACATGTGAAATGGGAGGAGGGTATATAGACAGGACACTGTACACACACGGCAGCGCTGTCTACTTCTCTTATACACACAAGGTGACAAGATGATAGATGACAAAGCCTGGAAGGAGTATACAGCGCTAAACAGCCGGACACACACAGTCCTATTGTCAGAGATACAATAGGCCGGCACAATGAGTTGTCGGAGATTTGGACAATTTCCCCACAGGCCATAACTTAGATGACACAAGACTGCGCCATTACACTAGGACTACTCAGCGATGCAAGTCCCCCGACAGTACGTGTCAGACTCTTCACACCGCTGTGTGACCTGTCTCTAACCTGCGGCCGTGCAACTACTTTAGGGCTGCAAAGAAAACAGCCAAGTCACAGACATGTCACATGCGACTTGCAAACAAAAACCCTACAGTGTTGCGATCAAATAAGGTAACAACACGACCCCACCAATCACAAGGCTGGGGATCCAGAGGCCCGCTATTCAATACACTGTCTGTGCCCCCAACATAATAATAATGCACCCATTTCTGCATCACAAAATCCCCCCCTATGCTGCTGAATTTTCTCCTTTCTGACAGTAGAAGGCTGTGTATCATAAATCTTCTCACTCCGGTGCACTAGAGGGCAGGGGGAATACATTTACAATGCACAGATTGACAGACATCAAAGGGAATCAGAAAGGAGATCAAAGAAGTTTATCCAGCCCTAGTGTTGTGAGGGGGACATGTGGGGCCCCCTGTCTTCTGGGGCCAGGTTCACTATACTTATGGGGTCTCCCATGTCAAGAAGGCTATAAGTCCTAGAGGTTGGAGCCCACAGGTCTGACACTTTGATGCAGGGGTTGAACCATGAATAGAGAAAGGCCCCAATAATGCCAGGTCTGAATGGCGCCTTACAGTTACTGTGCATTATACATAGGCAGAGCAAGTGTACACGAGGTCAGTCATGCCCTGACATACTCCACAGCCCCCACGCTGATCCTGATCTTACCACACAATGCGGTGCATCGGCCGTTACTAGTAAGCCATTCTCCGGGTCTATAATCCATCATGTAGGCGAGATGACTGACAGGAGGATCAACCTCACACTGCAGCAACCTGCACATGTTCAGACAGTGCCAAAAAGGATGGCGTGCTAAGAATGTGTGCCTGGAGGCTCATGGGAATGCTGGAGAGGATAGTGGTCTGCACCCTACAGCTCTATAGCCTCAGGCTGCCAGGGCTTGCTGAGAGTTGTAGTTGCAGAGCACTGAATTGGACGTACAGATGGGTCAGAATGATTTAGGACTGACATTGGTGCAGCGTTGCAGGGTGTATGGTGTAGCATAGTAGGAGTTGATATTTTTGCCATATTGCAGGAAGG
This sequence comes from Leptodactylus fallax, assembly GCA_947044405.1. Lineage (NCBI taxonomy): Eukaryota > Metazoa > Chordata > Amphibia > Anura > Leptodactylidae > Leptodactylus > Leptodactylus fallax. Next base: position 2,066,898 of record CAMRHE010000053.1, read on the forward strand.
GGGGCTTGATCTGTAAATGTTTTTTTAGCCCGTGTCAAGAAGTGGTTCGGCAAGGATCTTCACTACGGAGAATCAAAGGCATCCAAGGAAAATCAATTTCATGGGGAGTCCCGCAATGCGTCCTGGACTGACCGCCAGCAGGAGCAGCTGAGTTACAAACTGAGATGGTCAAGCAGGGCCAACCTTCTTCCAGAAACAGCGCCACTCTTGTCCATGACTGCTCCTGGCGTCACAGTAGTCATGGGGTTAAATGGGACTATGCTGTAATATCACTCACATCCTACAAGAGTGACGTGGTCTGCCCTATATACGAGACCTGTCGCATCTCCTCACTCTCAGGTTTAGTAAATACTTGTAAGAAATGGCGCCACAGAATTGTTATTTCATGGACGATACAATTCTGCATTGGGTCACCCCTCATTTATTCCTCCTGTCAATTTATGTATAAAATGACAACCAGGTGTTACCATTATAACAACCAGGTTGAGTCCCTGCATGGTCTGTCACTGCCAGCAGTTATTGGACAGTGTCGGACTATGTAGGGACACAGAAATGTCTACGAGGACTAACAGAGGAACAGCACCATGCACAGTTCTAAGAAATGATGGATTGTTATATTATGAGGAGTGCAATTATTTACTAGAACAGACATGTCAGGAGTATTACAGGACTTTTGATATAGTGATGACCTTGCCTTAGGATAGTTCATCAATATGTGATTGGTGGGGTCCAACACCCAGGACCCCTGCCGATCAGCTGTTTGAAGAGGCCGCAATGATGTGGCTTCTTCCTTCTTCCGATGAGGTCATGTTCGTCATTCAGCAGTAGATCAGTCCCATTCAAGTGATGTCAAGTGATAGGGGCTGAGCTGCAATACCAAGCATAGGCCCTATGCAATGTACAGTGCACTTGAAATTCAAAAAAGACTCCATAGTGGTCATCGGAGCACTGCGCCCTCTTCAACCAGCTGATCTGTGGGTGTCGCACAGACCCCCACTGATCACATACTGATGGCCTACCCTAAGGCTATGCCATCAATATGTAACAATAACAGTCACTTGGGATATAATGTTACAGTTCTCACTGCTCCGGCATGTAACATATTACAGAATTGCTCACAATGTAACAGGACAATGTAGCTAGTACTCTGCAGCGGTATACAGGTAAGGGGGTTAGTGCTAGTACTCTGCAGCGGTATACAGGTAAGGGGGGTTAGTGCTATTACCCTGCAGCGGTATACAGGTAAGGGGGTTAGTGCTATTACCCTGCAGCGGTATACAGGTAAGGGGGTTAGTGCTATTACCCTGCAGCGGTATACAGGTAAGGGGGTTAGTGCTAGTACTCTGCAGCGGTATACAGGTAAGGGGGTTAGTGCTATTACCCTGCAGCGGTATACAGGTAAGGGGGTTAGTGCTATTACCCTGCAGCGGTATACAGGTAAGGGGGTTAGTGCTATTACCCTGCAGCGGTATACAGGTAAGGGGGTTAGTGCTATTACTCTGCAGCGGTATACAGGTAAGGGGGTTAGTGCTATTACCCTGCAGCGGTATACAGGTAAGGGGGTTAGTGCTAGTACTCTGCAGCGGTATACAGGTAAGGGGGTTAGTGCTATTACCCTGCAGCGGTATACAGGTAAGGGGGTTAGTGCTATTACCCTGCAGCGGTATACAGGTAAGGGGGGTTAGTGCTATTACCCTGCAGCGGTATACAGGTAAGGGGGTTAGTGCTATTACCCTGCAGCGGTATACAGGTAAGGGGGTTAGTGCTATTACCCTGCAGCGGTATACAGGTAAGGGGGTTAGTGCTATTACCCTGCAGCGGTATACAGGTAAGGGGGTTAGTGCTAGTACTCTGCAGCGGTATACAGGTAAGGGGGTTAGTGCTATTACCCTGCAGCGGTATACAGGTAAGGGGGTTAGTGCTATTACCCTGCAGCGGTATACAGGTAAGGGGGTTAGTGCTAGTACTCTGCAGCGGTATACAGGTAAGGGGGTTAGTGCTATTACCCTGCAGCGGTATACAGGTAAGGGGGTTAGTGCTATTACCCTGCAGCGGTATACAGGTAAGGGGGTTAGTGCTATTACCCTGCAGCGGTATACAGGTAAGGGGGTTAGTGCTATTACCCTGCAGCGGTATACAGGTAAGGAGTCAGTGCTATTACCCTGCAGCAGTATACAGGTAAGGGGGTTAGTGCTATTACTCTGCAGCGGTATACAGGTAAGGGGGGTTAGTGCTATTACCCTGCAGCGGTATACAGGTAAGGAGTCAGTGCTATTACCCTGCAGCAGTATACAGGTAAGGGGGTTAGTGCTATTACTCTGCAGCGGTATACAGGTAAGGGGGTTAGTGCTAGTACCTGCAGCAGTATACAGGTAAGGAGTCAGTGCTATTACCCTGCAGCAGTATACAGGTAAGGGGGTTAGTGCTAGTATTCTGCAGAGAAAGGGGTCAGTGCTGGTTTCTTATAGGGGATTCAGCAATATACAGACAATAGGAGAAGAGAACAGACAGTCGCTCGTCATGCAAATCCCCTAATATAAGGAGCCTGAATCCAGAGCAGATCTAGAATGATCAGGAATCTCAAGATTCTGCAGATTAGGAAGACTGATCATTACAAGACCTAAGTCGTCTCAGGTGCAGATATTTCATTTTACTGGCCCGTGCCAGAAATCGATAAATATGACAATGGCATCAGGGCGGTGCGGGAAGAGCTGGCGCCGCTCCTCATCCTTACACACCTTTTGCAGAACAAAGCCTGGGCCGGGCATGCAGCATCTCCGCTACACAGGGGACAATAGTCTGCACATGGCTCAGCAGACGCCTGTACTGGCAGGATGTCGGTAGAGGCACACCGCTGATGCTTAACCCTTTCAGGTCTATACAATGTGGATACCAGCACTTGCTGGGAGATGTAGTCCTCTGCATCATAAACCTAAGAGCTGCCAACCTATTTTGCACCCGATAAACAATAGCAACACACAAATATAATGAATGTCCTAGCGACAATGTATCGAATATTAATATATTTATCAATTTATACATGCCCTCGCTACAATGTATCAAATATTACAAAAATCTAATTATTGGACATCTCATTTGTCACATTTTCATATCTGATCGTTACAAAATCGCAACGATTACAGTCGGTATCGCAATGGCGGCCGGAGAGGGGCATATAATAACAGCGATCGATGGAGAATTTATAGGATGTCACAATCGTGGCATTAATTTGGCAATAAAAATTGAAAAATCATCTAGTTGTGGCCAAATCTTTGTGTCTATGGCAACCCCAACCCCAGTTCCACCCTTCCTGCCCAGTACATGCAGCCCTGGCGATAACGCCTGCAGATACCGCAGTTAAAAGGCTGTAACATGACCCACCCCAGTGCCCGCCCAGCAGGTATCACCGACCCCCGGCATCAGGTCTCACCTAGAGCTGGGCTTGTTACTGGTTTCCAGGCCCTGGAAAGTGTTAGTAGAAGTCATGTCTGCGCCTGTCTACACCGAGCGTCCGGACACTGCCACAGCGAGCACCGACTGCACACAACTGAGGGGAAGCCCCGGGCAGAGCGGGCTGAGCGCTGATTGGCCGCCCAAACCGTCTGTCAGTTCCTTCGTCCAATCCGCGGAGCCATCCCTAGAGGTTACCGCCCTTCAAGCCCTCGTTGTTTAGTGGTGGACTTCTAAACGTCAATCATCGAGTCTAAGCCTTCTCATTGGACAGAAGATGTGTTGAGGCGGGACTTAGAATTGTGTCCCCGCCCATGCAGCGTAGATAGCGCTGCTATGAGGGACTGTGAATGTCGGGGTGACCGTGTTGTGGGGTGTCATGTGAACAGGGACGAAGCAGGAAAGGGTTAGTCAGGAGTAGATGGCATTGCGGGGTAGCTCTTAAAGGGGAAGTCTAGAAGAAGGGAATTGGAGGTTCATTCTGCATTAGAGCAGTGGTCTCCAGCCTTTGGTGCTCCAGCTGGTAACACTACAACACCCAGCATGCCCTGGACAGGAACACGCTGGGCATTGTCGATGAGCAACATCTGGAGACCACTGCATAAGGCTGGGTTGCCACCTAGTGGTCACACACTGGTAGTGTGTGCTTAGGACGGGACTTAAAGGGGGTGTCCAGGAGAACAGTTTTTTTTTTTTTTTTTAAAAGAGGCCAGAAAAGGTGGAAAAAACAAAAAAAATACAAATACACACGCTCCTGTCCCCGATGTCTTCCAGCGCAGTCCGGTCCCGCTGATCCAGGATCTTGTTTTGGCAGAAGTCCTCGCCACGCGACCGCTGAGGCCAATCAGCAGCCTAAGAAACGGACACGAGACGTCACAGGAGACCTCAGCAGTCACGTGGCAGGGATTTACACCAAAACAAGAGCAGCAGGACCGGACCACGGTGGGAGACACCAGACAGGTGAGTAGGTTTTGTTTGTTTGGGGGGGGGGGGGGGGGGGGGGTTTCCCATCCTTCCCTGGCCTGTGTGGCAAAAAAAAAAAAAGTTATCCTGGACAACCCCTTTAAAATCGCATTGACTGACACATCTTTGGATACGATTTAAGGTCTGGTCAGGCCCCAAATGCATTTTTCGGATCAATTACCTACCCAAAAAATGAGCCATCACTATCCGATCTATGGGGGCAGCGGACGGGCGGTGGAGCTGCAGCTCCCCTGAACCACTCCTATTAAAAAATGCATTTAGGGCCAAAAAACCCTTTTAGGCCGGGGCCCCGCGTAGCCAGCTGCACCCTGAAAGTGACTTTAATTCATGTCCAGTTGTGGAGGTTTAGATAATTGCTATCTTTAAGGCTGAGGCCCCACGGTGCGGAAACGCAGATTTTTTTGTTGCAGATTTTGCTGTTTTTTTGAGCCAAAGCCAAGAATGGCTACAAAAGGAATGAGAAATATCTAGGAAGTTCTTCTACTTCTCACTTCTGCTCAATCCACTCCTGGCTTTGGCTTAAAAAACTGCAGCAAAATCTGCAACAAAAAGAGCTGCGTTTCTGCAACGTGGGGACGTAGCCTAAAATATTTATTTTTAAAGAATCGCAGACATGTCGCGGCAACGTCATTGCATTAAAGTCGCGCAACTTTTGTTGCCATAGCCTTTGTACCTCACTGAAGCCAGAGGACGGGCGGACGTTTTCCATGGACGGGACTTATGCAAGGGCCCTAACTCTGTCTGAAGCTGGGGAAGTCCACCCCAGCCGCACTGTGCTCGCACCCAAAGTCTTGTGCACTAAGGAGGCTGCGTCACTCTATGCTACACACTGTTATTATATGGGGCCACAAACAGACTGAGTGGGGTCAGAGGGGGCATAGGTGTGACTGGGTGGGGTTAGAGGCTTGCCTTAACATATGTACATACTGGACACCTTCAGCTTCTGTTCGGGTCGGACCTTCAGACTCTGGCCAGCAGACCTTTACTTAATAGTAGTTGAATGTCCCCAGATTTACTCCATACACCTTTAGTCAGATGGTTTGGGGGACAGTAGCAGCCAGTTTTAACCCTTTAATGGCACATCATAAGAGTATACTTAAAGCAGCGGTCTGACTCATGTTTATGACTGATGGGGCCATTAGAGGGGGTAGGGGGGCACCTCTTTACTCACCTCTCCCCAGGCCTCTGTTTCCAGAGGTGGCCGCTTGGGTCCTCCGATCATTGTGCTGTTTGTGCCAGGTGACAGCTGCAGCCAGTGACAGGCCTCAGCGGTCACCCCTTCAGCTTATCACAGCAGGCATGTGCCGTTAGAGAAGAGGTCACCAATGAGGCCTGTGATTGGCTGCAGCAGTGACTCAGCGCACACAGGACGGCCCAGGGAGAGGCGAGTAAAGAGTTTGGTTTTTTTGCAGATGTGAACCCAGGAAACCCCTTTAACAACACTGCATAAAAGACACAACGTAGTCTTAAGTATTTCAATATATTTATGCACAATAGGAAAACAATACCAGGTTTTACAAATTCCGATTGCCCCCCCAAAGAAACAAAAAACCCCCAGAAACCTGAACCCCCTTTTTTGCGCGTGAATTAACAGCAGAGTTAAATAGCCTTTAACACCTTTATTAAATAGCCCTCCCCAAAGAGAAGCAGCAAAGGCTGCGGCGCGGAAATAACTTATAATGTACAATATGGTACAAAAACCAAACATCATTAACCCGTTCTTGTCATCCAGAGGTTGAAGACGGTTGTGATACTTTATACATACACTATACAGATTACTCTTATATAAGAGATTATATTACAGACACATCAAATCATCTCATCACAATCTTTAGCAGATCCCATAGCACGTGCATGTCAGAAAAAACGCGGTCCGTATTATTACTGTATACCCGAAACCTGCAAGAGGACGACGTCGCCATCCTGTGGCTGAATTGAGATTTGCGTGAACGGCCTAGATTGCTATAATTAAACCTATAAATGGCCGTGTCCTGGGTATATGGACACTACAGCCACTGAGAAGACTACAGATTATGGGAGGTGACACCCCTTACCTACATGATCAGGGACAAGGAACGAGTCAGGAACTGTAGTGAAATTCACAGATACCAGCAGTGTCTAGTATAGGGGGGCGGCATATTTTCTACCTATTACCTTCAATCTATACCAAGAGTAAATGGAAAGGGGTTGACTCCAAGAGACATCCCTTGACCATATGCCCTGTTATAGTATATGCCAGTGGTCACCAAACTGTGGCTTTATAAGACTGCAAATCATGCTGGGAGCTGTAGTCTTCCAAAAGCTGGAAATCCACTGGTATATGGTAATTCTGGAGTGTGTTAAATCCCAGTCGTCATAGTGAGAAGTCAATGTGTATAGCAGGACTTGGTCTGGCATACTAAAGAGAAAAACTATTACCCCAAAGGGGGTCAATAACGTTCTATTCTACTTACACTAGGTTCACGCTAGAATTTGAGTCTCCGTACAAGACTCCGTCCTCCCTTCCACTTAAAATCAGAGAGAAAAGTCCTGCAAGGAGGACTTTTCTCTCCCCTGGTTTCATCTGAAATCTTGCAGACCCATGTGTAACCACTTTTTAAGCAGATAGGGTTTTCGTCTTTCGGGTCCGAACGCTAGTGTGAACCTAGCGTTAGTAAGGGAATAGGTGGATGGGTGATAAGTGTCTGTTCACTGGGGGGTCCAATCAATGACAAGAATGGGAGGCCTATGTCTCTAGTTGGATTACATTGAGGGTCACGGCTACGCCATACATCACCTATAGGACTGAGAGAATGAATGGGGTACAGCACTTTGGTATCTCGATGGGACCGACTCCGAACACAGTGATACAAACCATCCAGTCTCACGTTTGGTAGGATCGCCAGAGGTCAGACACTTACCTACCATCTTCTGGAGAGGTGACAAGCTTCAATACTGCGACAGTAGGTTTAAGACCAGCTTCATGCAAGAATACATAAGCACCAATATCCATAAGTGGTTCAAGCAGCTCAGACTCCACAATATTACCCACAAGTGTACAGGCTGATGCTTCCCCGAGGGGGCGTCCGATGCTCCATTCTGATGAACCTAGGGCAGATCCTATCCTGCACGGTCTCATCAGATCAGAACGGATCGGAAGCCCCTATAGAGGCAAGTATATCACAGAATGCACTTAGATGTCACTCCGGCCGTCATCTGAGTACATTCTGCTGCAAACTCGACCCCACTGCAGATAGTGCACCCTGTCATATGCATGGGGCCTAACCCTATGGTAAAAAGGAATTACGCACTACGGACAATGGTGGCGACGCCTGCGTGGTCAGCACCACTGACGACGTATCGAGCGTTGCGGTAATGCTACAAATTTACTAAACTAGCACAGAGTCATCCATCTGCATGTCCCCTATCTAACGTCATATAGGGACACCGCATGGAGAAGACTACTTGAAATTGCATTGACATTGTATGGGGGTCTGCTCTTCTGGCCAGTAGAACTGAAAAGGTTAGAGAAAATCTAGTCTGGGCAAGGGTGGGGGTCTCTTAGGTTGAGGCCTCATATTGCGGAAATGCAGAAGGAAAAAAAAAAAAATAGTTAATTTTACAGCCCCAGCAAAGCGGATGAGATTTCATTTCATCTCATCCCCACATTGCGGCACCTTCATTTTATCTGCAAAAACGCAGTATTTTCCCCATAGACTTACTTAATGGAGGCAAAAATCACAAAAAAAGTGTTTTTAGTACTGAATTTTCCATGGCTTTTTTTTTTTTTTTAAAGCTGTGTTTCGTCAACTGTGACCTAAGCCTACATTCACACCCTACAAGTGCAAAATGGCCATAGACAACATCCGTCTGTATGGAGGGATCCATGAAAACGGACAAAAATAGGACATGACATATTCTGATGGTCCGTGACAAAAGACCGGCAAAATGTCGGTCACGGGAATAACCCCCGATCACATGCATGGACATGAATGCGGCTCTACCTCACTCTAAACTCAAAGGGATTCTCCAGCATAGACAATCCACACTTTTCAGATGACGTGACTTGCCGCTATCTGTGGATCTGACAGGGAGTGTTCAATTTCTTCACAGTGCCACCAAAGGGAAAATTAAAGGGGTTGTCCATAAGTTGTTATTTATGGCCACCCTTAGGATAGGCCACAACTATAGGACTGGTGGTCGGGGAGGTCATTAAAAAGCACTCCAACAAAAACGTAATCTCTGGACCAACACTGACTCTCCAAAGGACTCCGCATTCTCTTATGTTCTCTATTCATTCCTATCAGACTCACAGCAAGGCTTTCAATGGAAGGAATAGAGAAACGGTCAAGACATGAGAGTCAGAATATCGGTCACATGACACAGCTGAGGACCTGAAGGCAATAAACAACCCACAGCCATTGGTAAGCTAAATACAATGTACATCATCTGTCTTTCTCACGGGCCCGTGAATACATTTTTTTGTCGGAGTGCTACTTTAATGTCATGTACAAGTAAACTATTGGCAAGGTAAGGGTTATATGTCTGCTAGGCAAAGAACTGGGGCTGGCGGCATGCTGCAATTCCCTGTACAGCCATCGGTGGTGCTATGTAGGAAATACCTCGGCCTGTACAATCTCAGGATTCAGAGAGGATCCAGCAATAGGTCATTTCTGTACTAGATAACCCATTCCAAAAAACAACCCTTATCAAATAAGAGAGATTATTTGGTTTTGATTATTTTGATGTAAATCGGATTCCCAACAATCAGTGCTTTAGAGCGTTACAAACCCACATGTTTCCAATGATCAGATTCCCCGACCTTAAACTAAAACATGTGCAAAAGAAATACACAAGGGTGACAAACCCTCACCGATTAGATACTCATGACCTATCCTAAGGATATCTCTGAAGGGTCAGGGTGACGGGATAGGTCATCAATATCTGATCGGTGGGGGCCTAAGGATATCTATGGGGGTTCAGGGTGTCAGACCCCCCACCCATCAGATACTGATGACCTATCTTAAGGATATCTGTGGGGGTTCAGGGTGACAGGCCCCCATCGATCGGGTATTGATGACCTTAGATCACTAACATTTAACTCTAGGAAAAACCCTTTACCAAGCAGCAGTTCTCAGTAATCCCCAAGACTCCTTGACAGTATACCCAGCATGCTACCCGCATCACCCCGCACCCAATATTGGACCAATCGGAGCTCACAAGTAAAGCGACACTTTACCCAGAAAAGTAATTGGAAGTAGCCAGGGAAATGGCTTTTAGAATAAAGTAACCAGGATAAACTTGTGACTGTCCTATATAAAAGTGCCCAATAGTCTAGACCAGGGGAGGCAAGCTTCAGCACTCCAGCTACAACCTCCATGCAAACTTGGAACGCCTATAGAGGTAAATGGAGCATGCTGGGAGCTGTAGTGTGGAGGATTGCTGACCTGTGATCCAGACTAATCTCCATTTTCCACTGATCCTTAAATCTGACAATTTGTTCACGCTATAGGCAGCTACATGGACCGTTCCGACCCCGCCGCAGCTCCAACTACCACGAGGATCTCAGCAACAACAAAGACAGGAGAACTTTCCTTCCAAGACTGTGCATCTGCTCGTTCTCTGGACAGCGCCCCCTGCAGGACACATGAAGGTGATCACTAAGCCAATTGAAATCAATTGGCATCTTATAGCAGAGAGTTGGAGGTTCCACATGGGCAACCCCTCAATACTATCTGTCCCGTGTCCCAAACCTTTACAGGACTGCCCATTCAGCTTCCATAATACACAAACAGAGAAAGAAGGAAAAATAAAACAACGCAGCACAGAAAGAAATTGCATATTTTGCACCAAGCCCACGGATGAAGTCTGAATCAATATGGCTTATTTTCTTCGGCAGAGTAATGCATTGTGTGTTCTAGCGATTGGCTTGAGGATTGTTCCAGGGCTATAGTACATGTATGATGGTCCATACAAAAAAGAAAAAATTCCTCTCGGGGAGATAACCCAGACTCTTATGTACAAAGCGGCTGTAATATGCCGTCACTGCAGGAGTTTGGTTACCGTCCTATACATCCAGACTCTGGTAATCAAACGGTTTCAGACCTTACTGCATCTAGTCACTTGCTGTACATCCTGAATGCCATCACAGATGACAATAGAAAGCTGTCACGAGCTGTGACATCATCACCATGACCGTTAAATACTGCATTATAAAACAACGCTTCGTATCTTCTTCCAACGCCCACGACAGATCCATAAACATCGGTCGGCTGGTAAAGCACGTTCGCACGGATTCCTAGGGGCATTATACATAGTGTAGCTCCTGCTGCCAGGACTGGGAGTGCTAGGGCACAGCTCAGGACAGGCAAAGTTTTCAGCAAATACTCCCATGAAGTGTAGGTAGAAGCACCTTAAGACAAGTCACGTATGGGCTGCCCGTTCCCAGGGGCTCCAGTTTCAAACGGAGTTTCCCGTCTTGCAGTGTCAGTAGCAGAAAGCTCTTGGGCCAAGTCGTTGAAGCGAGATATGTAATCTATACTGTTCTCATTCATCAGACAAGCCAGCTGGGAGTCCACCACCTGCAAAACAACACCAGGACAAAAAGATCAGCACAATCCAAAAATAAGCGTGAAGTAGGAAGTTGCAGATCCTTATTTGTCCTTCCTTTCTGAAATTTTTTTCTATTTGGCTTCAACTTGAAAACGATCTATTACAGGGCAGGCCTCCTCAGGCCAAGGTCACACTGTGCAAAAAACACGCTGCAGAATTTTCCACAGGGTGACCTGCAGGTTTTACTGTGGGCCACCCCAAAGTTTTTAACCCTTGCACTGCAAAGGTTGAAAGCCATGGGAGAAACCTGCAACAATAATTGATATGTAGCAGGTTTACAACAAAGGCTGCAGGTTTTAAATTCCAGCATGTGGATAAGGGGATGTTCACACAGCAGAAATGGAAGAGGAATTTGAGGCAGAGCCCACTAATGAGGCTCAGATGAATGGGCCTAGTCAGTGGCTCACGCTGGAGACTCAGCAGCTGAATCAAGATCAAACAGGACGCTTATTTTTTCAGTACTTTCCTTCGATCTCTGCCTCCGAATGAAACAATCAGTTTGGCTTCAATATTAAGCTGGAAGCTGCCTCAAAACCAGAAAGAAATTCTACCATGTGAATCCCCTTGTTTCAACCTCCTCCACTATGCTGCCACTGTAGATAGTAGCAGGTTGGCTGCAGAAAGGTGCATAGATACACCATTCAGTCTTGCTTATCTGAGAGGGGAGGGGCTGATTCTCCTCACAGCCTGCACAAACAGGTCGGCAAACTGCTCTGTGCAAAAGATTGAACATTCTACATCTCTCACATCCTACAACGCAAGAAAAGTCTTCTTTGTACTTGCACCTAATTCTGGCTGCTTGTGTCATTACAGATGGGATATTATTCAGAGACACCAAGCAGTTTTCTTTCTTGTGTTTTATCTTCATCCATTTTCCCTGTAGTTACAGCCCAGTGTTCCTAGATCTCCTATATTACGGCCACTTGGGCTTTTTTTCAGCTATTTGTTTTCCATTGTATAGTTACTCCTGGCACAATGGCAGAACATTATCAATAACAGATAGGAGGGGACAGACTGCTCTTTATTGTACACACCCCCTGGCTGAGAGACAAATGCAAAATTTGCTGTATCCATAATTTGATTATTAGCAGCAGAAAACCTAATAGGACACCGTGTATGAAGGCTTATACAGTCATACAACAGACTATGCCCAGAAAGACCCTGCAGATATTTCAACTTTTCAAGAAAACTCATGGTCCCTTTAAGGGGTCAAACTGCTGAGAGACATATTAAAAGATGTTGATGGCCCCTAATGTAACCTGTATGGTATTACTAGGTCCTGGGAACATAACCTGATGAATATAACACAGGACTCCATATACAAACCTCAACAACATCTGACAAGGAGCGAGACACAAATGAATCTCTAGAGCTCCCATCCAGCAAGCTGGGGCCAAGAAGAGACGTGCCGCTGGGGTTCCCTGTTGCTGCCGGTGCTATTTTCTTATTCTTCTCTGGAGAGATAAAGCTCGCTGTGGAACCAAGTGGAAAATAATTAATAAAAGAAACTAAGCAAACAACACCCCAGCCTGATAAAGTCACTTGACTGAAGGGTGTCATAGGATGGGGCTGCGAGAAATGATCTTCAACATTGTAAGAATTTGATACATAAAAGGATAATGTAAAGCTAAATAGCTTTGTAGCTGAGGTTCCATGCACACGACTGAACTCGCCAGCCGATGCTCCTCCGAGGGGGCGGCCAAAAGTTCCTTTCTATTCCAAAGAACATAAAGTAGGAACTATCCTGCTCCACGTCAATGGAGCAGAATGTATTGGAATCCCCCATAGAGGTGAGTACATCACAGAATGCACTCGGATGTCACTTCGGTGTCACTCCAAGTGCAATCCTAGTGCATTCCTCTGCAAACTCGGCCCCACATTAGATGCATACTCGGTCGTGTGCAAGGGGCCTAAAAGAATACCCTGGTAAGTGAAGTTGGAACTTACAAAGTAAGCTACTGAGTGTGGAGTCGGAGGAGTCGTTGGGATACCATTGAGGGTCATGACTGGGGGAGGCAATCCAACTCTGATGAGGACTTGAGGAGGGGGAAGGAAGACTCTTGGAGTTTTCATTGAGTTTGGCTGGAGACAGAGGAACAGCTTCTCCTGTGAAACAAAAAATAAGACTATAGCAGGCATTTCCAGCTAGATAAAATAGCTACAGACTTCCTAAGGGACGGCACAAATGCTCTGAAGAAAGAGGCACCACATCAGGTGTATGTCTGGTCCCCCATGTTCGTGAGTTACAATTCTTGCAAACACAGAGTACAGAATGGCTTTCATTTCAACAGAGTAAAGACTGCACATCCTGGCCCCCTGTGCTTGTATTACCCAAGACCCCAAATATAACACAAAATCATGACGACGATGTATTAGACTGTCTGCAAACTCACCATATTGCCCAGAGCTTATGGCTATCTCAATGATGGAGTCGCTGATGTGTGTGGCCGGCTCTCCATGTGACAGAACATCATCAGGAGGGCCAGGGAGTGATATGTCCAGAAGAGCAGACACATTTGGGGGAGAGAAGCAAGTGCTGGAACTGCCAGGGGTGCAGCTAGTTGTGTCTGGGGGACCGTTCTGAAGAGGACTCTCAGAAATAGGGATGGACAATATTGAAGCCGGCTGGAAGAGAAAACGGAGATCACATTTAGTTGTATGGAAAATTACTGGCACAAATATAAAGGAAAGGAGGAGACCTGTACCTGGAATGGATGGGCTGCATCTTGCACCGCAGGAGTGGAAAGAGCAATGAAAGGAACCTATGAAGCAGAATGCAGTTATATTAACAATTGAATGTCATGGCATAGCCGGTGACACCTACCAAAGTTAGAAAAGCAGTATGGAGAGACTAACCTCAGGACACACAGTCACGGCTGGTATGGGATCACCGCTGGTTGTCTCTATTGTAGGCTGTGGTACAGTGCCAGTCAAACCATCTGATGGAAGGTGACCAAGACCCACCAAGCCATCAGTCTCCAGAACCGGCAATGAAGATCCGGGGATAATCCCTGCACTTTTAGCAGCCAAGTCAATAGCACCTACAGGGTTATAAAGAAAACCAGGTCTGTTAGGAAAGAGAGGTGTGTCAATGCTTTGACCACTACATTAAAGTCATGCATCCCTTTAAGAGGTTGTATGCTTCTTGTCCACACAATTCTAGAGCATGCTTTAAGAAGATATTGCAAAATACCACAAGAAGCTTACCCTTGGAATTGCACCAGACACAGCCTGGACAAGAGTGATTGCTATGTGGTGGATGAGGTGCCATTATATGACTGCCTTTCACTGAGCTGGCTGGGAAGAATTCGGTAAAAAACCTTTCCAAAAGAGTGACTAATACAATTCCTAGTTTGGGAACCTACACCAGTAAAATCTACCTGTGCTATTCAGTGGTGTACCCATAGAGGGTGAAGAGGTGGTGGTCACAGCCAAGCTCTGGTGCGTGAGGAGGTCCAAAGCGCCCACTAAACAAGGCCTGTAACATCTAATCTAGATTTTGTAACAGGACTAGATGTAACTAGATGAAAGATTTCAGCCCCCTTACATTATGAAGGACACAAACAAATGACTCACTTGCTAAAGAATTGGTGGTAGGAGCGGTCGGCCCTTTTGGTACAATAGGCTGAGACACGGCTTTGCTGAGGGTGGAGTGGATGGGTCTGAATGAGCCTCGCCCTGCAAGGAGGAGAAAAAGTTTTTGTACCAGTAGCAAAAACAACAAGACGAAAAACTAGGGACATGTCAGGATACAAGAAATCACCACTTACAATTCTCAGTATATTATTTCACAACCGTACTTTGCAGTGACTCAGAGGATCGGCAGACATGGCCAAGATTACACAACGTTGGGATATTACAAGCCTGTACTACAAGTATAGAACGCTTCAGGTCATTGTGCCACACATGCCCCATCCTTTACTATGGAAACAGCAACTATTCGTCAGACCTACTTCTAGTACTAACACTAAATTATCCCCTGCAGCTTCCCCTGACAAATCTCAACTCATCCCCAGGGCATCTTCTACGAAGACGCCCACTAACCAGCCTGGGAGGCAGATGTAAGGGGATTATCCTACGAATCATACCACTGTACTGAAAGGCTGTTTGTACTTGTTTGAAGTAATTTGCAATGTTTTTAGTATTAAAAAATACATTTTTAATCATTTTTGCTTCTATGTGTTACCCTTTATACTATTGTCAGAATCAGTCTCCTTCCCCTCTGGCAGCTGACAATACAGTCCCTTCATATTTCCCTGTAGACTGACTCTTCTCCGTTACACTGCCATCTGCTGGAGAGGATCTGCTCCTTCTCTGACGAGCAGGACAAATAAATTCCTATTGGCTGCTCTGTGGTGAACAGAGGATCACAATGTCGAAGCCTGACTGAGCATGTGTGTCCATCAGTACTCCGCTCATTAGGTGGACGTGTACATTGACATACATTTCAAACACCAGGTGGCACCATACCATTTACGTAACATCAAAATCATTGAATCAACCTTATGCACGGACAATGCTGTATAATCTCTGCAGGCAGCACATTAGACAGCAGGAAGAGTCGGGCAGATCGATACTTATAGAGTAAGGTTCTGAATAACCTTACTAATTCATTTATATATCTGCTCTTTCCAAGCTTAGAAGCAGACATTTAGTCAAGGGGGCGGTCCCATCAATGACTGACAGCACCCCCTACAGGGCTGTGCATACAGATAGCTGTCAATCACTGATAGGACCGCCCACATGACTACATGAATATATCTGAGCACAAAGTTATACATGAATATAGAATTTATCCGAAATCCTTTCCCACAAAAGCTATATAGAATGACTCTGCTCCGCTGCCTGCAGATTTTACTGAATTACTAGTACTTTTATGGTACTCCGGTCAGCAGGAAGCCCCGGCCTGTATCTTATCCTCAGAGAGGGAATGTGTGACGTGCAGCATAGACATTACAGTACCTGCGACTGAAGAGTTGGAGAGAATGGAGAAGGAGCAGACATGTGGTAAGGAACTGCCAGACGGCCGAGGAAGAAGCGTCCTCTGTCAGGAAAAATGGCAGAATTAGTGGTCACAGAGGAACGCTATGGACATGAACAAAAACTGGAAATTATACACCCCATTTCTGGAATATTTCTAGTCATTTGCTATGATCAAGGGGCAAATTTAGAACACAAACTCCTTATTGTACATGGGCCTTAAGAGTAAGCTTAGGGGAATCAAAGTTCTCTGCAGCTGTGATCAGGTGAATGCTTTCCCCCCGCCTCTCCAAAAAAAGTGCCAGGGCTCAGACACCCACCAATGCTATAGCGATGGCCCATCCTAAGGATATTAATCACTCACCTGGACAACTAAGGGTTTCCGCAGGTGTCGACTTCTCTGCTTCTTAGACTTTGGCAAGAAAAAGTCAGACTGAAAGGGTAGAATTTAGAGAAGAAGTCACGAGTGTCACGACAGGATACAAAGTAACTAAGGACAGAATATCTTTAGGATATGTTCACTAGGCGCAATGTGGCATAGACTGTGAGGCGGATTCAGACTCAAAATCGGCTTCATATTCCACATAAATCTGCCTCCTATTGGGTTCAATGAGCGGCAGAGATGGAGGAAGGAGGCTTGCCATGGATTCTGTGGACAATTCAGCCACATGAGTCGCAACGTGAGCTACTCACAACGAGTGAAAGCCGCAGGAAGCCAGAAGGGCGGAAAGTGTAAGTGTATTTTTAGTATTAACCACCTGCAGTTTGTCATTTGCAACTAGAAGTCCAAAACAGTGTTGACATTTTTTTGGGATGGTCAAGGCGAAACAGCATCATGTAGTAGCGGAACCACATTGACAAACCTTACTTGTGAGGTTGCTATGCAACCCTGTGATTTTGGGGTCACTGACAAAGTTGCTATGTAGCCCTAGCCTTTGAGGGATTGTCCTCACAACATAAACAGAGGTTCCCCTCTCAGAGCAAGATGGCCAATCCTATGAATTGCTGGTGCGTGTGGTGCTATGTATCCTCTGCTTGTAGGGAAGATGAATGGGTTGATGCGGATCCACCTGTACTGGCAGCTGATACCCAAGTGTTAGAAAAGCCAGCCCTACAAAGGGCATTACACAGACGTCGGCTGGCCCAGTGTAAGACTGTTTGGATATAGAACTAGATTTTGCTCAATTCCTCTACAATCCTACAAGTGAGGCAGGGATCCATCTAAAGTCTAGAGCAGGCTTTGCACACTCTAGGAATCTTCTTCATTATATCTGATGTGATACAACGCTGTGGTATGTGTTGTTGCTATAAGTTACGATAGATAAATATACGTACACTAATTGCATCCAAGTGCTGGCGACCTGCTCCTTCAGACTCCTTGTTTGGACAGGAAATCTTGCCATGACGGCTGTTGGGCGGAAGCATGGTGGGGACTGCAAACACGGCTCCATCACTACTGGTTGTCACAGACCCCAAAGGACCACCAAACAGAAGCGGGCGAGATAGATTCCTAAAACCTGCATCCAGAAAGACACATGCATGTACAATAGGAGAGGTTACACATGAGGTTGTACTCGGGCTACGAGTGGATGACTGATGCCTTCTGTATACATATATAGCATATTTCCCCATTAGCCGATGGACTGACCCGATAACTGCGTGCAAAGAAATTCACATCCAAATGTCTTCCCTACAACAGACTACAAGCTTCATGTAAATGTCTGCTGGGAGGGTAGAGAAAACAGAGCTAAAAAGCTTCGAAATCCAGAAACCCACCACCATGTGCCCCTAAAGGGGTTTTCTGAGCTTTACAATATGTGATTGTGGGGTTCCAACACCCGGAAGCCCCTCCAATCAGATGTCTGAAGAGGCTGCGATGCTCACAAATGCTGTGGCCTCTTTCCTGTGCGATGATGTCATGTACACCGGTGACACAGTACAGTAACAGATCAGACCCATTCAAGTAAATGGGGCTGAGATGCAATACCAAGCCCAGCACCTACGATAAGCAAAGCGTTGTGCTAGGTATTCAATGAAGAGGCTGGAACACTCATCCAAACACTGCGGTCTCAAACACAAGCTGATCTGTGAGGGCCCTGGGTGTTGGACCCCCACTGATGACATACCAATGACCTCTCAGCAGCGATAGAGGTCCCAAAGCTGGAAACCCTTCCAATCACAAAGTGATGGGACATCCTTAAGATGCTAGGGAATATTTAAGTCAGCACAATCTAAAAATATCCTGGTACAGCTACATCTGCTTGCAAGTGTTTCACTTACCTGAGGTATTAGAAGGAGGCGAGAAGGTGGACTGGAGGTGTGCTGACTGCGTCCTCAAGCAGTCTGGGTTGCGAGAGACTAGCGTGATGACTTTCCCAGTGGGTGTGAGGGTCTGGTCCTGGACTGGCAGCTTTAAGGAGGACGTAGCAACAGAGGCAGTTTCTGGAGTCTGTGATGGCTGACAAGTCAACGCAATGTTAGAACAAAGTAGCACAAAATCTTTATAAGGCGCAAGGGCAGAGCGAGGCAATAGAGGGCAGGACGAGCCCAGAGAGAGGGCAGGGCGAGGCCAGAGAGAGGGCAGGGCGAGGCCAGCGAGAGGGCAGGGCGAGGCCAGCGAGAGGGCAGGGCGAGGCCAGCGAGAGGGCAGGGCGAGGCCAGAGAGAGGGCAGGGCGAGGCCAGCGAGGAGGGCGAGGCCGGCGAGGGGCAGGGCGAGGCCAGCGAGAGGGCAGGGCGAGGCCAGAGAGAGGGCAGGGCGAGGCCAGAGAGAGGGCAGGGCGAGGCCAGAGAGAGGGCAGGGCGAGGCCAGAGAGAGGGCAGGGCGAGGCCAGCGAGAGGGCAGGGCGAGGCCAGAGAGAGGGCAGGGCGAGGCCAGAGAGAGGGCAGGGCGAGGCAAGAGAGAGGGCAGGACGAGCCCAGAGAGAGGGAGGGAGGAGAGGGAGGGCGAGGCCAGAGAGAGGGCAGGGCGAGGCACGAGAGGGCAGGGCGAGGCCAGCGAGAGGGCAGGGCGAGGCCAGCGAGAGGGCAGGGCGAGGGCCAGCGAGAGGGCAGGGCGAGGCCAGAGAGAGGGCAGGGCGAGGCCAGAGAGAGGGCAGGGCGAGGCAAGAGAGAGGGCAGGGCGAGGCCAGAGAGAGGGCAGGGCGAGGCCAGAGAGAGAGGCAGGGCGAGGCCAGAGAGAGGGCAGGGCGAGGCCAGAGAGAGAGGCAGGGCCAGGAGAGGGCAGGGGAGGCAGAGAGAGGGCAGGGCGAGGCAGCAGAGAGAGAGAGGGCAGGAGCGAGGCGAGAGAGAGAGGGCAGGGCGAGGCCAGAGAGAGAGAGGGAGGGCGAGGCCAGAGAGAGGGCAGGGCGAGGCGAGAGAGAGGGCAGGGCGAGGCGAGAGAGAGGGCAGGGCGAGGCAAGAGAGAGGGCAGGGCGAGGCCAGAGAGAGGGCAGGGCGAGGCAAGAGAGAGGGCAGGGCGAGGCCAGAGAGAGAGAGGGAGGGCGAGGGCCAGAGAGAGGGCAGGGCGAGGCCAGAGAGAGGGCGGGAGAGAGAGGGCAGGGCGAGGCCAGAGAGAGGGAGGGCGAGGAGAGAGAGGGAGGGCGAGGGAGGGGGGGCGAGGCCAGAGAGAGGGCAGGGCGAGGCAAGAGAGAGGGCAGGGCGAGGCCAGAGAGAGGGCAGGGCGAGGCCAGAGAGAGGGCAGGGCGAGGCCAGAGAGAGAGGGCAGGGCAGAGAGAGGGCAGGGGAGAGAGAGAGGGCAGGGCGAGGCAAGAGAGAGAGAGAGGGCAAGAGAGAGGGGCGAGGCAAGAGAGAGGGCAGGGCGAGAGAGAGAGAGAGAGAGAGGGCAGGGCGAGGCCAGAGAGAGGGCAGGGCGAGGAAGAGAGAGAGAGAGAGAGAGGCAGGGGGCGAGGCGAGAGAGAGGGCAGGGCGAGGCAAGAGAGAGGGCAGGGCGAGGAGAGAGAGGCAAGAGAGAGGGCAGGGCGAGGCGAGAGAGAGAGGGCGAGGGCGAGCAGAGAGGGCAGGGCGAGGCCAGAGAGGGCAGGGCGAGGCCAGAGAGGGCAGGGAGGGAGGGCGAGGCCGAGAGAGAGAGGGCAGGGCGAGGCCAGAGAGGGCAGGGCGAGGCAAGAGAGAGGGCAGGGCGGAGGCCAGAGAGAGGGCAGGGCGAGGCCGAGAGAGAGGGCAGGGCGAGGCAAGAGAGAGGGGAGGGCGAGGCCAGAGAGAGGGCAGGGCGAGGCCAGAGAGAGGGCAGGGCGAGGCAAGAGAGGGCAGAGCGAAGCAAAAGGACAGTATGACCCTCACTGATAAAATCTAAGGCCTCGAACACATATAGCAGTCACCATCATCATATGGATGGGTCTTAACTATAGACATTTCTAATATACTTTGTTAACACTTCTATATCATCATTTAGACATCCTCTGCTTCCTGGAAATGAGCGGATACTTTCTCAGAGCAAATTCAGACAGTCTTGTAAGGTCTACGTATTATGGTTGGTGTGACGGACACATTTCCTGGACCAACTTCAGCTTGGCCAAGTCGCACTCATTGCATCATAGTAATCCAATGTGCTACAAGGCCTAGCCCAACCGAAAACTAAATTCCTGTCCTCAAATGATACTGTGAGTACAGGTTAGTAGACCGGCTGTTCAGCACATTACATCACTACGATGCAGCGAGTTTGGCTCGGCAGAGCAACAGATGGTCTGGGAAATGTGCCCGTCACACCAACGTATTACCCAAACCGCACATGGTTATCAGAATATGACCTTATTTACACCAAGTAGCTGAAAATCCAAGAAAGGTCCGAATAGTGCTCACCTCTATCCAGATCAGCAGCACAAGACTCTGCAGCTCAGAGTTTGCTACAATGTATCAGAGCAGGTAAAATGTATCAGAATGGAGACGGTTTAGATCGCAGAGGATTCTCTAGATTGCGTGCACAACAGCAAACGCTCGGGCTATGTTCACATCTGCATAAGAGTCTCTATTTGGAGATTGCAAGTCCGACTTTTTCTATTTAAAAGAGGGGACACAAGACGGATCCTTATAGTCAATGGGGTCCATTGGGCACCTTTTGTGTCCACTATTTTAGCGATTTGTCTGTCTGCTCTGGTCCAGCAATGAAGCAGAACAGGCGCTCAGCGGCCCAGATGTGAATATAGCGTAAGCTGTATGGGGCAGATTTGTTGCAGAAAAATCTGAGACTAGAAACCTTTTCCATTAATGTGAATGGGATTGTACTGCAACAAGCGCAGGTATTTCTGTAAGCTCTGCTCCTGCTGAGGATGTGTTATTGTTGGCCTGCAGTACCTTCACAGCTCCTCATCCACATATGTATCTTCCCCTCTGCTATGTATCTCTGCTCTAGTTATTCACAGGCACATTCTCTATGCTCAGAATACAGATGCCCAGAGCAGAAATTCACTTCTTATACATGGCTGAGTACACAGAGCAATAAGCACTCACTCCTGAGCAACCCGCCTGCAGACTTGGCAGACCATGAAGGTATTAGGTCATACAACCTTATGTTCATGGTCAGCCAACCGATGGCATATATACAGAGAGGTTCTTATAGAGAGCAATAAGCACCAAAGGCACTGACAGTACTGCAGCATCTACATACTCCTATAGAAAAGGCGTTATCCAGGCTAAATAATTGATGACCTATCCTTATGATCGTATGATCAGCAGGGTCGCGACACCTGGAGCCCAGGCTGGAGCGTTCAGGTGCGAGTTGCAGTCTTTTCACTACTTACCAAGCACAGTGCTATACATTTGTACAGCTGCTATTCTTGGTACAACAGCTCAGCCCATTCACTTGAATGGGACTGCGTTGCAATCAGTCCATGTGACCAATGAATGTGATATCACATTGCATGGGAAGTGGAAACAGCACTCAGGGAGCACCGCTTCAAACAACTGATCCACAGGGGTTCTGGGTTCGGACCCCCCCCAGCAGATCTTCAACATTTGACCTGTCCTAAGGAAAACATTCCAGAAAACCCCTTAAGGCTGAGGCCCCGCGTTGCAGAAATGCAGCTTTTTTTGTTGCAGATTTTGTTGCGTTTTTTTGAGCCAAAGCCAAGGAATGGAAGATATATAGGAAGTTCTTATACTTCTCCCTTCTGCTCAATCCACTGCTGGCTTTGGTTCCAAAAACCGCAGCACATTCTGCAACAAAAAAAAGCTGCATTCCCTGCATCATGGGGCCTTAAACAGGGTGTGCACAATGCAGGACCACACTAACTGGAGCTTTTGCTTCCACAATCTTTATGAAAAGCAAAACTGCCCAGCACTGACTGCACAGCTGCCAACAGGGTCCCAGGCAATGGGCAGGAGAAGAGGTTTGGAGCAAGTTTACCCCCCCAAAGTGTCAATTTATGGGCATTTCTAGGTAAGGTATGAGTATTTCGGGATTTCGTTGGCTCCTGTGTGACTGATGTTGTTAGAAGCCATCTACCAGGTTCAGATTTAAGCCGTACTTCTGTTGCCGAAGATCCCCACGGATTGTTGAAACATAAAAGATAGAAGCACGCAGCTGAGCTCTGTGCCTCTTTGGCGGTATTAGGTTCTCCCAGGCAGTGAACTGACTTGCATACTGTCTAGGAGTCGAACACAGCTAAACCCGTCACTCCAAGGACCAGCCAGGCACCACTACTACTTTGTATCAGTGAGGGGTCTCAACATCTAGACCCTACTGATCAAAATGTCTGACAGGTCATTAACAGGTCAAAACTTTCTAGAGATCAAATAAATTTGTCACTGAACTCCTTAAAGGGTTCTAAAAGAGACAAGTAAGAAAAAGAAATGACACTTACAGCTTTAGGGTTCACCTCTGTGGCTATGAGCCGTAAAAGACAGCTCAGGAGTCTCTGTTTGTGGCGTAAAGGGTTCTCAGAATCATCGGATCTGTTGGGATCCATCCACTCATACTCCAGCTGGAACTTGCCCGGTTTGCCCAGCATGAGGTAGACCTCGGCTAGTGTCAGATTTTCTGAAGTCTGTTGATTCCAGCCTTCCTGGCGTAGCTGCTCAGTGAGCTGGTTAGAGTTGTCTTTAGGAGCTTTGGATGACCCACTCTGCTCCTTCACCTGAGGGTCCAGTCCTGAAGTTTGAGTAGTGCAAGGATCCTGACTGGGGGTTGTAGTCTGTGTTTCTACCTTCTCTCGGCTTGGAGACTCTGCATTTCCAGAAGGTTTGGAGTTGGACTCCGGAGACGTTGGGGGACAGGTAGAAACATGATCAGCTATCTGATTTGTTTCCGGAACAATAAGATCTTGGCATGACTTTAAATAACGGGGCAAGGGGTCATTTAATGAGAGTTCCTCCACATCTGGGGGTGGACAGCGAGAGCTCTCACCACCTGCAGAGGAATCCGTAGTCTCTGGAGGGGCTTCATCAGGTGTCTTTGGCCCATTTGACACCCCATCAGAGGATACATTCTCCATCGAGCCATTCTCTGCTGTGGTGGTACTGGGCACCTCTACTTTATTTCCTTGCTTGGCATCCGCATTACCTCGTGGGCACTTCAGCTGTACCCGAGCTGTCCCCTGTCCAGTCTGGATGCCAAGGATCTGAGCAGGAGGTAGCAAGTGCACGTCTTTTGAGCTCTGTTTATATTTGCCAGACTCCTGCCAGTGGACGGTACAATGGGCCTTGGAATGGACAACCCTTGCCACTCCTGGCAAAAGCGATAACTGAGCGGTTTCTGGTGGGAAGAGGTAAAGTTCTTCCTTGGCGTCCTGAGACTCCACATCTGCTAACTGAGGATCATCCAGACTTTTTCTCTGGGAAAAACAGTGTGAAGGAAACCAAACATAACAAAAAATAAGCCAAAAGTGACGACCTGGAAGATGCAAGAGCATCTATAGGTGCATGAAGAAGGCTCCACATTTGAGACAGTCAACCACCCATCAATCTCACCAGCAACCATTGTTAGAAGGATACAATGCGGACTTCCTGCAGAGCCCATTTCTGCTTGAGAAATTCAATAAGGCTGGAGACCTTTCTGTGCAGCTCCACCATCATCCTGCAGAAGAACAAGAGGAAGAAATATATATCTGTATACACAGGTTCCCTGAGGAACAACATTTTTGGAAAGGGGTACAACAAGTTAATAATAATGTTTGTTTATGACACCTCAGTCATGGCAGCAACCTAGGACACTAGTGTTCAGGTACATCCGAGCTGTTCTCTACTTCCTGGCCCCTCAACATGAAGGTAATACTGCTCAGCCAAGTCCTAACTATGGAGGATCCCCACTGCAGCCAGCAACTACATAGCAGCGGTGACCTTCCTTAGCCAGTAATTGGCTGCGCAGTATTTCCTGCATGTCGAGAAGGACCAGGAAGAAGAAGCATCACAGTGGCAAAAGTGGGGACTGGGGAGGTGAGAATTGCTTCTTTAATCTCTATCTTTTATTCTATCTTTTAACCCATTCAGCCTTTTCGAAAACGGTTTTCCAGGCTTTATAATCGATGACCTATCCTTAGGATCGGTTAACAATTAATGATCGGCTAATGTCCAACACCCAGGCTACCAGCCGATCAGCTGTTTGAAGAGGCTGCAGATTTCAGGATGAAGCTGAAGTCTCTTCAGTACATACCAAATGCAGCACTGTACTGTATAGTGGTTGTGCTTGGTATTTAGTTCAGCCCACTGACTTGAATGGGACTGAGCTGTGATCAGTCCACGAGACCAATGAATGTAACATTACACTCAAGGAGCGCCGCTGCCGCTTTAAACTGCTGTTTCACAGGGGACCCAGGTGTTGAACCTCCAAGCATCTTAGGACATCTAAGGAAAAGTCCTGGAAAATACCCTTAACTTTCCACTGTAGCCACTTTACATTACAGATAGGACTTGGCTCCTAATACCTGAGCCGTGGATTCTGCGCCAGACTCTGCACACGGGCCCAAGCCTGGTTGTTCCGGGGCTGAAGTTCCACAGGTACTTTTAGAGGCAGTCGCACTGGTTTCTGATCTTCCTCATCACTTAGACCTAACCATGGATACAGAAGGAAATAAAAATATTAAAAAAATAAGCATTAAAAGGATAATTTTATTCTATTATTTTATCATGCAATCCAGAAAATGCAGGAATGACTTTTTGAGACCACCCTGTGATGTATGAGAGCTGGTGTCACACTGTGTAGAGTCAGCTTTAGAAAATTCCTCGAGCAATAGAGAAATCCAACTGTGCTGCAAAATTAACAGAATGCTGGCGCAGTTTATGGCAGCCTGTATGACGCCAATGACTGATGGCAAACAATTAAGAGAGAAATGAAACTTCTTCCACTTTCCTAACACATCATAGCAATACCCCTGTAGGTATATATTAAAGGGAACCTGTCAGGTCCTTTCAGCCCCCCTAAGCTGATGATAATACAGGAAGCGCCTTGGTTTCCAAAGGTACCCGCTGTATATATTTGCAGTGTAACCTATAAAATCAACTTACATAAGGTTCTTTGCACCTGGCAGCATTTCCCATCCGAGTTTATAATGGACAGCACACGGACGTAACGCCGACACATTATAGAGGGGCTGACAATCTTTACTGATCATCCACTAACCATGCAATACTCTGGCCCCGCACTAGACATGCAAGTTATCTGGTCAGTTAATAAACCGCCATCTGTGTGGTCTGTGTCTCATTCATACAGGGGAAAAAAAAAAAATGGACAAATGGAATATACTGTGAAAGAAAAGGGATTCAATACTGGTGTAAAACTTTCTTTTTTTTGACCCTAGCTTTGCATGGGCCGCCACGCGCAAGAGAACACCCATCAGGGCACGGACATGGCGCATAAGGCACTCGCCCAAACCAACCCCATGTCATGCTGTGTAATCTTCAGCACTTCCTCTACACCGGAGTATGGCGAATGTCAGCACAATGACATGAGGTGACGGGGGTCAGCTTCATCAGGTGCACTACAATTCACTGCGCATGCAGCATATTCGCATATTCTGCTATACTCCCGGTGGTAGCTAGAGAGGACATAGCACGGCCCGGGATACATCAATCACACCTAGAAGGCATGTTTATGGACCAGGCCGCCAGACTCTTCCTGATAGCTGCAAAGATTTTATAGATTTTGCTACAGAGTGAGATTGCTGGAAAAAAAGACAAATTGTGTATTACAGCATAATGGAGGTTTACAGGGTGGAGAGACACGGCAGAAAATCTTCAAGAACCTGCTGTAAAATCCAAATGTACCACATACCGATTGTGTAGATAAGTCTATAGCTATAGAAATCTTCTGCTACACTTCAACTAACTCTGACGGTATTTAGACAAATAACCTAATCCATGAATACACATTTAGTTACAATGAGGAAAAGTAACAAAACAGACAAATATACAGAGACAGCAGGTACGTACCCGTCTTCCCTTCAGGATCACACAGTTTCTTCAGCGCTCTGCACATAGGAGCCTTGATCCGCAAGTTTCTGCCTTTGTAACGTACTGTGGTCGCTCTATGAAAAAGACCAAAGAAATATAAAGGTGAACTAGTGTAAGTGCTGGCCAAAGCAGCTGCTGCTGACCTAGGCGATTTAGCACGCCACTACAGTTTCAGACTGATACCCTGCAATCATGTAAAGGGGTTGTCCAGGAATTTATTTTTTATGGCCTATCCTTAGGATATGCAATAACATGTCAGATGAGTGTGTGGAGAGGTGGTGACAGTCTATCAGCTGCATGGGCCCACTTCTGACACCCATACTATACACAACACAGAGCCAGAAGCAGTTGGCTCTGGTCTCTCTATGGCGGCCAGGCGCCAGTACTGCAACTCAGCTAACATTGATTTCAATGGAACATGACCTGCAGTATGGCGCCCGGCCACTATCCAGGGCAAGGAGCCATCTACTTCCAGCTCTGTGCCCCACGCAGCTGATTGTTGTGGGGGCTGGCTGTTGGCCCACCACTGGTCAGGTATTAATGGCCAATCCTATTTATAGACCATAAAAAAGAAATTCCAGGACAACCCCTTTATAGGGGTCGAGTCACTAATGACACTTATCACTTTTAACCACCCCTGGGATCCCTACCCATCTCCAGAACTCTAGCTCTCTGCTTAAATCGAGCAACAGAAAGTCCATAGTTGATCAGTTCAAGTCTACAGGACTGCAGGAAATAACCGAAAGCTCTCGGGGAGTTCACTCCTCACCATTCAGACACTTACCTATAACCACAGAATGGGAGGTAAGTGTTAACAGTGCCACAGCCCCTTTAAAAGGAGCTGTGAAGTGGACACCAATGCGGAATATTAAAGGGGATGTCTCATGAAGTAAACAGAGCAGGACCTTTGTCCCACCCCACATTCAATCTGAGCGAGACTGATGACTGTCCGCGCTACCATTCAATGCAATGGGAGTGCCGGAGATAGCCAAAGTACAGCACTCAGATACCTCTGATGCTTCCATTGTAGTGAATGAGAGCACCGACTGCCACCAGTCCCACCCACAGTCAGACTGGCTCTGCTCAGGTTGAATGTGGGGTGGGACAAAGGTCCTTCTCAGTTTACAGGATCAATGAAGGTTTGCAGAGGTCAGAGCACCACCAATCATAGTGGGGGCATATCTATTAATATTACAGGAGCATTCTTGGTGACTAATACAGAGCCCACATATAACTGGATATTTACTTCACAAAATATACACGCCCCAGGTACACTACCCAGTTTACCACCACTATATGGTAATGTTTTGCAGCACAGACTTGCTTTCCGCTCACCCTAACTGGATCAGCTCATTCAGCTTTGCCGCATTCTTATCATCCATACCTGCAAAAACAAAAAGGTTGAAAGATCAGTGAATGCAGTCAACACAAGAGCCAGAGGCTACGAGGCAGCCTGCACTTATACCCAACCCTAAGCTCCATGCGCTTCTGGGATTCTAAAGCTTTTACAAAGCCGCTAAGGGATATTCCCATCTTGTAAAGTGATATTGCCAAGCATATAGCTAGGACCATCACCTATCCTCAGAATGAAGGGACTAAAGTGCCCCTTCACAGTTATTCTCTGGGATGCCTCAACCACCAATATCCAGGGAACTGCAGCACAGCTCCATTCAAGTTCCCGGCTGCCTCCATGCAAGGAAAAACAGTTAGGCCCTATTCACACATCAGAAAAAGAAATGGAATTTGAGGCAGACATCCACCTTGGATTCCTCTACATTTTCCGACCTTTGGCTTTCCACCGCTGATTAGGTCCAGATAAATGCCCCTACTCAATGAGGAGTCTCGGAGGCAATATCGTGCTTCCTGCTAAATTGAAAACAATAGGATGCAGAATCTGATGCAGATTTTGGGGAGGAATATGCCCCAAAATCTGCAACAAATTCCACCACATGAATTAGGCCTTGAGGAGAGAGATTGGGCTACCAATCATAAAGTAACAGCAATATCCCTTTAAAAAGTATTTTATTACGTAAAGGGAGCCTGTCAAGTATATTTGAGGCATTAAAGCAACAGCAGGTCATTATGGAATGATGCTTAAGGATCTGTTCACACAATGCAATATGCTGCAAAGTCAGCCCCAAAAACAGCAATACCAAGGGCGGCAGAGATTAGAGCTGGAGGCTGAAAAGAATAAGTGTCCGGCTCAATCTTGTCGCAGATTCTGTGGTTTGAGACATCTTGCTGAGCAGCCCCCATGCATTAGGGGCAGATGGCTCTGCTTCAGCATTCCACCATGGGGGGAGCCTGGGATATTGGGTTATTTGGACCTGTTGCTGTTTTAGTCTCCCAAATCTAAGCGAAAGGTTCCCATTAAGGGTGTTACACATCAACTGCTCCAGCATCCCTTTTAGATAAGAGATTTGCACAAGGTGCTGATGTTGCTTTGCTTATGCTCTTCTTAAAGATACCCAAGACCAACTATACATTTGTTTCCAAAACTTTTGCTGAAGGTTATTCCTATGACCAAACGAAACGTAAACGGCGGAGCGGAAAGTAAATACAGGACAAAACTTACAACCACCAATCTTCTTCCGCAGTTCTCCATAGCAGATGAGGCCATAAAGCTCCTGCGAGGACTTCTTAAGACCACAAGAAAAGACTACAAGATAAATAAAAGGGGAAAAACTAGGGGTAAGAAGGTCACAAGATGATAAGAGATTGTGCTGAAAACAGCAATAAAGACAATGACACACATCAATAATATTAAAGGGGTAGTTTGGGGTATAATAAAGCTTCCCTTGCATCCCCTGCACTAGTTAAGTGTTACTATTAATCTCCACCCTGGTTCCTTAGCGCCCCATTTATTACCTTTGCGGAGGGTGGCCGTAACTCTTGCTGTTCTCCCCCCACCCCCGACTGACGCTTTGACTCCTGGTCACATGACCATTTCCACTCAACTCAATGGACTTGTGGCAAGAGTAGAGGGGAGTCGGGGACATCATTAGGAGTTGGAGTGGCAGCAGAGGAGTCAAAAGAACAAGAGTTATGGCCGCAGTACCAGACTCTGCCACACAATCACAGTGTCACTGTGTCAGGCCCTGCAGTGAAGGCGCTGCTGCCCTATATGCTGCCTATTGGCGGATGTTCCTAAGATGAGGCACCTACCAATAACATCTTATAATAAAGTAGGGAAAACAATATTAAGGAAATGAGGAAACACTCACCATTGTTAAAATCAATGTACTTGGAGATCTTGTGCCACGTTCTGTAATAAAAGTGCCGGACCTGCTCCTTATTCTTCACCATGCTGGCTGGTTTGGCTTTCTTCTTGTACTTGAGGGCAATGTTGTTCTGAATGGCTTCAAAATCCTTTCCATGCTAAAACGCAAGACAGGGCATGAGAAGATAACATTTCTTAAAGGGGTTTTGTCATAGACACTTGTCCCCTGTCTACAGGTTAGGGATAAGGGTCAGATCGCTGGGGGTTCAAACACTGGCACTCCCAGCTATTACAGACATTGGGGCCTAAATGTCCCCCATGTGCATGAAATTCAAGTATGCTCCATGACATGCTCCATTCACATGTCCAGGGATGCCGAAGGTTACCATCCTGGCAGCTCCATAGAAGCAAAAACAGTGCAGGTCATGAATGCGCACGGATTGCTGGTGGTCCCAGCAGGCAGACCCTCAACGATCTGACACTTATTCCCTATTCCGTGGGTAGAAAATAAACCTCTTTGTGCCACAACACTTATCTGGGTAAACCAGCCCTCACTTATGGGACATCAAGTCAAAATAGAAGTTAAAGGGTCTTCCCATTTCATAAAGGGATGTCAGATTGCTAGGTTATGCCATCACTTGATGATGAGCAGATACCAATTTTCTGAGAATGAAGAGACCACAGCTCTGAGACCCCTTTACTACTTATCCCTGCACAGCCGCGCTCCCGGCCACTCAGCTGGGCAGGGCCCCATTGAGTAGTGGGCAGTGCAGCCATTCCTCTGCAGAGTGGAGGCCTGGAGAGCCACTGTGACAATAGGTACTAGTACTGAGATACTAGTGGTATGCCATAACTTTAAGAAATAGAAATACCCCTTTAATGAGAACCCGTCAGGTTCATTTGGGATACTAAACCATGCACAGGTTCATAAACCTGGGGTCTAGTGTCCCAAATCGCCTTATATTAAATCCATCTGTGCCCACATTTAAACAAAAAACACCTTTATACTTACCTAGAGAAGAGTCTGATAAGTCTCATCGGCCTCCTCTCCGGTGCTCCCGGGGCCTGCGGAGATCTTCAGTGAAGCCAAAGATGTACACCCTTCACTGCGCAAGTGCAGGCGTTACGGGGAATGTGCACTGAAGCTGCGGTGTACTCCTCTGGCCTCAGTGAAGAACTGCACAGGCACACCGCTCACACTGCACTTCCTCTTTCCTACTCATGCACGAGTTGGAAATAAAATAAACCGTTGCTACGACCTGTAGGTTTGGGCCAGATTAACAAGTTGATAAAGACGGAGCCCATTAAAAGCATCTTAGAGATGGCGTGTGTCCATATGTTTTTGGCTTTTTTGATTGTTGGGGGTCTGACAACCAAACCTTGTCTCCTGGTGCCAGAAGTCACTGCACCACATGGGCCAGAAGCAGCTCTGCGCCTATTCAAAGTAACAGAGCAAAGCGGCAGCCTCCTGGCGCCACCATTAGACAGTGGATGGGACTGCAGCTCTGCGTCTACTACTTGAATAGGGGCAGCGCTGATTAAGGATTCATCAAAGGCTGTAACTAATAAAAAAAAAAATATATGAACAAAATAAGCAATACAAACGACATTCTACTCCAAACACTACTTAAGCTGCACTGACCTCATAGAGAGCCTCAAAGAAAGTGTTCTTGTCTTCTGTGCTCCAAGATTCCCACTGCCTCCGCACCTTCTTCTTATTACCTTCATCCTTCTCTGCAGCAGACGGAGCGACGTTGCGGCCGGATGCTTTTGTGGTACTGGGAGCCAATGCGGTGGAGCAGCTTGGTGTGGACGGTGTGGCATTGTCCAGTGCTGAAAGAAAAAGAAAACATGTAGTCTAAGACGCTGGGAAGAAAACTTCTTTAATGTGGCAGAGTTTATAAAAACGGCCAAGAATTGAAAACTATAGTATATTTTGTAGAATTCGGCTACGGCGTGATTACTCGATCGTTTTAGGTCTGGAATCCCTTGCAAATAGCCAGAAAATGCTGCAGGCAGCCAGGTATGACCCCAGGAGTGTCACAGAATGGAGGATGTAGTATAACATATTGGCCAATATAAAGCAAGGAGATCATAACAGTCCAAGAGGCTTCTAATAGAATATGCGCAATAGGTATTGCTGAGGTGCACCGATAGTCGCCTCTGGTGCACCTCACAAATTCTACATGCGAAAACATCTGGATGATGCAGATTCTGCTGTATGACACAACATGGCAAAGTCTGACAGCAAATTTATATGCACATCATAGAAAAGCGAACAGTCACCATAGCATGGTTACAACAGGGCTGCATGCTACTACAGAGAATACTGCACCAGGAGGACATCTCCCACGTGTGCTATTAACTTGTACCAGAGCAGAACAGGAGGGACTGCAGAATGAAGTCACAGGGTATTTTTAGACTGACAAATCTACCATCGTGAGCGCACACAATCAGCCCGGCAGCCGCTGCCTCCTCCTCACAATGTGCCACTCAGAGCCCGAGTCATGCAAGTACATCACTCATGTGCCGCCATCACATCTACTCCTCCAGAATCCAGACATGACACCTGCTGAAAACCTTTTGCAATGCAGAGCTCGCATTTGCAGCCTACACAGCTTGTATGTTCAGCTACAAAGGCAAACCTAGCCAGAAACCTGTTCATACAAGGATGCAAATTGTGCCCACATGAAAATCAGGCATTGCAGGAACCGACCTGTTAACATATTGGTCATTTGTGCTTTGAACATTGACTAAAGTAGCAATGGCACCCCCTGTACGAGAGGCCACATGATGGTGCTTGGGGCCTTCGGCACGATATGGAAGTGAAGCCCAGGTGATCCGGATTGTCTCACGTCCACAAGGTGGGTAAAACACCCCTCGTTCCTCCAGTTGGACCCCCACCAATCAACAATGTACCCTTGATCCTATGAATAGAGGATAAAAATTTTTGTGGGATAACCCCTTAAAAAGGGTCTTACTGTTTTTTTTTGTCTTTTTTTTTTTTGGGGGGGGGGGGGTTTAAACTTACTTCCTGCCGGGGTTCTTTGTGTGTTGGTTCTGACAACAGGTCACACAGTGGAATCCAACCCCCGGCTCCCTCCTCTCTGTGTTCAGTGGTATTAGTTGCCTATGGGGCTGGCAGACTCTATACACATCTAATACCACACAGAAAGGCAGGAGGAAGAGGCTGGTGCCGATAAGGTGACCTGGTGTTGGACCAGTCTGGAAGCCTGATGTTCAACATGCAAAGAACTTAGGCAGGAAGCGAAGATTGTCCCCGAAAACCCCTTTAAACAAATTTATCCATAAGCCCCCTATTCACCAACGGAAGCCATAAAGAGTGTTCCCATCTCACTGGTCCGATATATACCATTTATAGTATACCTATAAAGTGGCTTCCATCAGAGGTATACCACTGAAAATCCTCCCAAAGTATACCACTGACTAACACTACAAACACTGTGTGAAACGCCCCTTAGATTACGTGACAAAGTTGCTTCTCGTCACAAGCAGCAAAAACAGCGAGAACCTGAGCAATTACTGCTCCGTGTAGCTCTAAGTAAGTAAATCTTCCCATATACAATGGATAGCTGTTATATATATATATATATATATATATATATATATAGCCAAG
This sequence comes from Leptodactylus fallax, assembly GCA_947044405.1. Lineage (NCBI taxonomy): Eukaryota > Metazoa > Chordata > Amphibia > Anura > Leptodactylidae > Leptodactylus > Leptodactylus fallax. The sequence continues at coordinate 2,100,138 of CAMRHE010000053.1, forward strand.
AGTTATGTTTCCCCAACTCCCCTGAGATAAGTGGCCGCCAGGCTCCCGACACAGGGTAACAAAGGGTCGCCCCATCTCACGTTTCTTAGAAGAAAGTTTCGCAAGACTTCACATAGTATCCCAAAGCCAAGTAGGGATCACCCATGGAGGCTTGCCATACCTAGGAAGCTGCTGACACTTGTGTAGGGCTATAAGGAGCGAACAACACAACATTGTGTCACCATAGGCGGGGTGTATTAGTAAGCATCTACACATCATATACTCAAGGCTCCACCTAGGGGGAAAAAAAAAAAAAGTCACCTGTTTCAACGCGCTTGTATCTTCCCATTTCTCCGAAACATTAAGCTTGCCTAATCTGACCCTAGTTACAACACCGGCGTACATGGCTTTATGAAAACTGATGGCCATGGGAAAAAGAGCAGCTAGTTGGCACTACTGTAAAAGAGAACGTTATGACCAATGATCCTACTGTATGGGTTACTGGTTTTAGTTACTACTAGTAAATAGCGCTTAGCTGTAGTCTGTAAACCCTAACCTTGCAGATCAGCTGTATGAAGTGGCAGCGGCGCTCCGTGAGCGCTGCTTCCAATTTCTAGGCTATATGACATCACGCTCATTGGTCAGTGGCCCAATCACATTCTAGGGGCTCACCTGAACCTGATAGTGAACCAAGTGACGGCAGTCGCGGCTGCACCCTATCCATGCTATAGACTATGAGATAGACCATGGCTCTCTAAAGTATCAGAATCCTGCAGGTGACAAGTTTGTGGAAACCCCAGAGCAGGGTTGTGGAGTCCGAGTCGTCCCAGAAGTATACGGTTATGACAAATTACTCTTTCAAAGTCAAGGCCAGTTTTGGATGAAGTCGGAACAAAAAGTGACCATCTACGGCTTCAAAAAAGGTTAAGTACTACATTATACAATTATCAATATTGTAGGATTAATTAGATGGATAGTTTGTTGCACACTTACTTTTATAGGAAGTCAATCGCCAGCTTATTTGTGAATTAGAGGAGCTTTACTGCTACTGACCATGCAAGTCAGAAACGGTCTGGAAAAACAGAGGAGGAGTGGGTGGTTTGGCCTTCCAACTCCACAGCCTTGTCCCTAAGGCTTGTCACTCCATCTCCTCAAACCAAGACTGTCTGGGCAGTGAGAATCCCTTGCACTTTAATACATTTGAAGAATTACACTACAAGTCTGGGCTCCATAGTTATTGTTGTTCACCCAGGCGTTTTTTTAAAACCACAATACTAGGATTGCTTACATGATGGGAAAGCTCCAAACCTATCCCCAGGCCTGCAGGCACCCAGTGTGTGCACAATGCAAGGTTCACATGTCAGCTGTCCCTGGCAGTGACGTATACTTCTGATGTATCCATATACTCCATGCACAAGACTTTGGCAAACGCTGGTTTCTCTCCACTATAGGACAGTGCAGTGTAGTGTAGTACACTTTCATATGAAGAGGGACACAGTTAGTGCAATAAGTGTCAACCATGATGATATATAGATATTTTTTTTTTTACTTTTATTTAAATAGGAGCCTATCGGGTGAAGCATTTTACTGTATGTCAGTAAATGGCAGACATATACCTCTGCACACCTACACAGCAGCATATGTCAGAGGTATCCATCTTGAAATACTCCTTAGGTTTACCTCTATCTGAATCATAAAACAAGAGGCGATCCCCTCAGTTCCCTTAGAAGATAACAACTCAAGGGTGTCTTACAATGACACACTCAGTTTCTGTAGCTTAGATGCAGGCCCGTGGACCTGACCATGTACATAATAACCAGGTCACTTGTCAAGAATCTGGAACCATTGACAGATCAGATAAGAGGGCCCTAAAGGTATGTTCACACAGCACATAAGAAGAGGAATTGAAGGCCTGAAGTTCTGCCTCAAATGCCTCAACACTTTTGGCCCCTCCGGCTTTCCGCTGCAGCTTTCACCCACTTGAATGGGCCTAATCATTGGCTCGTGCCATGGATTTTGCAACTAAATTATCCACAAGGTAGAGCCGGACACTTATTTTTTTCTGCATCTTTCTTCGATTGCATGGCAGAATCCACCTCAAAATGAGTGCCAAACTCCACCATGTGAACATACCCCAAGTGTCCAGGAAAACCAAGTAACCTTGACGTGACTAGCACAGCAGCTACATAAGAGTCACACATGGACGGTCTGCCACCAGCGCCAAGGACCGTAATCACACAAAGTGACTCTTGTACTATTTAGATGGGTGTCTGAAGATTCCTGTAATCCGGCATCTGATAATCCGCCACTCATTTCCCTACCCTGAAATCTGGTCTAGAGCAGGAATAGGACTCCTCGAAAAGAAAAAGTTGATTGCAGCAGATTTTATAGTAGCACATCATTTTGAGAGGTCTACCTTAAAGGGGTTGTCCAAGACAACATACTGATCAATTAGCCTTAAGATGGGTTATCAATATGCGATTGGTGAGGGTCTGACATCAGCATCGATCACCTGATACCTTCATAGTATACAGAGATGGAAGCAAACTGTGTAGTGACCAGGAGCTGAGCGGTAATAGTGCAGCACAGCCATTACACAGTGTACTGAGCAATCTGCTTGTAGCTCTGTAAACTATGCCCCAAACAGCTGATCGGTGAGGGTGCAGGCTGCTGGACTCTCACCAGTCTCATATCAAGGGGGTTGCCCAGGGATTTATTCACTTACCTGGTCCCGGGAATGGTTGATGAGGGATAAAGGGGTTCCGGCAACATTGCAACCCCCATGTCATGTGATCCAAAGCATCGTTCAGCGTCCCAGGTTGCGCTCCCCCCCACCCCCCAATAGCTCACGGGTAATTACTTGTGCTATGGGGGTGGCTTTACTATAGTCAGCCAGCCCCTATAGATCAGGTAATTTTACCTGTGAGACCGGGGGAAGGAGGAGGGATGGAGTGACCCGGGAGGGGCAGAGTGAGCCAAACGCTGCCTCCAAACACATAACCCAGGGGTGCGGATGTCGCCGGAATTCCTGGGTCCATCAAAAGCATCCCCGAGATCAAATAAATAAATACTCCCAGGACAAACCCTTTAATGCGCTATCCTAAGGATAGGCCATCAATAGGTCACCATGGAAAATCCTTCAAAGCCAAGTTCACACTGCTCACTGCAGAATCCGCAGCAGAAATCCAAGGCTCAGCCGATCAATGGGGCTAACCAGTGTGTGGCCATCAGTTTCTGAATTGATATGCTGCTTTTTTTTTCCCCCCTGCAATGCAAAATCGAATCCCACACGCAGGAAAATCTGTGCCGTATAAACTAGGGTGCGGTTTCCCATTGGAAACAATACGTGGCAGATAGCAGAATTTTTTTTTTCATGCGAATTCCAAGGCCAAAAACCATCAGCAACCGTGTGCAAATTAAGCCATGTGAACATGCACTAAGCAGGGCTATGGAGTGCGAGCTGGGGCCAGTTTTGGGTGGAGTCGGAGAAAAATGACCAACTCTGGCTTGAAAATAAAATTATTATTTTAAATATTATACAATTATTGATATTGCATAATTAAACATAGTTTGTTACATATTTACATATCGGCTTCTTAATGATCTTTACGGCTTCTGACTGATCACGTTGTCAGCCATTTATGAAGGAGTCAGAGTTGGGCTGTAGAAATCTAGAAGAGTCAGAAGTTTGACCTACCAATTCCACAGCCCTGGCTCTAAGGCTATGTTCACCCCGTGCCAAAAAAAACAGAACTGCAATTATTAACATTTTTTGCATTAATTATTACATTTTAAAAAATATATAAATTATTTAATGTTTTCTACTTTAATTGAATTCACCACATAAATATATACACCATGCAGTATGCATGGCAAAAGAAATATTCCTAGTGAAACCTCACTATAGTCATTGCTGGATTTTATATATAAATTTTAAAAAAAAATTAATAAAAATGACATTTTTCCCACCTAAGGGCACTGAAGTTACAATTTTTTAAATCTATTTTTAATAATGACATTTGTGCCCATTTTTATACAATAGTGCAAGATGTGAGATCTGCAACCTATGCCCTACCTATAGGAGGCGCTGTGTTGGAGTCTTGGTTCTTACTAGACCATATAAGGATTCCCAATGAACACAATGCGGAGATTCCGATGCTCACCTAGAGATCACACCTGATCACTAGTAACCCACAAGTAACCAGAGGTCCGGCATGCGACGTACGCTTACGGCGCGCTTATAACTGTAACGTTTTCTGCTAGGCCGCTGCACCGTGTCCTCGCAGGATTATTGAATAGGGACTTCATGGCGTTACAAAATCTTCAACGTAACGCGAATATTACAGTTTTGTGTCTACAAAAACAAAATGGAGTCTATTGTTTGCCAACCTCCTGCGTATAACCGCGTGCTCTTATATTGAAAGTATGAATTCTACATAAAAAAACAATAACTTGTAAATTACTTCAGGGTGCATCACCTAAAAAGAGAAAAATTAACCCTACGTGTATTATTAACACCCCTTTCTAACTAGCTGGCCTGGGGCTGGGTGACCCGGCAACGCAAAAATTATATAAATAACTCAAAATTGGTGCAAACCCCCTGCAGAGGAAAAAATAATAATGTGTTGACCCCTAAATATGAATTAAGGGGCACAGTGCATGACGTAGGTTTACCTTTGCTTTTGGCACTGGGGGCCCGTCCATTGCCACCCGAATCCTTCCTCTGCCTCTTGCTATGGGGCCGGACACTGGACCGCAGGAAATGGTGCTGATCCTGCTGGACTTTGGAGGGCTGTTCAGGGGTGGCGGCCGCCTCTGGGGGATCTGTATCTGGGGTCTCAGAGATGGGAAGATCCCCTTCTGTCTTGCTTTTATCTTCCACTTCTGCCGCTGCCGCCACCACCGTTGCCGCTGCCACTTCTTCCTCTTCTTCAGTCTCGGGTGCCCTCTTGTTGTTTGGCTTCCTTTCTTCTCCACTCTTCAGCTTCACTGTCATCCTGAAATTAGAAAAATAAGATAACAAAAAAATTAATATAATTAGAAAAAAAAAAAAAAAAAGTTGGGGGAAAGGGGTCAATTACTGGGGTCCTATCCCTTTAAGGTCACCCGAAAACCTCCATTGTCTATAAGCAATGCCCTCTGGAATGGATAGGGTTAAAAAAAAACAATTCTAACCATAAAATTAAAAAAAAAAAAATTAAAAAAAATTTTTTTTTTTTGATTTCCGCTAAAGTTTCCATAAATTCCTCAGCGTCAGGCTAACCCGCCGTGGCCCCACAAGCGACCTTAGCCTTGTGAACCGTCTCCTGGACTACATGATCCACCCGATTTAGCTCTAGACGCGTTATCGCCCCCATTTTGATTTAGGGTTATAAGTTAGCCTTTATTTTTATTTTTTTAATTCGTTGCGAAGGGGTCGCCTTCGATGGTTTGGATCCCCAGACGCGGCGGCCGTGGCTCTGAGGGCTCATGGCTGGTTGTAGCCTGTCTATAATCCATGGCCATGTTTACACTGGGTTTATCCCTTTTAGAAAAGGTTTTTTACCCTTTCCTTCCCAGAGGGTACAGCTTAGAGGGGGGGGCAGTGACCCCCCAAAACCCCAATATTCCAGTCTGAGAAATAAGTTGTGGAGAGGGAGAGACAGAAAGAGAGAGAGAGAAGAGAGAGATCCTGAACAACATGGCCGCCATTGTTAGTGACAAATCCTCTTCCACTGTCCCGACTGCACAGCCCGGGCTGGATGCCCCAGTACAGTGGCGGGGATGGGGCACCGTGCCCGGGTGAGGGCTCCTGGGGTGCCAGGGAAGGGTGCCGGGCTCCGGGGCAGGCTGGACGAGGCGGCAGACGAGGGAGCTCGGGCTTGGTTTTGTTGTTGAGCACAAGAGAACCCGACATGATGATCAGCCGCCGTCGCCGCCGCGCTCGCCCAGTACACAGCCTTCTAAAAGTGATCCGGGCCGACCGATCCCTACCCAGTCCGGTGTCCCCGGCACCCTCGGGGGGTCCTCTTCCTCCTCACCATGGATCCGGGGTCTTCCGAGCCTCGGTCCGCCCGGGATCGCTCATGTTGTGTGCGGAGGGAGCCGTGCGCTCTTCTCCTGCGCCTTGTCTCTTTCTGCTGCTGCTGCTGCTCGGGGCTGGAGATTCCACCAAATGCTGCAGCCAGGCGCGGAGGGGACCCCTCCTTCAACACCCCAAAACTCCAGATCGGTACCTCGCATCAACTCGGGACCGGGGGCAAACGAAAGCTGAGAACCTCCCCTTTCAGATGCATATCTCACTTCCCCTATCGGGTGTAAGGAATTTAAACCAGACGCTGCCAATCTCGGGGCACCTCGTGGGGCGTTGTTGGAGCTGAACTTTGCTTTTTGCTACGTCATCAGCTTGGGCAGCATTTGAAATTTTATTTTTTGGGGGCAAAACTTATTAACCCCCCCAATATAAGTCTAAACACTTCAGAAATCTACACCCATGAACACTGAAGGAAAGCAATGCAGGCACCAGAGATGTGGAGCAAGAAAACTGGTTTAGCTGCATTGCATTTCCTATGGGCACAAGGGCATCAAAACAAGATGGATCCAGCCCCATAGTATAAACTGTGATCAGCACAACCTGGGGAGGGAGTCTACTGGGGTAAAAACTGGGGGGTGAGGGGTGCCCCTTTACTATGCAATATCCATACATATATCTGTATAGACACATTATAGGAATAATAAGTTATAACAATACCCTGATGGTTTACAATTCAGAGGAAACTGCCTGGTGGGAAAGGACAACGCTCAGCATGATCTGACAGGGATTGCTGAGAGTTGTAGTAGTCTACTAAGTACTGCAGCAATGACTTATTCTAGGCTGCAAATATAAATATATATTACACACACCCATATATATATATATATATATATATATATATATATATATATATATACCACACACACACACACACACACCATTAAGAAATTGTGTGCAGAACTACTATGTACATTCTGTATACAATGCATCATTACAGAATGGATCACACTATACTTTTATATATATATATATATATATATATATATATATATATATTATAGTCTCACTACAGAATGTATCTCAATATACAATATTTAACCAAAGTATCACACTATATTATTATACACACACACAATACATCATTGCAGAATGTATCCCAAAGCATCACACTATAAAGAATGTATATCACACTATACACACGTATTACTACAGGATGTATAACAGTATACAATGTATCAATAAAATATCACACCACACAATGTATCACTACAGGATATATCCCACTATACAGCCATGTATCAAATATTAATTCCACAATTCCAATACTATGCAATAATCAACAAGGATCCCCAAAAAATCCCAGCACAAGACAGTAAATGGCAATACCCATGAGTATTGCAATGCCAATATAATGTATGTATACTATAGAGGAGCAGATATATAATATACAGCTACTAGAGCACAAGGAAGCTGCTGGGATAGGACTACATGCAGGATACATGCAGATATTAGAAAACAACCCCAAGGCTGGAGGAATATTAGAAGCAGCTTAGGATACAGCAGGACAACAGCTGCTCTCTGCTATCAGCCCTCTCCATACTCATCCCACTTGTGATGATGGAATGGCGGATATTCACTATATTTAGAGCCTGATGGGGGTGATAGTTGGGCTCATTAGGACGCTTCCTCCTTCTGAAGCAATGTATGAAGTGGTGACTATCACAGCTGAGTAAATACTAGTATATAGGGGGCTCCTCTATTCATGAATGCACTGTGCGCTCTCCAGGTACTGGAGTACTACAACTACCAGCATGCCCTGTTGTCCTGTCACCACAATTCACAATGGATTAATAGGAATAACAGAGAGGAGACAAAGACTTTGTATTGGGGACTAGGTAAGTCACAGTATATACCGGAATCGTAGTGTCTGATGGGCGTTGTAGTGCCACAGCAGGGATAGATAATCCTTGATGAGCAGGGGATGAAGGGGTTAAGTGGCCCTTACCTGATACATGAAGAAGGCTGGAAGGGCCTGATCCGGCAGGTCGTGTCCCTCCCCAGGAGCAGCCCAGGACGCCGGGCCTATGTGATACAAGTAGCCGATGACCCCCAACCTATCCCCGCAGTCAGCCAGCTGTCAGCGACCCCCGTGGCATCCGCAGGGCCTGATCCGGAGCTCCATTGGATCCTGGTGCCGACCTTTCTCTCCCGAGCTCGCGTCCGCATCTGACAACAACCCGCGCCAAGCCAGCCTGCCAAAACACGCCACGCCCCTCACAACCCAAACAAACGCACCTATTGGTCTGCTTTCCCGGAGAGGAGGAGCTTAGCTTGGAATGACCAATCACAAGCCACAACGCCAAGCGGCGCTGGGAGTCATGGGCATAGAGGGCAGAGTTTAATGATGTCAATGGCGAGAGGAAGAGCTTTCCGATTGGCTGGCTGGTTTAACCAATAGAAAGACGTTTTACAATCATGTTACAGCGTAGTTAGCCGTCTCCGTAACGATTGATGCTATTGGGTGGTTGAGATTTGATTGACGCTGTGGGCGGGCCGGAGGCTGCGACTGATAGTCGGCTTGTGGTCGGGTCTAGGTTCGTGTTCTTGATGTGTCTGATGACGTGAGAGTCACATGGTCTGGAGCTCACATGACCGGACTGGAAAGGAAGGGGCTATAATTCCATTATTAATGGTTGTTACCAAATACCCTTCACAATAAAGAGCTGGGGCTAATTCACTGGTGGCCGCCTATTTCCCATCACTGCCCCCTAGTGGTCAGGTCCTGAACAGTAATTTGGCTTGGACTGGGTTCACACTAGCCATCAGGTCACCATCGTTCGGGACCCGAAAGACGCAGAGCCTGTCCGATTAATAAGCAGTTACCTGCGGACACCATAGACTATTAAGGGGTCCACCAGAGAAAAAAAGTCCTTGTTGCGGGACTTTTCGCGAATCTGTGGCGAAGACTTCACTGCAGATGTGAACCTAGCCTTAGGCACTGGAGTCTCCATCGCAGTGATCAATGGACAGAAAAGTCTTGCAAGTCTGACTTTTCCATCCATTTGTCTCAGTTTAAAAGAACATCATCAGCCCTCCTAATAACTGATGGTGTTCTCTGTTTTAGCGGTCATGTGTTCGTTGTTCTGGTCCTTCAACAGACACATGGGTGCAAATGTGAACATAGTGTGATTCTGTAGTCACACGAATATTGACCATGTGATGGCCGTTTTTTTAATTCACATGACGGTCTGTTGACGGACATGCTCTATTTCTACTTGTTTTCACGGAGTTCTCCATACGATGCAATGTATAAGATTCCTGACACAGATAGAGAGACATCTGAGCACAGTCAGGAAAGCTGCTTACTGTCTGTGACTGATATCCTGTCTGTGACTAATATCCTGTCTGTGATAAAACAAGCAGCTAGTCAGAAATAAATTACTCATTTTGTCCTATCAGAAACTTCTGAGCAGTGTAGAAGCTGGGAAAGGTCTGTGGAATCCTCCCCTCTCCATTCACATTCCCTCCTTCCTGCACTCACTGTGAACCCATCTTTCTTTTATAATGGTATCTATGGACAGGACTTCCCTATTAACAGGGAGTGAACAGCAAATTAGCTAGAAAGGAGACACCTAGTGGCAGTAACTATAGAGAGGAAACATTTTAATTAAAATGCATTTACATTTACATATAATGTAACACTAAGAACCTGTAGAAATTCTTAACCCCTTCCCGCCGGAGGAATTTTTCCTTTTTGACTCCCCCCCCCACCTCCAAACTCCATAACTTTTTTATTTTTCCGTTTACAGATCCATATGAGGTCTTAATGTTTTCTGCACAAATTTTTTTTTTTCATGGTGCTACCATTTAATATTCTGTTAAATAATTCAGAACGGAGTGGAATTGAAGAAAAAGTGCATTTGTGCGACTTTCTTACGGGCTTCGTTTTTACGGCGTTCATGACATCTCCTGTATCCTATGTTTCGGTACGATTCCGGGGAAACCAAATTTATATAGTTTTATTTACATTTTAACCCTTTAACAAAAATCTAAAACTGTGCAAAAAAAATTTTTATAATTCCATGTACGGGGATGCATAGGGCGTCTTTTTTTGCGGGACCAGGTGTACTTTTTAGTTATATCATGTTGGGGAATGTCTATTCCTTTGATTACTTTTTATTAAAATTTTTATCAGAGGCGAAACAGTGAAAAAATGGAAGTTTGTCACTTTTGACTTTTTTTTTCCCGCTATAGCGTTTACCGTACGGGAAAAATATTTTTATAGATTTGTAGGCTGGGCATTTTCAGACATAGAGATACCTAATGTCTATGTGTTTCACTGTATTTTAGTACTTTTATATGTGTTCTAGGGAAATGGGGGTGATTAGAATTGTTTATATTTTTTATTTATTTTTGTTTTCCTTTTTTACATTTTTTTTTTTTTTGCATTTATTAGACCCCCCAGGGGTCTTGAACCCCAGGTGGTCTGATCACTTATGCAATGAATTACAATGCTAATGCATGGCAAATTACCGGCGCTTCTATTGCAGGCTGCTTAGAGCAGGTCACAATAGAAAGAAATTACAGACAGGCCTGGGAGTCTTCAAAAGGCTCCCGGCTGTCATGGTAACGGGATGCTGGCCCTGGAGCTTGCTCCGGGTGCCGGCGATCCCCAGCAAAATGGCGCCTTGGGCACTTATTGCGGGCATTAGCTCTGGGTGTCTGCTGTATAATATAGCAGGCTCCCGAGTGGCCGCCGAATTTAAATACTCAACATCCTCCGTACTATTACGACAGATGTCGGGAAGGGGTTAAACAATTAGTTCTATAGCAATAATATAAACGTGTAAAGCGCGGGGTAAATTATATCCGATTTTATTGAATAGAAAGACAAATTTGCTTTGTGCACGGAATCTTCTATTACAGTGCCATAATTCCCCAAAGAAATGCAATCTGGAATAAGACCGTATCTTATTATTTCAGCTTGCATTGTTTTATCTACTTAAAGGGGTATTCTCATCGTAGACCTCATAATATATCATAAACATTTCATAGATGCAAACAAGATAGTTCACTAAAGCGAGCGTGCTGAACCTCTGCAGTGAACTATGTCTTTAATCTTCTTGGATCTAATCCAGACAGAGGACAGGGGCGTTTCATCATTGGTAGCTCCAAACCAGGGTTAGGCAACCTTCGGCACTCCCGCTGTTGTAAAACTACAATTCCCAGCATGCATGCTTGCTCTGCTGTTCTTGAAAGTGAATGGAGCATGTTGAGAGTTGTAGTTTCACAACAGCTGGAGTGTCGAACGTTGCTGAACCCTGCTCTATACTAATGCCGGACTCCTGATTCTCTGCAGTGGATTTCTCTTTAATATTCTTGGACCTAAGCCTGACAAAGGACACTGGCATTTCATTGTATCTAGCTCTATACTAAGAGTTGACAATAAATTCTGTGGATTATTAAAATGTTGTCTAAGGGTTAAAAGGGTTGTTCTCAGTTTAGGCAGCGCATTCCCTGTCCTGGTACACAGACTGCAGTGGCCAGAAATGCAGAGATTCAAGTGACCGCTGCGGCCAATCGCTGGTCTCTGTGGTCACAGACTGGGCACTGATGACATCTCCGCAGTGATATCACCGGTATCCAACATGCCCCGGCACCACCTTTAAATTCTAACTTATAGGTTAGCAAACCCTACCAAAAACTGGTCAACCTCTTACTGAAAAAAAATCAGTGCCCACGGGTCCGGCTATCCATTGCCATGACAGCCGGGAGCCTATTGAAGGCTTCCAGGCTTGTCTGGCATTAACTTCTATTACAGGCTGCTCTATGCAAGAGGTGGTAATTTGCAACGCATTGCATTAGTGATCAGACCCCCTAGGGTTTCTAATAAATACAGTAAAAAAAGTAAATAAAAATATTTTTTTTTTAAAATAAAAGGAATTAAAAATTCAAATCACATCGTATACAGCTTGTGATGTGGTTTTTGGCCACCTGTTTATCCAGACTCACACATAGAGCGCTATGGAGAAGGGAGGAGGGAGGAGAAGGTTGCTGGCAGTTAGTTAATTGATTTATTGTCTCATTCTGTGTACTAGCAGCCTCTTATCTGCAACCTAGCAGTGTTAAAAGAGCCTTATTCCCCCTCCTCTCTTCATAGATTAATATGTAGAAAGTAACTGCCAGAAAAACGAAAAAGAAAACAGATTTCTTTAATAGGATATATTACAAAGTTTCTTATATTCACCTGAACTGTTCAATTATGACTGGAGGCACGCTTTAAGAAACCTAATGGGAAATTACATAGAATAGGACTTTAAATATAGGGGGATCACCTCTGTAATTTACTCTGCTTTAGTAATGGAGGCAACAGGTGCGAGTGATGCTGTCATTACTAAAGGTAGCGGGTGTGGGTGAGGCTACCATTAAATAGGGGCAGCAGGGGTGCAAGTGAGGCTGTTATTTATGGGGCAGGTGATGTCCAAGTGTAGTTACTATTTTTAAGGGTAGCAAAAGTTCAAGCCAGGCTGCCATTCAGGTCTTCTTTAATAGGTTAAAGCTTTTCAGAGTGGAGTGTCTATTGTATATTAGATTGTAAGCTCTTAGGAGCGGAGGGTATATTATATATTAGATTGTAAACTCTTAGGAGCGGAGGGCATATTATATATTAGATTGTAAGCTCTTAGGAGCGAAGGCAGGGGCGCACCGCTAATGAGGCGAGTGAGGCGGCCGCCTCGGGCGGCACTGTCCGGGGGGCGGCATTTTTACTATTTAATGTAAACCAGCCCAGGACAGGCCGCTTTAAAAAAAAAAAAAAAAAACAGAGCTGAGCGCGGCCTGTCCTGGGCTGGTTTACAAGACGTCGCATCTCAGCACAGGCGGCGATACAATGATGTCATCACACCGCCTACGCTGAGACACAGACGTCACGGACAAGAAGAGGAGGTGGCGGCGGCTGCATCAAGGCATCACAGATGAGTATAGCTTTTTTTTTATATATATAAATAGGCCGTAACCTGTTGGAGTATCCCCGGCAGGTCAGGGCCTATTTATTTACTTACCCCGCGTCTGCTCGTGGCCGCCCCCGCTTCCCCTTCTGCTATGGGACGCAGAAAGGGAAGTGGATGCCGCGGGTATCGGTAAGTGAGGGCCGCGGGCCGCAAATACTACTATTATTATACTCCGGGGCCTATTCAGACCCCGGAGTATAATAATCGGAGGCCTAGGGTTGGTGAGGGAACATAAAAACCAATGTTACTCACCTCCTGCGATCCGATGTAACTCCGAGCAGGCTTGAGGCCTCTGGTGACGTCATCAGGTCGCGTCGCCGGCCTGATCACGTGACGTGTGTGCCCTGTATTCATCTAAATGATAGAGGATAAATACCTGAGTGATGGGGTCTGTCTGCTGAGACCCCCACTGAGCCTGAGAATTGGGTTTTTTCCCCCACTAGGTGGGAATCCATCCTGGCTGCAGCCATACTGTATATATAGGTGTGTAGCTTGGTGGATGGACGAACCCGCGTGACTCTCATTCACTTCAATGGGAGTGCCAAAGATACCCGAAGTCCAGTCCTCAGCTATCTGCGGGGCTCCTATTATAGAGAATGGGGGCCACGTGGGCTCGTCCATCCACCAAGCAGAAGATGTGTGAAGTTACTTTCATTGTTAATGCCGTGTTGTTGATCTGATACTGAAGTAATACAGGAAGAAGAATTCTTAAAAACTGTTTTATAACTTTGTGTATTGTGTATATTGTGCGACGATAACAGTGTGTTAAATTAGTAGCATGGAAACTCAGTTTTGTTTTGTTTTGTTTTTTTTTTTGTTTTTTTTTTTGGGGGGGGGGGGGGCGTCGTCTTTCTATAGTCCGCCTCAGGCAGCAAAGAGGCTAGGTTCACCACTGAGCGGAGGGCATATTATATATTAGATTGTAAGCTCTTAGGAGACTTTTTATTGTATATTAGATTGTAAACTCTTAGGAGCGGAGGGTATATTATATATTAGATTGTAAGCTCTTAGGAGCGGAGGGTATATTATATATTAGATTGTAAGCTCTTAGGAGCGGAGGGTATATTATATATTAGATGGTAAGCTCTTAGGAGCGGAGGGTATATTATATATTAGATTGTAAGCTCTTAGGAGCGGAGGGTATATTATATATTAGATGGTAACTCTTAAAGAGGGTATATTATATATTAGATTGTAAGCTCTTAGGAGCGGAGGGTATATTATATATTAGATGGTAAGCTCTTAGGAGCGGAGGGTATATTATATATTAGATTGTAAGCTCTTAGGAGCGGAGGGTATATTATATATTAGATGGTAAGCTCTTAGGAGCGGAGGGTATATTATATATTAGATGATAAGCTCTTAGGAGCGGAGGGTATATTATATATTAGATGGTAAGCTCTTAGGAGCGGAGGGTATATTATATATTAGATTGTAAGCTCTTAGGAGCGGAGGGTATATTATATATTAGATGGTAAGCTCTTAGGAGCGGAGGGTATATTGTATATTAGATTGTAAACTCTTAGGAGCGGAGTGTATATTATATATTAGATTGTAAGCTCTTAGGAGCGGAGGGTATATTATATATTAGATTGTAAGTTCTTAGGAGCGGAGGGTATATTATATATTAGATTGTAAGCTCTTAGGAGCGGAGGGTATATTATATATTAGATGGTAAGCTCTTAGGAGCGGAGGGTATATTATATATTAGATGGTAAGCTCTTAGGAGCGGAGGGTATATTATATATTAGATTGTAAGCTCTTAGGAGCGGAGGGTATATTATATATTAGATTGTAAGCTCTTAGGAGCGGAGGGTATATTATATATTAGATGGTAAGCTCTTAGGAGCGGAGGGTATATTATATATTAGATTGTAAGCTCTTAGGAGCGGAGGGTATAATATATATTAGATTGTAAGCTCTTAGGAGCGGAGGATATATTATATATTAGATTGTAAGCTCTTAGGAGCGGAGGGTATATTATATATTAGATTGTAAGCTCTTAGGAGCGGAGGGTATATTATATATTAGATGGTAAGCTCTTAGGAGCGGAGGGTATATTATATATTAGATGGTAAGCTCTTAGGAGCGGAGGGTATATTATATATTAGATGGTAAGCTCTTAGGAGCAGAGGGTATATTATATATTAGATTGTAAGCTCTTAGGAGCGGAGGGTATATTATATATTAGATTGTAAGCTCTTAGGAGACTTTTTATTGTATATTAGAGTGTTAGCTCTTATGAGCAGGATGTAGATGTCTCTTTCCTTCCTTGCATGGTTAGTTTTCCTGAGCGTGTCACTTCATACGTACATATACAGTAATATACAGTATAGAGGTGATCCAGAGAGAGATCCAGTCACATCCATATCTGGGGTCAGGAAGGATTGACCACAACAAGTTCTGTGGTGTCTACTGGACCTGACCTGAGAGTCTCGGTAACCATTTTGTAATTTATTAAAGGGCCGGTAATATTTTATTACAATGCTGCTTATTCCTATTCCAATTAAAAGTCTAAAATTAATATATATATTTTTTTTATCTGTTTGTTTTTTCTATCGTCCCATGGGTGGGAAGGGAAGTGGCCAGTCACAGACGGTGCAGGCTTTGCAAAAGTGGATGTTCCTGGGTGTGAAAGGGCTATGCCTGGGTTAGCTGTGCGTGGGGATAAAATCTAGCAACTTTTTGGCAACTATGGTTAAAGGGCACCTGAGTTTTCATCAGAAATTGAAATATCTGCAGGGTCTTGCTGGGTAGAGTATTCTCTGTATAAACCTTCACGTGTCCTAGTAGTGATTCTGCTGTTAACCCCTAGATGTCGCTAATCTGGTGCGGCTGTGACTTACCATCTGCTCCTGTAGGAGTGATAAGAGCCTCTGTGCTTCTCCATGCTGAGGTTATTGTCTGGGAGTTGCACTTTGATAAGGGAAGCTTTTAGGTCCTTTATCATCACTTTAATCACCAAAATGTAACGCTTTATGGTGATCACATTGAAGTGAAAGATCCTTCTAATTCATAATGTGCTAAGAGAAGTTGCTCCCCCTGCCAGCCCCTCCCTTCACCTTCTTCCCCGAGGTCTCCTCTTTCAGCAGGGAGCCTAGCTAGTGATAAAAGTACTTTGCAGTTTTGTAATATATGAAACTAATGGTTAATTTACACACGGACTAACGGTCCAAAAAATAAACCCACACTTTTTTTTTTTTTTCCACTAAAAGTAGAAAAATGGTATATTCAACTTAGTTAACAAATAAGGCTACTTATTTCAAGCCTTATGTATCCTGAAAAAAAACATGGTAAAATAGTTGAGATATGCAAAGCCATTAAAAAAATATTGGTGTGTAAAGCAATGCATATCAAAGATACTACGTTTGGTCTGAGCATTTGGGGCATCAATGACCCTTGGTCCTGAATGGGTTAATAGCCCCATTATGGCTGCAGCACATTTTGCATTTCTTTCTGTGGCTGTGTACAATAAAGAACAGTCTGCCCCTCCCCTGTCCATTACTACTACTACTGGTAGTAACTGGTTTCATGTAATTCTGCCAGCAGTAACTAAAATAGCAAAAAAAAAAAATATATATATATATATAGCAGAGAAAAGCCCAAGAAAACATAATATGTGAGATCCAGGAACAGTGGACGTAAAAAAAAGGTCATGATACAGCTAAAAAGTTCCCTTACACAGGAAGAGAGACATTGGAGCACAATAAAGAAAGCTGCTTACAATCTAACATCCTATCAGAAATAACACAAGTAGCTAGTCAGAAATAAATATACTCACTTCGAACTGTGAGAAACATCTTAGCAATGTATAAGCTGGGAAAGCTGTGTGGAAATCTCCCCTCTCCATTCACTGTATGAAAAAAGCCCAGCCCCTCTCCCTCCTGCACTCAATCTGAACCCATGTTGCTTTGATGGTATCTATGGACAGACCTTCCCTAGTAACTGGGAGTGAACAGCAAATTAGTTAGAAGAGAGACATCTAGTGGCAGGAACTTGTGAGATTTTTCAGACAAAAACAGCAACATTTTTAATTAAAGTGCATTATATTTTGATCCATAATCATACGATGTATTAAATGAGACTAAGTCACCTGAAAATGTAATGACCATTCAAGTATCAAGTTAAACATTGCTACTTCTGTAAGTGAGCTGTGGCCATTACCTATTGTTAGGAGATGACTACTAATAAGTGATCTCTACAGAACAGGAGGTGTCAGTCTATTATTAGTCACCAGAATGAAAACTGCAGGATTTCGGAATTCTTTTTAAATATAGATGGTGACATGGAAAATGTTAAATAAGTACCATAAACTAAAAATATGCTTAGAACTTAATTTAAAGGGAGTCTACCACCTCCCCCGAGCATATTAAACTGCCATCACCACAATACATTATACACGTTAGATATGGCAACTTTGTAGATTTGGAGAAAAAAAACTTGCTACATCTTATGCAAATGAGACAATTGGTGCACTGCGGCGGTTTTCAGCACCGCTCTTGCTGCTTAAATAGGATGGGTGATGACATTTCAATGGATCAACTCTCACTGCAAAGGGTGGCAGAGTCAGGAGATGGTAGGGGTCTGAGTAGCATGAGCAGTGCTCCAGGGAGCTGAAGGTCCGCCACTAGTGCACCAACTGCCTCATTTGCATAAGAATTCAAAGTCGTTTTTCTCAAATGCTATAAAGGTGACATATATAACTAAGGTATGTTGTTTATCAGTGGACATCCGCCTCAGATTCCTCTTCACTTTCTGCATGTCTGCTCCCAGCAGTGGTATGCCAATGCAGAGAATTGTCGATCCGGTGCAACTTTCCATCGCTGTTTAGGCCCAGATCAAGGGGCCTGATCAGCAGGGAGTCTCAAGTGGCGGTATCCATGGCAAGATTGGGGATCCTTTGTATCCATTTTTTCATCTCTTCTTGAGCCATACTAGAAAGTTCTATGCACGGTAGGGATGACAGCACCACATCACTGTACAGGAGCATTACCAAATTCTGTTACTATTTCTGCTGTACCTAAGCCACTGTTTCCCAAACTGTAGGTCACAACCCCCTGTGGGGACTGCAAGCCAAGTTGAGAAATTTCCACACTGCAAGACTGCAAACTGCCAGCAATACCAATTGTCATGTCAGTCATGTGAGCAGTCACATACAGGGGCAAAGCTTGTACAGTAGCTCTGTGTATGGGAGCTGTCCAGGGCTGCTTGTAGGGGAAGAACATGGAGGTATTAGTGTCGAAAAACGTAGGCTGAGTGTGTGGAGGGAAAGTGGAAGTAACAGGGCAGTGTGTGGAGGGAAAGGTGGATATAGCAGAGCTGAGTGTTTGGGGAAGTGAAGGCAGCACAGCTGAGTGTATGGAAGGAGCAGGCTGTATGTAGTGACGAAACATGAAAGTAGTAGAATTGTGTGGAGAAAGAAAACATGAAAGTAAGAGAGCTAGCTGTAGTCTGAAGAACATGTAGACAGAGCTGTGCATGTACGCAACATGCAGGTAGCAGAGCTGTGTGCGTTTAATAGGTGTGTGAAGGAAGAATAAGCAGAAGAGACGGTCTGTAGCCAAAAAGCATAATAGAGACCAACTATAGCTGAATTTTTATCATATGGGACCAAGGACAGTAGTGGGGGATCCAGAGCGAAAGCCTTGCCCAAAAGGCAGTCCAGTGTTCAGAAAGTTTGCGAGCCACTACCCTAAAGAATATGCTTGTGCCTATGACATGTAACACTAGAACTGAAGGTTAACCCCTCTTCCTCCGACATTTACCATCAGGGGAGAGTACGGATAGTTCATGTGCACATTACAATGTTCACCAATCAGGCCAAAATCCGTGTTTGGTGGACATTCATCTAATGTGTATGAGCACTAACCCTGGGGCAGACTGAACATAGACTGTTGTAGTTTACAACTCTGGATATGCAGAGGTCTGACTAGAAGCTGTATACACCAAGCAGAAATATTTTTAAAGGTCTATTCTCCAAGTTGCTTTATTATGTTAGATGTATAGGAGTGATTTTAATTATATATTTTTAATCATGTTAGAAAAATTAGAGAAAACCTATTTACCAAGCCTGTACACCACATGTACCCCTGACTTGCCTATGATAAAACAGCTCCATGAGAAAGTTAGGCTCTGTCCACGTTTGGAGCCGACAGGTGGCATATACACAGGGAAAAGCTCCTGGGGGATACATCAGACAAATCTATAGGACTCCATTAGGAAGTCAGAGGGTCCTTTTGATCTTGACTGGGCTATTATACCTTTAATAGTAACCCTATTCGTGCCCTGTATGCATATATAGCGGGATATACTACAGATCCTTATTATATATACCTTTAACGTAGGGTGAAGGCCTGCATTAGCAGTATGTACTGCTAACTACACACTGTACAGGGAGATTTAGCACATCAGTTACTGAATGCAGGAACATCTCGAGCCATGTACGGCTACATGCACACTACAGTGTAGACGTTAATGGGTCGTGTGTTTTATTGCCCAATGTATACAACTGTGTTTTCACCACTCTGTGAGCCCAGGCTGCAAATCTCAGAGCAGATCCTATTCCTGTCTGGGCTCATTCATGTATAGTGATCTGTGGAGAATACAGATGGCACATAGATCTTTCACAGACCCATACATGACATACAATTGTATACAGGTAGCCCAAGGGCAATTTCATATGGAGGACTTTGGGGCTGAATTTGAAGTGGATTCTGTCTCAAAATCAGCTCCAAATTCAGTCCCAAATTTGCTTACCATTATATGTAATGGGAAGCAGAGACTGAAGCAAGATGCTGAAAAAACATAAACGCCCTGCTCGGTTTTGTGGCTGGTTCAGGTACAGAACCTACAGCACAGGACGCTCTGCTATCAGGCCAATTCATCTGAGGCTAATCATTGAGTAAAAGCTGCCATGGAAAACACAGGGCCATGAAATTCTTCTTAGTTTTCTTATGTGGGACCAGATTCTAAGACTTAAGACCATCTGTGGCTTCCAATATCCCGTTTTCAACAAGGACTATACATGGTGAAACCTTTCCAAACAACGACCCCCTTGCCCAGACCACATTCTCTGCGAGGAGCGAGTTTTCCACACCAGCCATCTTCTTTGAGAAGGCGACTTTTAAATGCAATTTTGGGTGGACGCCTAAAAGAGGTTTCACTGTATGAACAGAACTGCAGACTTGAGTAACCTCTAGACAGGACACCAAGTAGAATAAAACCAGAGACATTTTACATATAGGTTTAACTTTAAATTCCATCTTTAATCCCACAAAGTTACAATCTGAATGGAGGAGGATATAGTCCACTGTAGTGCTGTTTCAGCACACTAAAACCTGGACCAAGCACAGGAGTATCTTTACTAATCGTCTGCCAGTAGGAACTGCTGACTGTCCATCCAGTATGGGAGTAGAAAAGGCCCTTCTTCACAAGCGGAACCCACGTGCATCGAGCATCGGGAGGCAAAGTCATGGCGAGGCAGAGAGGTTCTTGACGTACCAGCAGCAGAGCAGGAGTTCCCTTTGCTTTGTTGAGGATGGAATAAGTGGAGGTACAGGAGATTAAGAGATTAAAAAGTAGCGCTCTTTAAAAGATCCTCCAGTGAAGATTAAAGGCACAACTTCAGACAGGAATGATGTAATGTCCATTCACGGTCGCAGGAGAAGGACTAAGACAGAACTTAGGAGCTTCGTATTTTGGTAGAGGACAAGTGTTGATGCTTGATAGGAAAACACTGTACAGAAGAAAACACAAGATGGTCACTGGAACAAACCCTCGATACAATGAATCCAATGCAAATTTTGGGGATCTCTCAAATGATTCTGAATCGAAGATGAGGAACACAAATATATCTAACATGAACACACATGAAAAGTACTGTAATATGGACACCACTTCAGTTGGTGCAGATATAATAGAGATTCTCTATGAGATTATATATATATATATATATATACATATATACACACACACACACACAAACACACAGTGCAGAGCTAGGGATGAAGTACAACGCACCACAACGCTAGCGGACTACTCCTCCAGTGGGATAATTTCTTCAGTGACAAAGAATTCAATGGTCTCCTCTTCCCAGTCATCCACGTTGCTGTCCAGCTCATCTGTATCGACACCTAATAGAAATAAAGCAAAATAAATTGAGGTCAAGTTTTGAACCTAGATAGAGAGACTGAACCTATTCTTATCAATTGCAGTCAATGTCTTGATACTTTCCTGGGAAGTGGTTGTGGCATTAGCATGAGGTGGCCCCTGAGAAACCAATAAATTTACTAGAACTCATGGCAGAAATTGGATATCTGGATTTTCTGGCACACAAATGGGGAAAATAGCAACAAACTGAATGTGGCTCCTAATGTCTTAAATCTTACCCCAGCTCAACCTCTAACTATTCTGGCGTAAGACATGCGGAGAATTTGAGAACCACTGACTGGGCAACATAAACCTATGTTATATGGGATGTCTCTAGAAGACAACCCGGTCCACATGATCATCAGAGATGGAGTCAACATTTGGGACGACCCTGTACAAGATAGAACAGAGCCGATAAGTTTGAGGGATTTTGTTCTGCCAGAGAGCGGGTGCTGCACGGAAAAAAGCTATTTGGCTGCGGCATCCACTTGCAATCTTAGCCATTAGCAGTGCCTGGAGTGAATCTGATCGCCTCTGGCTCTGCATTCTGAATGGGGGAGTCTTTGATAAGACAACCCCTTTAATAAAGCAGTTCACAGCACTACTTACCTCCTCTAAGCTCCAGGCGAGCAGTTTTCTGTTCCATATACAGCTTCTGTGCCATCTCTCTGTATTTCCTGTATTCTTCCATCATGGTTCTTCTACGCTCAATCAGTTCCTTTAGAAAACAAAAGGCAAGGATGGTGACACATTGGCACAGAAGAACATTTATTTCCATGAGCCCGCCAAACACAAAGGCAGCTCTGTACATCGTTCTTACACTTATTCAGTGCACCTAAGTACATAGGCAAAATGCATCCTTAGACCGAAAGGTGTAACCTGACGCTCCTGGGCCCCATAGCAAAAACCATAAGGGGGCCCCTACCTACCCCCTGTGCCTTGGAGCCACCAGCAAAAATAACCTCAAATTATAGAAAGACTATTACCTTTGAAGCCTTGGACTGACTCAGACGATCTTTCTGTTCGAATATCTTGGAGTATTTCTTCAGATCTTTCTTGATTTGCTATAAGAAAAAAATAAATAAATAAATTAAAATATTATAAATGCCGTTCATTACAACAAGTCAAAAACAAAGTTTAAAAAGGAGTTTGTCACAGACCTTTATCTGATCTTGGCTTAATAAAGTTGGTGGTCTTGGCCTCCACAAGAGCTGGCAGAATCTATCTTTGTTGTTTTTCTGGAGGAGTCGCCCTTGGAACGTCCACAGCCAGTAAGCGTTATCCACCTAAATGAGAACAATATAAAGGATCTGTCAAATATCTCCCACCTGTCAGATCTAACCCTAACGCGGGTCCCAACAGAAGTGTGCTCTAATGCTGGAGTGAAGAGCACGGCTCTTAAGTGCAGCCTCCTCTCCATTCATTTCCAGCCTGATATGGTTGGATAGGAGTCAGGGGACACCAGTTCAGATAATTGATGCATGTCCAAGAGGTGCGACCAGTACCTTAGGATATACTGTAAAAGTGTTTTACAAGGTCAAAATACCCCTTTAAGAGAGCCCATGAATTTCAACAAAGTCCCCAAGGTCAAGCACAGATCAGTAATGTCTATGACTCCAGGAAACATTAACCAGTCCATCTCTGTTTCTTTGGAGTTCTAAGAGTTTTCCAGGACTATGACATTGGTATCCTTGGGTCAACATTAGATTATGCCAATATTTTGAAAGGGGTCGGCCAGACCCATGAACTCAGACCACAGCAGTCACATCAAGACGTGAATAAAGGACCCAGGAAGTGTCAAAACAGGAAACGCAATTGGTTATTTTACAACACTTTAAAGGGAATCTGTCAAGGCAAATTGGGACACTAAACCACCCACAAGTCCATATGGACCTGGATTTACTGTCCCCAATCGCCCTGTTACAACGCAATCTGCGGCCACATTTAAAGTAAAAAAGCTTTATACTCCCCTATCGGGTGTACACCCTGCACAATTCTTTTCGGACTCATTTCTAGACAAGTATTTAGCCTTTTTATTTTTAATGCAGCCGCAGATTGGTTTAGAACAGGGCGATTTTGGACACTAAACCCCTTAACGTTCTTTGTTAGAATTTCAAGGTGCTGGAAACCCCTTGAACAAGGTCTCATGACCATATTTACAAATGCAGGCAACAATGAGTGATAAACCTCCTTACTTTATGGCTCCACCAGGACACAGAAGTGACGACATAGCGGCCTGTGGGATCCCATTCCACATCGGATGCAGTATAATGTTCTGCAATGTTCATTATGGTGCAATCTGAAGTGTCCACAAAGGCGAGGGCTCCATTCATGCTGTAAGCACAAAGTCAGCAAGTTAGAAGAGCAGCTGAGCATTGAGCTACATTTCTTCACATGTTTATACTTGAGGATCCTTACAAATTTCTTCAGGACAGCCATATATTTTGTGCCAAAGGAGACAATCCTAGTTTTGCTGTTCTCGCTAGTATATGGAGTGATACCTGGGGCGGTGAGCCGGCTGCTTCTAAAGATGAATTGTCTTCTCCATTTGTTGGAGGATATACTAAGCCACTGCAATGGTAGTAACATTGCCTCACTCTGTTATAAAGTAGAGAAGATGCTGCAGCTTCAAGAACAGCCAGCGCACCAAAGACACCTCTGTATAGCCTATATACACCTCTGTATATGTCCGCCTGGGCACAATGACCAAGGCATAAACAGTAAGACATGTTCCTAAAAACAGCAGGGGGCGCTATTGTGCTGTTATAACTGAAATATCTGGGATATATCATTGTGGATTTTACTATAAGCACTCTTAGTGGGTCAAACCCTTTAAGGGAACTTTCCATATCTAATGCAGCAAGAGAGACACCGTACTCACCTTCGTAAGCCTGCAAGGACCAAGAACTGACCCTGTGGACTCCAGAAGATTGTATTAGCTTGCTGCTTGTCATACATTTCTAAAATAAAACAGACAAGAATGTCACACAGGTTACACAATGTTGGGGGAGAGAGTATAAAATATATATTTATTATAAGTCAACTTACTGATCAATTCGATTTTCCCATTGTTCTTGACATGATAGAAAGAAACCGATATCCGTGGGACTTCTCCATGAAGAACAGCAAACTTGCTTCCATTGGGCTCCCAAGCAAAGGCGATGATGCCATCTATATAATACGCAAAGCAAGTACAGTTATCTGCATGCTACAAACCCACCTGCACGCTACAAAGCCACGGAGCCATTTTTAGAACATGGTGAAACCTCACATTGAAAGATTTAGCGTTGTGACTGCAGCCACTATGCACAGTCAACCAAACTGACCACTGTTTCAGCCATTTGCACTACAGGGTATAGCACTGTACACAGCCTTGTATGAGTTTATCAACTGATGTTCTAGCGCGGTGAATAAGGGCATCTGAAGCCAATAAAGGTGCAGTGGAGCTTAGGGTTAGGCAGCTCGCCCGCTCAGCAGAACCTACTGGAGAAAAAGGAGCGACCAGGCTCTCATCCTGACGCTGCTCTGACAAATACTGTACTACATCAACATTACCCAGGGTTGGAGACAATATCCCTTTATGACATCTAATATATAGCCTAAGTTACAGCATTCATTATCTAATCAAAGTGGCTTTTGAAACAATTTAAGATATTAAACTTTATCAACCAAGAAAGGAGGTTAAAGGGGTGCTCCGCATTTTACAAAGTGATGTCATCTCTAGGATAAGCAAACACATTATCAGTGAAACTCAAACCTTTCGATACCCCAGTGATCCTGAAAATGAAGGAGCCACCACACTGTATCCCCATCTAAGCGTTTCCTGCACAGAAAACAGCAGCCAGACCCAATTCACCCGAGTGTGGCTGTGCTGCAGTTTTCTTGTGCAAGGGACATCTGTGAAAAACAGCAGCAGTGCAGCCGCTTCATTCTCAGGATCTGTGGAGATTATTCACTTACGCCTTAAGATTAACCAGCACAACTAGTCAGTCATTTTCCTATCATACGTACAAATGCATAAGCAAACAGGGAGAGGAGCAAACAGGGAGGGAAGCTTACCTTTCATTTCCACAACATCCACTGGCACTTGCTTCTCTCTCATTCTGAAGATTTCAAAATTGGTCACCACACCCTGTGTAGGAGATAATATACGCTTAGAAACCATGTCACAAGCAGGAAACCACTGCTGCTGCTCAGAGCACCCACCCCTGTACCTACCTGAGTGCCCTTGGGAGTCCTGTCCACCTTCACACACAGATAATCTCCATTTTTCTGCCAATGTAATTTACAGTCCACCACATTGAACAGGTTTCTGACTCTGATCTCTTGTCTGGATGGCAGCTGCATTAAAGTCACTCTTGCAGGGATGTCTTTATCTTCTGGTACCCAGAAGGCTATGATGTTACCACCGGGGGACCACGAGAAGTCTCTGAAAAGCCAAAATGTAGCGTTAGCCCATCTGTAGTTAAACTGCATAGCCAACAAGAGGGAAAATAGTCAACTTGACTCACTTAATTCCAGTAATCTTCAGACTCTTCTTATCCAATAAACCCATGGACTAAAAGAAGGAAAACAATAAGTCAACTTCATTTCACACTGAACAATCAGAACCAACACAAAGACACTATTGTTTAGTTAGGAAGGAGCACAAATAATCTACTATTTCTATTTTGCACACGAGGCCTGATATTGTGTTCAGTCGAACAGTCTATTTTAATCTCGTGGCATAAAGCCCAGCAGCAAACTAGCAGTTAAATTTTACTGACACTGACAGCTTGCCAGGTTCATAGAAAGGGGGGGGTGGGGGGTTTCTATAACCATACATGTATACAGAGAAATATATAGATAGATACAGATATGTACAGATGTGTCAAATCGTTTGAAGGCTAAGTTTGGCTTCAGAGCTACTGGGGCTGTTATACTGCTATTTGCAAAAAGGCTAAAGTGGTGATCTAAGGACTCTCAACTTACTATTGACTTACTGTTCAATTTCGCCCAAACTTTGAGGTTCCAGGTTGATTCCGCCTCAGAGTAACGTGACCAGATACAGACCCTCCCTCCTCTCCTGTGTTGACTAGTATTACCTGTTACCAATTGTGGTCTGGCAGACTAGTTAATAGTAAAGCCATAGTACAAGTAATCCCTGTGAACAAGGGAGGAGGCGGCGGAACGACTTGGGTGCTAGTTCTGATCACATGACCTTGATTTGGAACCACCCAAAAAGAAGTTTTTAATTTTAAAACTTTTTAAGGCTACGGCCCCACGTTGCAGAAACGCAGCTATTTTTGTCGTCGATTTTGTTGCGGTTTTTTGAGCCAAAGCCAAGAATGGCTACAAAAGGAATGAGAAATATCTAGGAAGTTCTTATACTTCTCCCTTCTGCCCAATCCACTCCTGGTTTTGGCTCAAAAAATTGCAACAAAATAAGCTGCGTTTCCGCAACGTGGGGCCGCAACCTTAGGTAGGGTTTTGCTTTAATATGTATTATGGATTTTTGTTTCGTTATTATTTAGCTCATCCGGTGGGATACTTTCGTTCTGTGCATTGTGCTCCCTAATTACTCAGGATATATGCCTTGCATCCTTTTTTTGGTGCGAATCCTCTGTGGGGATTTCTTTCTGCCCATCGACATCCTACTGAAGTCAAGTTGGCCTCTATCTTCATTAGATAAGAAATTTTCAATTATTAAATTATTTTATATTAATTGTCTTTTTTTGTTCTCTTTCATTGCGTTTTTGGTTGTTATAATATTTTATCTGTATCTTATTTTACACATGTATTTTTTTTTTTTTCACCTATTTATGTTAATAATCTTATATTGTGTTGCATCTTAAATTGACAACTTAATGTCATTTTTACTATGATATTTTCACTTCTCACTATATCTATTAGGCAAATATAGCAGCCAATATTATGGTTTATAGCAACTAATATATTGGTTTATAGTAGCCCACATTGTGTCTACATTATATCCTCGGGGTTTATAGCAGCCAATATGGTGGTTTTATTATATTTTTATTTATTGTCATCTTCTACATATATTTATTAGGCCAAAATAGTAGCCAATCCTGGGGTTCAGAGAATACCTGTTGGGTAAAGGGATGCATGGTGCACACGCACTGATTTTCGAGCGATCCATCGGCGCTATAGCGATCATATGACTTCTCGTGTCATCTCTTGGTGACGTCACTTCGGCACATGCGCTGTATGGATCGCTCGGTGCCGTGTCACGATAATACTTTATCCCAGGTGAGCTATGTTTGCCTATTGGCATTTTTGTATAGATAAACCCTCCTATTTTATATTGGGGTACACCACCTGAGGAAGCCAGGTTGGCAAAACGCGTGGGGTCGATTCCTCAACACTGGGGTCGTCTGTTCTATACTGCTGAGGCTGTTTGATTATTACCCACCATGTCTACAGGTATTATTTCATTTGTAGTTCACTATTCTTTAAGCTTGCCATAACTTATGGCTGATTAATCATTATGAGTATTATATGATATTGGCAGTGTATTATCCTCTGAGCTCGTGGTAATTCATGGCTGACTAGCCATTATTATGAGTATTATATGACATAGTGGATACAGGTGTGATTGCTTTATCTCTGTGCTTTACCTTTTCATATGTATTATACTTTATATGTACGGCGCTCTATATAGCATTCACCTTGTGTGTATTACATATTATGTGCATGGTGATTTATACACTTTATATCTAAGCTTTACTTGACATAATATCGATATGATATTGATATACTATCTACTTATATATAGTGTATTTATGTTCAGCTTATTCATCCTCAGCAGTTAGCATCTCCAGTTTTGGGGTTATTTTGCACCATCTAGCCCATGTCTCGTTTTTTTTAAACACTCTGTGATTGTATATGTATTAATAAAATTTCATATATTTGATAAATTATTTTTTTTCAATTCAAAGTTTATTGATTTTCAAAAAGACATAAAATACAGTGAAGACAGATAGCTGCAATGGCAGCATCAACATTTTATACTGTAGAGAACGGGGAGATCCCCGAGTAGAGGCCAAGAGGAGAGGAAAGAAGGGGAGAAGAAAGGGAAGGAGCGGCGAGACAACAAAAAACAAACACAGAATGAGAGGGAAGAAGAAAAAAAAAAAAAAGGGGGAGGGGGGATGGGGACTAATACAGCAAAAGTATCCGGGTCCAGGGGAGGACCCCAGGGGTGCAAGCAATCGAAAATACATAATCAGGAAGAGCAATGAAACTCCACAAGGAGCAAAGCCAGAGAGTCAAGAATAGTCCTAAACAGGTAACCCATCAGTTAGCTATAAAAGCCAGAGCATCCCATTGTAGGTCTATGGGGGAGACACAGGCCTGATTTTTTTTTCATAGATTATTTGAGTTATTTGTGCTTTGTATGATCTTCTTTTTGGGTAGTTCTATGTGGCTTTTTATGGTTATTAACTTTAAATTGTATGTTCACTTGAATTTGAACCAGCCCAGAAACCCAAAGTTCAGGAAAAATAGGACCCCGGAGGAAACAAGTCCTTGATAACTCCTTTAAACAAAGACCAGAAACCTCTCGACATGCCTGAGTAAACAGTTATATTCTTTATAAAACAATATTGGAACTTATTTTCTTACAACTCCACATTGCAGCATTCCTCTGTTATTCCTCCTGGACATTTATGAATACATTTACAACTGTGCATTATCATTCCCCCCCTGGTCAAAGGGGTGTACGCCTACACAGTCTAGTAATGTCCACAATATTAGGACAGTGGCATAGTGTGCAGAGAAAAACCCCCAAGTGTGAACATCCAAGTCCTTAATCTATTCATACGTGTCTAGGAGGAATAAAAGAGGAACACCACAATGTAGAGAAACCAAATAAGAAAGCTATTGTAATAGGTGAAATACTTACAGGAGTTTCATAAATACTGAGTGTGTCTGGTGTCATTCTAGCAAAAAACTTTCCATCGTGGCTCCACCTAGAAAAATGATGAAAAATTCTCAGTCACATGTGATACGTTGATGGTCTCATTATTAAAGTTACAGGATTAATTCACATACTTAAAGATTGGCCAGTGTGCTGAGCTCTCACAGTGAAATCCTCTCTTCTTCTGTCCAGTCAATGTGTCCCAGATGATAATGGCCTGAGGGTCATCTTTAGTGTCCATAAGAGGGCTAAATGTAACAAGATACCTACAAGAATAAAAAGTGTAACAGTTTAGCCAAGAACCATTATATAAAGACACAATGATGGCCATATATACCGGAACACGCAATCATTTAACCCACACATTGGGACGTAGAGTCATTAGAAAGTCACAAGACATCCCACTCTGCCCATTGCCTTACATTGTAGGTCGAGAACCATAACCAAGAGCTGCATTACTGCACAGCTTTAATAACACACTAATATATATATATATATATATATATATATATATATATATATTTAGATAAAGATATATATGTGTGTGTGTAATATCTATATGTATATATGTAGACCCTATGGGCAAAGTAAGCCACTATACTTATAAAACCTGCAACACCCCTTTACCATACATCAATGTAAAACATATATACCTTTCACATGGAGAAAAGTCTATAAGCTGCACGCCTTGATGGCTGAACCTCTGGATCTGCTTGAATTTTTCTCCACCCCAAAGGGCAATTCCTCTTTGATGGAAAGTGGCCAGGTAAGTTCCTCTTGGAGACCAGCGCACGTACGTTTCAGTCCATCGCTAAAGGTAAAAATGACAACTTTACCTAAAAGTCTTCCATGTAAGTGACTACACTAGATAGGCAAGTCTTTACTATGTTTAGTTAGGCCATAGGAGTTTAAGTCTACCAAAATGCATGACTGCAAGTAGAACTAAAAGTATCAGCAACTCATCAAATCATGAACTAATGGTATTCACACACACACACACTGACAACTTACAGCTCGCTCTTCCACAGGGACCGGCTCTTTCACATCATTCCAGAAGATAGTAGTCCTATCACCTGACTCAAATATAACACTGAACTGATCCCTACAGTCTGGATCTTCAAGCCATGATCGGAGGTTGCCCTAAAAATAAAGAGAACTGGTTAAGCATCAATGAACATACTCAGCACGCACCTTACATCGATACGGAATAACACCCATAAAGAAAGAAAGCAAATACATACAATTTATACTTACAAAGTCTTTAAATGGCTGCTTTTCAGGGACTTCCCATTCATCACCAATGACCATATATCTGGCAGAGAGTAAACAAAGGGTTAGTTATATAGTCCTACAAATCTAAGCATCACAGATCAACCTGAAAGCAAAGTAAACTCACTTATCAAAATCTGTAAAGAGGTTCACTCGGAAAGTGTGCTGCTTGTCCAACTTGTAGCCATCCGCGTTCTTCACGGCATCTTGAGCGTGGGCTGGTAACGCATATTCAAGGAAAATGTATCTAAGACATAGTAAGAAGAAAATAAATTAAAGGATCCTTAAAACAAGAAACAGCCTCGGCTGACTGCAGTCAAGGGAACTTCAATCCCCAATCCGCTTCACTAATGGAAACCCCAAGGTAATATCAGGGGGGTGTTTAGAGGTGCATACTGTATACCCTTGGGGGCAGTTTATACGTACAAAGTGCAGTGAGGCTGCGGCAACCGGCTGATATGTTACCCAGACCAAAAACTAGCTTATACAGCTGTACGGATAGAGTTATCAGAGATGTACTGAATGTTATGTGCAAGGACCATCACAGACTTGTCAAGGGGCACCAGACTATGTAAAACCTAGATTTGTTGGTTACCCCACAACAAAATACATTCAGTCTGGCCAAGTGTATTGCGTTTTAAATGGAAAGCTGCTGTCAGACATCACTGGGATCAAAGAATCAGGTATAAGCTTTATCACGCCCAATCCTTCTGGTCCTTGAGACATCGCGACCACTGAGGCCCAATCACAGACCTCAGTGGTCCCGACGTCAGAAGACCCAAAGGGAACAGGAAGTTGTGTCAGAGCCCAGGAGGTGTCATACTGTTTATGTGCGCTCGCCTCCCCTGGGCCTCTGATCATTATATTCTGGAGTATAATAATAGTTTCAATTCAGATGTGTTCGGTTCTAACAAACCTCCAGGTACACACGTATACAGTATACCCACCCTTTAGTTGTCCCATCTGCTTCTGGATAATACTCATTCGTGATTTTTCCAAACTTTGAGAAAATCTTATTAATGACGTTTTTCAACTTCTCCAAACGGTCAGGTCCAACCTGGGGAACGTTATCGACTACGACGACAGAATCGATCCCGTCTGCTTCTTGAGGACGATCTTTCAGGATATCGCCAAGTAACTCTAGAGTAATAAAACCCCAATGAATAAGATGTTATTTAATGGCATCAACAGGAGTCACTGCATATCCAAGGAGCAAACGTGTCAACTAAACGTGGCCTCTATAACATGTAGGTGCAAGTCAGTTCCTTAAAGGGACAAAGGAAACAGGAGTGGAGACCCCTTTAGTGACATATCTTGGGAGGGAGAGTCACTCTATTCTCCCTTTTAGGGGTTTTGTGACCCCAACAGCATTACTTATACCGATCACCTATACACAATAGTGATGGGCGATGTGGGACGGGGCACACAAGGGTTTTGTTTTTTTATTTAGCAGAACCGTCTTCTATCAACCATATGAGATGATTTCCACAACGTGAACATTCAACTGTCCTCCATAATAAATGTGCTGTATGGGCAGGTTATACCGCCAGAGCCTCTGTGCTGTAATCTCCTGCACCCGCTGTGAACAGGCACATATGTGCTGTGCTAGCAAGACAAGATTATCTACAATAGCCAGCACCCTCCTATGTGTCACAGGCGGCCATTCTAGCTGCACTACAAAGCCCATGGAGTGCCATGTGGTAGTCACGGTGGAGGATCAGCCTTGTAGTAGTGACTAGACGTCTGCAAGTACAAGGAGCAGTTTATAGAGGATCATTGCCCTTCAGGGTGTGTACAAGGCAGGCGCTCCGTACACAGAAGACTTGTACCTTACATACACGTGGTTTGCTACAACCGCCAGCATTTGTCTTCAAGGAGCGGGTCCAAGACGAGTATTTAGGACCGCTGCCTTCAGAGTCACACAAGGAAATTTCTGCTGCTTTTTTGTCAGCCAAAACAAGGAGTTGCAGAACACAGATAGAGCGAAGTACAATACGAGGGCACGGAATTTAACGCAACTGTTTAGTTTTTTCTTCCTTGACTTCCAAGAGTCAAACCTTTTTATTTTTCCACCCACAGCCATATAAGGGCTTGCTTTTAGCGGGATTTTTTTTTTTTTTTTTTTAAACAGCATTCATAATGTATTGAGAATTCTTGTAAAAAACAAAAAGTTTATATAAAACTGTAATTTTGGTACATTTTATTACTTTTGTTTAATAAAACATTGCTTTGGGTTGCCATATTCTGCAACTTTATCCCCCCCCAAAAGCACTCACACACAATGACATGATATTCTAATTCATATATATAGCTCTCACGACAGATATACGAGATATATACATCTATCTATATACATATTTATATAATATATATATATATATATATATACACATACATACATATATACACATATATACACACAGGTATTTTTTTTTTCATCCCCCTAGGAAATGTGAACCTGCGATCACTTGTACAATGCACTGCAATACTTCAGTGCCTGCGGCATCATCCTATTGTACCTGCCTCTGTCTAAACCCTCAGATACTGTGGTCGCTACTAAAGGCATCTGAGGGGTTAAACAAGGATCAGCGTTATCGCCAAGTGTAGATATCGCAGGTGGGTGTATAACACAACCGGCACCTGCCATGTATAGGTTAGTCTCCCGCTCCATACACTTCCTGCATCCATGTGGTGACTGCCACTAAAGGGGTTAATCTCACATGGTGTCTCTTAAGCCCACAACATGTTCTATACGCCAAAGATTTCTTCCAGAATCTTACTTTTGCTATATAAAGGTAGGATTTTTTTTCAAGTTAAGATCTGACCCCCA
The DNA here is from genome assembly GCA_947044405.1 of Leptodactylus fallax. Lineage (NCBI taxonomy): Eukaryota > Metazoa > Chordata > Amphibia > Anura > Leptodactylidae > Leptodactylus > Leptodactylus fallax. The sequence goes on from CAMRHE010000053.1 coordinate 2,133,305, forward strand.
GGACCCCTATGGATCAGCTGTATGAAGCAACAGCTTCCTCTACATAAGGCCATGTGACGTCACATTCACTGGTCACATGGCCTGATGGAAGCTCAGTCCCATTCCAATGAATGGGTAAGTTGTGATACCAAGCACAGCCACTGCATAAAGGTACGGCGCTGTGCTTGGTGAGCAGTGAAGAGGCCGCAGCACTCACGCAAACAGCTGGTTGGCAGGGGGGCCTAGGTGACCCCTCACGATCCTAAGGATAGGAAGTTAATAAGTCCTAGAAAAACCCTTTAATTTGCCATCTCAAAGAAACACAATTCTGACGTCCCATATATCTGACTCACAGTACCAGAGTTCTGTTTTTTTTAAGCGAACACATACACAAGTGCTAATGGGGCGCTTCAGCCGGCCTCCGCCTTGGTCTCACCTCTACATTCTCAGGCAAAACACCTTCCCTCATTTACACACGAATAAAACGGCGACTTACATAGAAATGCAACTGCAAAGCCGAACAGAGGAATATTGGGAACTGTAGAAAGCCCCTCTAAGGTCATGGGATTAGGGTTACAACCAATTGACTGCTGAAAGACCCCTTTACAATGGCCGCAAGATTGAAAGAATTGAGATTTTATTTTCAGGCAAAAAACCCAGCCCCAGTCTAGAGGGGAAAAAACTACAAGGGAAAGCCTTACATGTCTGACACCCCTTAAATAGCAGACTGATCCCGACCATGTAGAGGTCCCTCGATCCGTAACACTGCCCTGATTTTTGAGAGCACAGATGGCAGTACCTATAACCTGTATGGGGGCGCTCTACTAGGGCCAATGCCGCGAGGGGCGAAAAAACATAACGAAAGCAGTTGGACTTTAACATGTCCGATCCTTTTGTTCCCAATGGACATAAACCAACACCAGAGTTGTCTGGTACCCGAGTGCTGCCTCCCCCCACTGACAAGACGTCTGTGTATAGAGTGGGGTGTACCGGGCACATCTACTGCTGCCCCCATGCCAAGAGTCCACCATGTCACGTGACCACACTATCCAGTAAGGATACATGACAACTGTGGCCGTGACTCCAATGGCACAACCAAAGATTGCTGCGTCGCCCTGCAACTCTGTCACCATCAGTTATTGGGGTCACTCGTTGACCCTGCGGGTGCTGTGACTGTGACTTCTGGGTGCAATAAGATCGAACACTGCTAGACTTTCTTTGCAACTTGAAGTCACGGTCACGACGAGACTCCAATCACTAACAATAGCAAGAGAGTCAGAGGCCAACACGGCCAAAGTCGCCATGTAAACAGAGTCTACTGCAGGACATGACATCACAAAGTCTGCAAGGAGTGAATGACATCATCACACGAAGTCTGGGCACCCATTAAAGGGGACAGTAAAAGATCGACAAGGGATTTTTGCAAAGAGTCGCAATCCCAGATAGTCACCACCATATCGACTTCCCACAAGCTCTGATCTCTGGGGCCCCCACAGATCACTGACATGGAGGTCTCATGTGCCCCATCTGAACGGAGCCCAAGCACACAATCTCTCCAAAGATCGGACATTTTCATCAGTTCTGCAGACCTCTCGCTCCTTTGATTCCTAGCGGCTTCACGCCCCCTGCTCTAGACACTGGGGATAGTGTAAGTGCATGACTTGTTATGACAGGACAACCCCTTTAAGGGACTAGGCCCAGGTGCATGCTGGGACTTGTAGTGCCACAACAGCAGGGGGGGCTGCTAAACAATGAGGCCAAGACGTTCACACCACACACAGCATCGTGAATATATACTGTAAGGAAATGGGACCAGAAATAAGGATTAGATGTGGCAACAAAGGTCTAGGCATGCTGGGACTTGTAGTGCCACAACAGCTGGAGGTCTAGTGATCCACACCACACACAGCATAGCCAGTATATTATAATGATATGGTCTCGGGCATAAGGATCAGATGGGGCCACAAGGGTCTAGACGGCACGTGCATGCTGGGACTTGTAGTGCCACAACAGCTGGAGGTCTAGGGATCCACACCTCACACAGTGACCATCACCCCTGTCAGCCATCCTCACCCTCATCCGTGATGTCGTCCTCATAGTCCTCCGGGTCACTGAACGACATCTCCTCCTCGGTGGCCTCCTCCTCCTCCATGTCTAGCTCTGGCCCGTCAAGCGCGTTATCCGCCCGGTGCATTCCCTGCTCTCTGCGTGTCGCTTCTCCTCGTAGTCTCCGTGTTTGGCCGTGGTGCTGGACGATGTGATCCGGGTCCGCTTATTGCTCGGGGGTCGTAACGAAATGAAGCTCTAGGCTTCGCGGCACTAACAGGCCATGTGCACTGGACCCGGCGCCGGGCGGAAAAGGAGCGAACCAACGCCGGCCAGGGGGGAGGATACGTCCGGAAGTGCAGGTGCTCGCATAAACGGTGCTGGTATAGCGATGGGTAACCAGTATGCTTTAGATAGGATTTTAAGATAGACGCCTGACTTGTGCTGTAATGGGGTACAGAAGGGAATAGGACACATAAATGGGGTAATATTCACAGTGCGTCCCCCTGCGCGTTAGAAAGTGGACTAGTCAAAGATGGCGGCCGTTCAGCTGCGTTGTAATATTGCTGACGCCCCTGTGTGAGCGGGAGGCGATGTAATGTGTGAGGGGACGCGGCGCGGAGCTGACTGGAGGAGCTGGCTGAAGTTTCACCAGAAAATTCAATAAACTGTTAATATAATCATATTAATAAAATACTGTGAAAGACGAAATTACTGTAGTCATAACGTGGATTTTCATGGTCAAAGAGACAATGATTAGTTCTGTTTCTGGGAAAGTTGGGTGATAAACAGATGGCTTCTATTAGGCTAAGGCTACACTGCGACTTTGGCCATAACTCCTGTCACACCAACAAAGATTGCTGCATCGCCCTGTGACTCCACTATAAGTGAATGGAGTCATATTGGTGGGATTTATAGGGTGCTGCAACGGTGCCCCATTCCTGCACCCTTATTGGGACCCCTAAATTGCAAATAAGTTCACAGTGCTCAACCATTTTGTGACTATAAGTGACAGCCGCAGTGCCCCTGAGGACACAATGTGACTCCATGACTGGGGGTCTCCAGCAGCGTCTGAATAGCTACTTACTTTGGGGATTTTAGGCACCGAACCCAAAGGTCACATGATCAGAACCAGAGCCTGGTCCGACTCCTCTCCCATGTTCACTCCTAATCACCTGGGCTATGGGGGCTGGCACTAAGGTGGAGCAACTCAGGTGCTGGTTCTGATCACGTGATAAGCCCAAAACTCTGGAAAAGCCCCGGAGTAACCCTCATTCACAGGAGCAAGTCCAGTCCGTGGAAAACGGTCTGTAGGACCCGGAGTGATCTGGGCTGCGTGCATAGGAGTCATGCTATGCTATATACACGGCCCAGTTCAATCCAGGTCCTACAGACAGTCGTGTGAATAGAGGGCAAGGCCCCACGTAGCGAAACAGAAAAAATCATGGCGGAAACACATCAGGGTTTTTTCTGCAACACAGTTTGTGATTTCCCTGAGTTTTCCTCTGCAGACTTTCTGCCCTTATTATGCCTATACGGAAAATGCCAGGTATAATTGTGATTTTCAAAAACGCAGCTTTTCTGCAATGTGTGGATGGGATTAGCCAGAATCTCCTCCACTTTGCAGGCACTCTAAAACGTAAAGATTTTCTCTGCGGCCTTTTCACAATGTGGGGCTTCAGCCTAAGGCTAGATTCACATGAACGATGGCGATACGTTCATTTTTCATGGCAGTTTTGCTCCTGTTTTTTATGGATCCCACATATATTGCAGAGTTTGGAGGGTCCGTGAAAACTGGTAAAAATATTGCATGACCTAGATTTTAACAGACCATCAAAATATCAATCATACAAATAGCCCCCAATGACATACAGTGAAATGAATGTGGCCATGTGACAACTCTGGTTAAAAAAACAAAAAAAAAAAAACAGACTTGTCACAAGGCTGATATTCAGTGTCATGTGAACAAAGCTTAAAGAGGTTGCCCAGGCATAAATGTTATTTTTTAATTACACTCCTGTCCCCGGTGTCCTCCCAGCACGGTCTGGTCCTTCTGCTCAGTTGTCTTGCAGTGAAATTCCTCGCCGGCTGTGACGCCCCAGGTCCCTTCTGCTGAGGCCACTGACTGGGCTCAGCGGTGAAGTATGTTGGGGAAGACAACAATGGACGCGCCGGACCGTACTGGAAGGCACCTAAGCAGCGGGGACAGGAGAGTGTTTTTTTTTTTTTAGTTTTTTTTTTTCACCTCTCCCAGCCTATTTAAAAATATAAATTTTTTTGCCTGGACAACCCTCCTAAGTAACTATTTCGCAGTTTTCCTCTGCAGACTTTTTGCCCCTATTATACGTACACAGAAAACGCCAGCGTTTCCACAGGTATAAATGACAGGCTGTAATTTTCAAAGACGCCAGCTTTTCCGTTGCAGATTTTTTTTCTGCAGTGTATGAATGGGTTTAGCCAGAATCCCATGCACTTTTCTGGTACTGTTCTTTGCAGCTGTGTTTTTGCAATGTGGGGCTTCCTGGAGGGCCCCCTTTAACTTGCATTGGTGAAAAAGTTGCAGGTGTATGTGGATATCCCGGGTCGTGCAGCAGGAATCTCAGCCAAAAATATAGCATAGCACCAGCTTTTTAGCTCATTCATGGGCTGTAACCCAACTTTTCCATTGTCCTAAGAAAAACTGTGAAAGTTTGCTTTGCAAGCGCTTTATAAATGGTGCTTTACAGATCACAGCTGTATATACATATATGTGTATGTACTTTTAGGCTGAGTGCACAGAGGATACGTCTGCTGCTGGTTGGAATACACGGTGACCTCTCATACCACCAGATTTTTGTGCAACCCTTCTATACCTTGAGTATTGCAAGAGAATGTAATGACATTGTGAACAAAAACATTGGAAGTTTTTGTAGACTTTTTTCTGCCCTACGCATTATTTATGAAGCATTTGCACCTCACCACTTTTGCTTTTTGGGGAGTTTGGACAAAGTGGAGTTTTTCTCACCCCATTTATAAATAAAATAATACTGCCGATGTATTGGGGTGCATTTAAAAACCTGTTCTGTCACAGCATTGGAATCACATGTGGTACATTTTGCACAAACTTTATTACGTAAGTGGTGAAAAAAAAAAAAGGCATATTAAAGATAACTAACATGTTGAATGTTTATCTAGAAACACTCCACAGACATACTGATAGGGAATGTAGATTGTGAGCCCTATATGGGACAGTAACTGACAATGTCTGTAAAGCGCTGCAGAATATGATGGCGCTACATAAATAAGCATAATAATAAAGTTGCACCTATTTAATAACATATCCACTACATAGAAAAATGGAGCAACTGCAAAAATTGCAGGAAAAAAGAAAAAAAAAACAAAAAAACACCCCATTGAGGGCTAATTATCTTTTTGTGATGCAGAGTCACAGCAACCTCAAGCTCATGGAGTGACCCCAATAATTTTTGTTACTTCTGATGTTCTAGCATAGGTATAACGTAGTAGACAGAGCAACTGCAACAAATAAGGAAATGAGAATTTGGATCTGATTTTAAGGTTGAGGTCCCACGTTGTGGAAATGCAGCTTTTTTTTGTTGCAGATTTTGCTGCAGTTTTTTGAGCCAAAGCCAAGAAAGGCTACAAAAGGAAAGGGAAATATCTAGGAAGTTCTTATACTTCTCCCTTCTGCTGAATCCACTCTTGACTTTGGCTCAAAAAACCACGGCAAAATCTGCAAAAAAAAAAAAAAAAGTTGCATTTCCGCAATGTGGAGCCTTAGCCTAAGGCAGATTCTGCTTCAAAATCATCCCCAGGTGCCACCCAAAATCTGTCTCCCACTGTTTTCAATGGGAGGCAAGGAGAGTGCCACAGTTTTTCCAGCTGAATTTCCATAGAAGCTGCAGCATTTGGCCTCGTACCCCATTGTACGATGCATTTGGAAAGTCTTTGGACTCTTTCACTATTTTCACATCTGTGCTAGAGAATCTATCACAGTGTGGGCAGAAAGTTGGAGGAAAAAAAAAAGCCCTGCATGGAGCTTTAAAAACTAAAAACTCCCCCATTATAGTCAATGCAGCCACTGGGCTCTGCACGTAACCGCTGTTATAGTAATCGGTCTATCCATTATCAGAGTCCCCCAACAGACCCAAACAAAGGAGACACGAGAAATGAACCTCACATTTTGTCGCTGCCATGTGCAATACAAATACATAAATATTCCCAATCATTCTGCACTCAATACCCCATAATAAAGTGAGAACAGAATGTAACAAATCTTTGCTAATTTATTGAAGAGAAAAAGCTGCAATCTTGCATTGCCATAAGTATTCACACCCTTTACATAGTACTTTGTTGAAGCACCTTTGGCAGCAATTCCAGCCTCTAGTCTTCTTGGGTAAGATGCTGCAAAGTTTGCGCACCTGGATTTAGGGATTTTCTACCAGTCTTCTCTGCAGATCCTCTCAAGCTCAGTCAGGCTGGTGTCACACTCTATGTCTGGTTGCGGCTATAACTGCAGACAGTGCTGGGGCCACAGGTGCCTTCACTAATAAGTAAGTGAAACGCTGATTAATTACAGCCCATTTCTCATTAGGATGAGTTCACACAGCGCTTTTTTTCTTTATTGCAAGTGATTTTTAATTGCAGTAATGAGTAGCACCAGCAGCATTAAACTGAAACCCTCAGGTGTACGGGCTGTTACCATACAGGTGTAATGTACAGTCACATGGGCTACTCAATACTGCAATGAAAAACTGCATGCAGATCATCAGCAACAGAAAAGCACCATGTAATCACAGCCTTACTGCTTGTGAAGTTGATTTTTATAAGGCCAGTAGGGGTGAAGACCCCTTTAACCACTTCAATACCGGGCCAATTTCTGGTCCAGGACCAGACACATTTTGGGGATTTTTGTATGTGCGGTTTTGAGAGCTATAACATTTTTATCATTTGCGATATTCATCTAATTTCTGTGTCTTTTTTCGGTGACACATAAGGCTTTATGTTGTTTTTATTTTTGCATGTTTTTTAATTTTTTTTATACCTGGGAAAATATAAACAAAAGAGGAGGGAAAACGGGTATTTTTTTCACTTTTCATTTTTTTTTTTTATTTAACAGCACAAAGTGCTACTAAAAAACTTTATAAAATAGTTTTTCCTCTCCATTACAGTAATTTTTATTTTGTATGGTATCATCGGGGGTGGGGCTAGAACCTGTAATAAGAGCGTGTTATTGACATATTATTTTATTAATTATTTAATTTAATATTTTTTAATTTTTTTTTTTTACTTCTATTCATTTTATTTGATTTCCCCTGTAACTGGAGCTGATACATATAGCCCCAGTTGCAGGAGGAATACAGCCTTCTGCACGTTACTATATAGCTGCTCTGGGTCCTGTAGGACCCAGAACAGCTCTAACAGGCTCTGATCCCGGAGGATGACGTGGCCACCGGGTCAGAGGGCAGCTGCATCATGACGGCGCCCATAGCGGTGTATACAGCGCTCATTCAGCGGCCGCATCAGCTGGAATTGGATAGGTCATCTGTATCAAAAACGTACACATCCTGGACAACCCCTTTAAGACTGGCGTTTTGTTCACCAGTCTTAATAAAGAGCCTGACAGTCACAAGGCACATCAGATTTATCAAGAGGCTCCGGCCTTTTAATAAATCAGACACACGTCCGTGCGCCAGAGTGGGAATCTACACCAGTCAGGAACTGGCCTATATTTCCTATATAACTCATGCCAGAAAACTGGAGTGACTTATAATAAATATGTCGGACCGAGGTGTCCCCGTTCTGTCCTGCTCTACCCCCATTCATGGAAAGTGAGGCTCAGAACAAGGATGTGGCCTTGCCCCACATTACCACCCATCTACGCCAGAAAACTGGTTATAGATGGGATAATAAATTTCCCCACTTTGTACTGAACACAGTTATGACTGCTCTAAACTTCACAGAGTTGTCCCTTAGTGGCTCCTGTGTTGTCATGGCTGTGTGCTCAGTGTCGTTTGCTTGTTGGAAGGTGAAACTTCTGCCCAGTCTGAGGCCCAGAGCACTCTGGATCAGGTCTTCATGAAGGCTGAGGCCCCACGTTGCGGAAACGCAGTTTTTTTTTTTGTTGCAGATTTTGCTGCGTATTTTTGTGCCAAAGCCAGGAGTGGATGGGGCAGAAGGGAGAAGTATAAGAAGCTTCCTAGATATTTGCCATTCCTTTTGTAACCATTCTTGTCTTTGGCTCAAAAAAACGTAGCAAAATCTGCAACATAAAGAGCTGGGTTTTCGCAACATGGGGCCTCAACCTAAAGGGGTCTTCCGGTCTAAAAATATTGATGACTTATTCTAAGTGGTCAAACCAGGTTACTGCAGCTTAGGCCCAAATCAATTGAAAGTGAGCTGGTCTGGCCACTACTGTACACAGAGAACAGCGCTGTCTGCTTCCTGCTCCATTCTCTGTGTATCAGCTGCCGAGAACAGCCCATTGGTGGAGGCCCCAGGGAGTCTGATTTGATATTGATTACCAATTCTTAGAATAGGTCATCAATATTTTTAGCCTGGAAATCCCTTTTAAGAATACCTACTTTGCACAGTTCAGCTTTCCCTCAACCCTGACCAGCACAATGCTGCCATCACCATGCTTCACTGTAGGGATAGTATTGGATTGGGATGGTGTATTGGGCTGTGTCTGGTTTCCTTTACACATGACACTTAAAATTCACCAAAAAAAGTTCAATCCTGGTTTCATCAGGTCAGAGAATTTTGTTTCTCACAGTCTGTGAGTCTTCTGGTTTTTGCTCTGATATGCAGCAGTATCAGCAGTGAGACCTTATATACACAGGCGGGCGTCTTTCCAAATCATGTCCAGCTAACTAACTGTACCACAGGTGGACTCAAGTCAAGGAGTAGAAACATCTCTAAAATGATCTAGAGAAATGGAAGGCCCCAGACTTATATTTCAAATGTCATAGCAAAGGGACTAAATACTTACCCTTTGAAGATTATGGGGCAGCACCGCAGTACCTACACCCATTGCTACAGTTTGTACGGCGAGTGAGCAGTGCGGCTCCCGGGATGTAAAGAATACTGGGAGCCAGGCTGTCTCGGTACAGGTGATCTGTGGGGGTCCTGGGTTTCAGATTCCTGCAGATACAATATGGATGGCCTATCCTAATGATAGACCATCAGTTTTAGAAGCCGGATAGCCGTCACTCCAAGAATTTGATTAAAATGATTTCTCTTTATTGTAGATCACGTGTTTCAGAAACAGAAAGTTTTAATCAGTTGTTATGTCTATTGTTCTGATCCTCTATCCTGAACCTTATCCCACAAATCTACATATCAATCTCCTCAGTTCCTGCTCTATAACATAATACTTGAAGATTTTTGCATTTTAATATAGTGAATATCTGCTGTCCCTGCTCCTCGGGGGCGGGCCTTCCTTACATACAGCCAGTGCAACTACACAGGGGCCCTATAGACATTATCTGACATGTACTGTTGTTTCCTCTCAGAAGTTCTTCAACAGCTGCACTATATATTCTATAGTTCTGTGTCTTAGCTGCTGCAGAACCTCATAATGCACACAGCAAGAGCCCCACCAACAATTCCACTACATGTAGAACCAGGCCTTCAAAGAAAGGTTCTACAGCAGCTGCAGAATGTATTCTGCTGCAGAACCAAATGCCTATCTGTCATGACATAAAAGATAAAAATTACTTGGATCGTTAAAAATTAGAAAAGCTTCAACAATACAATAAATCCAGATATCTTGGTTCAATAACACATGACAGTCTCTGGTCATTAAAGGGTTAACATAACTTGGCCTCCATCCTGGAGTACTGTGATGTCACTGGCCATGATATAGGCTGAGGTTCTAGAACTGATGACATCACAATGAGCAAAGTCTGTAAGAGGACAAGACCCAGATCTCAGGCCTCATTCTAGTGTGACTCTCTGTAGGATACACACAACCTCAGACAGAAGAAAGAAAAAACTCAACATAGACGCCATCATGAGATCTCATAGACGTCGATTTGGTGACCTGCTGCGGGTCACCACTCTCTTCTCCCGTATGTCGATTGGCCCCACCGTTTTGACCAAATTCTCTCAAAAATGGAGAACTCTGATAAGAAAATACAGATTCCTGACCAAAAAATCAACTACAAAGGTCAGAAGAAACTTCTCCAGGTCAGTTGGTGTGAAAAGACGTAAAGAAGACGCCATCTGCCAAGACTCAGGTGAGAAGAGACAAACCCACATAGCAGCGGACATGGACTCCACTGCGACAAGTGCAGCAAGTGGAGATATTCCTGCTGATCTAAAGGGTGTACATGAGGGGCCCCAAATACCACAAGGTCTATCCCTGGAAAAAAAGACAGAAAGTGGGGAGCGCCCAAAAAAAAAGACCCCGAGACATTGATGCTCCGGAGCCATCGCTTGTCCAAAAGTCACCAGCTGCAAAAAAGGCAAAAAAGACCAAAAGGCGACAAACCAATATAAAAAGTCGTCCAAAACAACAAGCAGCAATGAAAGGTGACGTCTCCTATAAGACCCTTAAATCGCCGGACATAAGAATGACTTCCGGTGAAGCTCCTAAAGTCAGCCAGAAGAGAAAAGCCCCAAACTCTGAGGACAGTCAGCCCGGGACATCCCCACCAGCCAAAAGAGCTGCAGTAGAAACCATTACTGATCCCTCTACAAACATTCTTGGTTGCCCGGTGCTGGAAACACCAAAAGTGGAGACGCCTGATACCCGGAGACATCAGAACATAAACAACCTGTCTCCAGAGCACTTATCCATCCTGAAGAGCACAGGGCAGGCCGGCATGCTAGACGATGACATCATCAATAAGGCCCAGGAGCTCCTACACAATCAGTTTGAGGACTTTGATGGCCTCCAGCCCGCCGCCGTTCTTCTCTTCCCAGGATACAGTGTACTACAGAAGGCTGTGCAGATCCACTATGATGAGAACAGGGTGCACTGGCTGACAACAAGCTTCAAAAATGGCGACATCCTGGTGGCCGACAGCATCAACAACAACCATCTGTCTCCATCAATCCAGGAGCAGATAATAAATATCTACAGTGACGTGGTCCATGAGCCCCTGAAACACCTGAGATTCCTTAATGTAGATCAGCAGAGGAACGGCTACGACTGTGGGGTATTCGCCATAGCATTTGCCTTTGAGCTTCTGGCCAATGATGGTGACCCCACAGCGACGTTCGAACACGAGAAGATGAGAGATCATCTAATATCCTGCCTGCAGAATGGCAGGATTACAGGCTTCCCCAGAACGGATCCTCAGCAGAGCTGCGGCCTCTTCTGAACCTCTGAACCGGTTCCGGTCCAGAGCCCAGAGACATGTAGGCACCGGTAAGTAACCATTGACTTTACTTCCCATTTACTTTGACAACCTTAATGGGAAGGGGGGCACTGATATTACAGGGAGGAGTCTGATCATCCAGGAGAAGACATTGTATCTTCATTGGAGTATTGATGATTTGTGATCTTTCTGGTTTATGTTATTTATGGTGTTTTCTGATTAGCAGTGCGGCCATATAAGAACAATCCCTGCGTCCATGGCCATTGTCTTCTTTCCTCATTACAAGTATTGGTGTCACTGTCTACGCCTGGACCCAAATGTGTAACCACCGGGGCGCTTAGAAGAACAGCCTGAGGTTCTAAGGAATATCGCAGCAAATCGGATCCTCCATAACACCACAAGCCTGTAATAGACAAAATGAAGCGCAGAGTCCGACATCTCCTGACCCCACCAGTGACCCCGCAAGGAAGTATTGGTCCACAGCACCCAGAAGACTTTCAGTCTGCCGTCTGATCCAGCAAAGGTTCACATCACGGGCACCCACCAGAACCTAAATAAGGTAATGTCCTAGTTCTAGTAGTCATAGACGTCAATGTGTTTTATTACATAAGCTCATGATAATACCAGCTATGATGTCACATCCCGGAGACGCCGAGTCATGACCTTGAATAGTTTAGGGATAAGATTCTGTAGGAAGACTAGCAGAGCAGCGACCATAAGTGGAAAATACTCCAAACCCCCTGCTTCACTGTACACAACCATGATAAAACTGTGACTGCCTGCAGCCACCACTAGGGGGGGCTCTCACTGATCGTGATGTGCAGATCCCATTGATCTATATCCAGTAAACCCCACGGCTCCTCCTAATAGCTCCAAGAACTTTAATTACAGCCATGTGAAAGAAAGCAGGGGATTTGGAGCTCTGTAGGAGAAAACTGATCTCCAACCCCTATAGAGATATATGATGAGATTAATCAGATCAGAATTTTATGGTATTTTCTGCTTATTTGGATACAGTGTTGGGTCCCAGGACCATGGACCAGGTATAATGCAGGTAAGAGGAATATAATGAGCAGTGGTGACCGGTAGTAAATAGTGTATATATGATGTAATACTCCATGTTCAGTCCTGACCAGTTACATTTTCTGTATTTGCAGACCAATATTCCAGAGCGGGGGTCTCGCTGTGCCCCTACAATAAATATGGCATACAGCTGGTGGTCACAACTCTACCACAAGCCAAATACATGGTAGACACCACGTCAGGATCAGATGACCTGCGCTTCAGAGACAGATTCCGGGCTCGGTCTCTGTTCTCGCCATCGGATTTGACTTTCACCGGACTTTCCGCAGTCAGATGTATTCACTGCATAAGTGGATTTCCTGCTGCAACCCATTGGACTTGACCTTCACCCGGACTTTCCGCAGTCAGACGCATTCACTGCATAAGTGGATTTCCTGCTGCACCCCATCGGACTTGACCTTCACCCGGACTTTCCGCAGTCAGACGCATTCACTGCATAAGTGGATTTCCTGCTGCATCGAGGCAGATTCCAGTCTTGGTCTCTGTTCTCGCCACCGGACTTGACATTTACCAGACCTTCCTCAGCCAGATTTCATCACATATCATCAGCTCTTCATTGCCTGCCGCCATTTTCCTCTGGAGCCCATCTTCAGCTCTCCAGGGCCCATCATCATCGGGCCGCATTAAGGACTAGTGCCCTGACTTCTAAGAACATCTTCATTTGACACCTTGAATAAAGTTATAAATAAAGTCAGTGTTTATTACACCGCCGTGTATCTGCCTCTTTATGGGTCTCCATAGTACGTAAAGGGATATTTATACACATATACACAGGATCCGCCATAAATGTCCAGTAGATGTAGGTTTTACCTTTAGGATATGCAGCCACCTCCAGAATAAGGTCCCCAACCATTGTCTCACAGTGTATTACTGTGGTAGATACTTGTATCTTATGTAGGGCATTGGAGAAAATTATGAGCGCTGGTATAGCTGTAGAGGGCGATACGATGGGGGTCAATGAGGGTGCATTATACTGTATAGGGACCATAATGAGGGCACATTATACTGTATAGAGACCATAATGAGGGTGCATTATACTGTATAGGGGCCATAATGAGGGCACATTATACTGTATAGAGACCATAATGAGGGTGCATTATACTGTGAGGGGTTCACGAAGAGGGGACATTACACTGTGGAAGCCACAAAGGGGACATTATACCGTGTGTGGATACGAGGAGGGGGATTGTATTGTGTGGAGGCCACTGGTAGGATGTTATACTGTGTGGAGGCACAAGGGAGCATTATATTATGTCAGGACCATTAAAAGCACATTATACTATCTCAGGACCACTATCGATTGAACCGAGCAACAGGGGGCATGGACGGAGTTAGGGGGATGGCTTATCATACGTAAATTTGTCCTCTTTTTAATCATCTGAAGGTTGGGAGGTATGCAACAGCAAAGGAAATTAGAGCTAGGACAGGGTATGGACCACAATCACCAGGCATGGCAGGACAATTCCCTTTAAACTGACATCATCTTAGTAACTCAGCGCCAATGTGCAGCCAGAGCAGGAACATCACAGCAGAAGACGACAGGCACCGAAGCGGCAGAGGAAGAAACTGCAGCCGCTCGCCTAGATGTGGCACTGAAACCAAGCGACGTGATTAACATATATAGCTTGACTATACCATCAGTGTCCAGTTGGTGGCGCTCCAACCACTGTCATATCTGCCGATGGCTGGTTTAGCGGAGCCAACATGAACCAATCGCTTCCATGTCTGGCAGCCTCCATACACTAAATCCTGCCACCCTACATGTGCACTAATCGATGCATTTGGCGCTACGTGTATAAATTCTGCATCATTTGTATCATTTCTATTATTTTGTCCACTTTTCTATACCGGTTTCTGCCCTCCTGTCCATATTCGGTATTACAGGCGACCCTCTGCTCTGCGCCCAGCATCTATTCCTCATCTCCACTACGGTTACACATTAGACTTGTCTGTGATTTTTCTGCCACCTGCTTATTACTTGCTTCTTTTCAGCACAGAAGGGAGAGATCTAACGAAAATGTCACTTTTATAGGTAAGTATTTAACCCCTTAAGGACAAAGCCCAAAAGTGCGTTAAGGATCAGGCCTCGTATTTCAAAACTGACATGTGTCACTTTATATGGCAATAACTTTGAGACGCTTTAACTTTCACAAGTGATTTTGAGATAATTTTTTTCGTGACACATTGTACTTCATGTTAGTGGTAAACGCTAATCAATATTTTTGTATTTATTTATAAAAAAATACGAAATTTGATGGAAATTTGGAAAAAAAAAACGCAATTTTCAAAATGTGAAATGCTCTGCTTTTCAAACAGATAGTCATATTACACAAATACATTAATAAATATTATCTACCATATCTCTGCTTTGTATTGGCATCATCTTTTAATCTTCCTTTAATGTATTTTGGAAATTAAAGCGATTTTCCAGATTTGCAAGAAAATTTCCAAAATTAATTTTTTAGGGACCACTTCAGTTTTGAAAGGGTTTATAAAGGCCTGTATATTAGAAACCCCCATAAATCACCCCATTTTCAAAACTGCACCCCTCAAATAATTCAAAATAGCTTTTGGGAAGTTTGTTAACCCTTTAAGCATTTCACAGAAATTAAAACAATATGGAGGTGAAATTTAAACATTTCATTTTTTTTTTCAATAATATATTCATTTATCCCTAAAATTAACACATTCACAAAGGGTTAAAGGAGAAAATGCATCTCGCAGTTTGTTAGGCAATTTCTCCCGAGCACAGAAATCCCCCACATGTGGGTGTAAACTGATGTTTGGGCACACGGCAGTGCACGGAAGGGAAAGAGCGACACTGGGGGTTTGATAAGCAGATTTTGCTGGAATAGTTTTCGGTGTCATGTCTCATTTGCAAAGCCCCTAGAGTACCAATTTAAAGGAAACCCCCAAAAAGTGACCCCATTTTGGAAACTGCACCCCTCACAGAATTCATCAAGGGATGTAATGAGCATTTTGACCCCACAGATGTTTCACAGATTTTACTAACATTGGGATGTGTAAATGAAAAATTACTAAAACGTCACTTTATCCCCAAATTTTTTATTTTCTCAAGAGGACAAAGGAGAAAAAGCTCCCCAAAGTTCGTTACACAATTTTTCCTGAACACAGAAATGCCCCATATGTGGTTGTAAACTGCTGTAGGGGTACATGGTGGGGCTCAGAATGGAAAGAGCGCTATTTAGCTTTTATAGGGCAGATTTTGCTGGAATAGTTTTCAGGTGCCATGTCGCATTTGCAGAGCCCCTAAAGTACCAATACAATGGAAACCTCTCAAAAGTGACCCCATTTTAGAAACTACACCCCTCAAGGAATGTATCAAGGGAAATAACCATTTTGGGCCAAAAAACCTCCCCAAAAAAAAAATACAAAAAAAAAAAATAAATTTTTAAAAAAAAAAAAATTATTATTCCCCCTTATTTTTTTCCCCCTTTTTGTTGTCACAAACATCTCCTCTTAATAAAATTTTGTGTTCTCCCCCGGCCAAAAAAAAAAATTTTTTTTTTTTTTATATTTTTTTGTTTGGACGGGCGGGGGGGGAGAAAAAAAAAAAATTTTCCTTTTTTTTTTTTTTTTTTTATATTTTTTTATTATTTTTTTTTTCTCCTTTTTTTTTTTTTTTGCCCTCTGCTTTCTGTTTAAATTAAATTTCTTACCAAATTCTCCCTTTTTTTTTTTTTTTTTTTTTTTTTTTTTTTTATTATATTTTCCCTCCCAAATAAAAAAATATTTGACTGGCCCTGAAGCGGTTAGAGAAAGGGCCAGGGACTGCAGGTCACAAGTGCTTAAATGCAGCATTTTTTGAATGGGGAACACGGTGTGTAGTTAATAAAGTTGCTTGAGGAGGAGGCGGAGCAAAGGTAATAAAACCAAGGGGGCACGTAGGCGGGCTCACCTTCTACCCTTAGCAGGCACGGTGAGAGGAACCCGCATGAGATAATGGCGGACTTGTTGGAGCAGCAAATATTGGCCAGGATCGCTCAGGAAGGTGCTGCATGGTGGGATGCCATGTTGAAGAAGGCTGAAGTGGAGCGCATTGCTGAATTGGGCTCCTGCGCCCACCTGGAGGACCCGGGTGGCAGACCCCATCGTCCCTCCCGCCCGCCTGCCCGGCTAAGCCCCAGCCCGCCAACGAGGAGCAGGAGGGAGAGATCCCGCTCCAAGGGAAGAACGCGGGGTGCGCGTTCCGCAGGTGAGCCAAGGGGTAGCGGGAGGAGGCCCCCGGCACCTGCTAAAAGGCGCACCGGAACTATTTTAAAAATGGCGCCCGAGGCCGTCGGAGCGGGGAGGCCGGGGTCTGCTCCGGCGGCCGTCATCCCCCACAGCCAGCCAGTGTGCGCAGGAGGCGGTTTGGAACCCCCCGGGGGGGGGGGGGGGGGGGGGGGGGGGGGGGGGGGGGGGGGGGGGGGGGATTCTCCCCCCGCGCGCGCGCTGCTGCCGGTGACACAGCGCAGCAGCGCGGGACCTGTCGGCTCGCTGGAGACACAGGCGCTGTCTGCCAGCGAGCCGGCCAACAGTGAACCCGGTGCGCAGGCTCAAAAGCCTGTGTGCGCCGGGGAGGCGAACCAGGGAACTGCCGGCAGCGTGGGAACAGGCGCTGCTGGCTCCTGGTCACAGAGTGCTGTCGGCGCCACACTAATAAGTGGCGCTGCAGCACATATAAGTAAAAACACAGCACACACACATGCCCAAGCCCTCCCCTCACTCCTCACACAATTCCAGGCCCTGCCCCCACCCCCAGCATATGCAAGAACCCACCCTGCACCACCCACTCATTCACAAGCCCCGCCCCCAGCATTGGTATACACCCAATCCCACCCCCCACCTCTCGCACATACACACACCGGCCCCCCTGCCCCTGAACACACAGACCCCCCCCCCCCCCCCCCTTCGGTCGCGTCACACCCCCCCGGGGGTTATACTAGGGGTAACGCGGACACGCGGCCAAGCGGGGGTGGGGGGACTTAACCACTCAGCGCCCAAGGTCAAACACTGGGGGTACCCATGGGCGCAGGGAACCGCGTAACCCGCAGTACTCTCGGCACACCCCTCACCCAGAGTCTCTTCAAGGGTCACCGCAGACGGCTAGAGCGCAGGCTAACCCTGGCTCTGCAAGAAGGAGAAGGGCAGGCAAAACATCCTCAAGGCGGGCATACCACACTTCTGATACTTGTGCTGAGTTTCTCTCCACAGATGATAGTGACCCGCGGACCAGGCGGAGACCGCTCACCCCCAGGAGACGTCATCGCAGCCGTCACAGAAGAGCACATCGGGAAGAGAGACACCACCGCCGTCGCTCCCCGCGCAGCCGCTCGTCCTCTACATCAGGAAGATCCAGACCGTCAAGGAGACGATGTGAATCCAGGCTGTCTGGCGGGTCACCGAGGCATCCTCACCGGGAAGACAGAACACCCACGGCTACACCTTCAAGACAGGCTACTCCAGGAGCAGGGTCCATGCTCGCGGATCAGCCCCTCGCCCCCACCGCTTTGCCGGCCCAGACGTCTACAGGCACTGGAACAGCTGGTGAGTACCACGGCCGTCCAGGCTGGCCTACTATACACGACAATGCTATGTCCAGTGATTTTGTGTCAGTTTTAAAACAACTTGTGTCGAACCTTGAACACCCCTCTCCCGCAATAGGACCCACAAGGTCTCCGGGGGAGTACCGCCCCCACCTGTTACTATTTCCGAGGGTCCTGGGTTTGCCTTTAGGGACTCCATTTTTTGTGGAGTGTCTCCGCTGGGCACGCACGTGCCCACGGAGACAAAAGAAAAGATTATCAGAGGTGAATATATAGATATTTGGTCGCTATTATCTGTGGACCATGTGTCTGTAGATAAGGAGCGATCCTTTGAAAAAGGACCGGACAAAAAACCGAAGGTGGCAAAAACCTTCGGTAACTGGATTCAGGCTTTTGCCACACTGGCATATATCATATGCCAGAAGTCACCAGAGCGCAGTCCAGAATTGTTCATATACCTAGACACAATTTATAGCGCCCACAAGCTGCACGGTGGTGCGGCTTGGTGGCGCTACGACGAGGAGTATCGTCGTCGCTTGGCTCTGACGCCGACAGTTGGTTGGGCATCAATGGCAACAGACGCCTGGATACAAATGATGATGTCTCAGAGACCCCAACGCCCCTTTCAGACGGGGGCCGCGGGCATCGGAAGTCAATCCGGGGCTGCGGCCCATCGTCCCACCGGCGCAGGTTGGCTGTACAATGAAGGCCATTGTCGGTTCTATGCAACATGCAAGTTCCGGCACGAATGTTCAATTTGTGCCGGTTCACACGCAGCCATTCGGTGTTTGCGTCAAAAACAACAGCCCAAGCTGGGTTCTTCCGGTAGCACAGAGAACGCCAGTAAAGATACGGGAACTGGAGCAATGGCTCGACCGGTACCCGAGGAAGCTAGAGGCAAAAACGCTATATGAGGGTTTTTCATTCGGTTTTTTCATACCACATGAACAGGCAGTTGCGTTGTTGTTATGTGCAAATTTAAAATCAGTTCAGGAAAATGTTTCGGTGGGGTGGGGAAAAGTGTTAAAAAAGGGGCCCCCCTGGCCCGGAGAATGGCGGGTCCTTTCCTGGAACCTCCGCTTTCAAATCTGAGAGTGTCACCTCTGGGTTTGGTTCCTAAGAAGGAGGCGGGGAAGTATCGCCTCATTCATCACTTATCTTACCCCCCGGGAGCCTCAGTTAATGACGGGATAGCAAAGGAAGATACGACGGTGTCGTATACATCCTTTGACCGAGCAGTAGAATTTGTTAGACGGCAAGGTCAGGGGGCGCTCCTGGCCAAATCTGACATAGAAGCAGCATTTCGTCTCCTTCCGGTACATCCATCGTGTTTTCATCTGTTGGGGTGTTTCATTAATGATAGGTTTTTTGTAGATATGTGCTTGCCTATGGGCTGCTCCATTTCTTGTCATTACTTTGAAATGTTCAGTTCCTTTTTGGACTGGATGGTCCGCTACGAAACGGGAAGCCCATACGTACTGCACTATCTGGATGACTTTTTGTTCGTCGGTCCAGCGAATTCACCCATTTGTGCATACCTGTTGCACTCCTTTCGTGTCCTTATGGACAAAATAGGAGTCCCCTTATCCGCAGAAAAAAACGGAAGGCCCCACGACGCGTTTGTCCTTTCTGGGAATAGAGATAGATACGATCAGTATGGTTTTTCGCTTGCCAGAGGACAAGTTACGGCGTTTGGTAACTACAGTAGATCAGTTCGTAAAAGCCAGAAAGGTGACTTTACATCAAATGCAAGTTCTGTTGGGGCTCCTCATCTTTGCTTGCAAGGTACTGCCCATGGGGCGAGCTTTTTCACGCCGGTTGTCATTAGCGACAAAAGGGGTGCAACAGCCTCACCATTTTATTCGGGTTACCAAGTGTCTCAGGGAGGACCTCCTCGTTTGGCAGACCTTTTTAAAAACCTATAACGGTAGGTCGGTGTGCCAATCAGTCGAGATATCTAGTTTGGACTTGAGCCTCTTTGCCGATGCAGCTGGGGGTGATGGGTTTGCAGCAGTTCTGGGGACGCATTGGTGCAAGGGTTCGTGGCCGGAGCACTGGAAGGGGCTAGGTTATGTCAAAAATCTAGCTTTATTGGAGTTATTCCCCATAGTAGTAGTGGTGGAATTGTGGGGGAGGGAAATCGCCAATAAACGTATCTGTTTTTGGACTGATAATATGGCAGTGGTGCAGGTAGTGAATAGCCAATCATCTTCTTCCCTTCCGATGCTTGCTCTACTTCAGCATTTAGTGTTGCGCTGCTTGCAAGCAAACATTTGGTTTAGGGCACGGCATGTCCCAGGCAAGCAAAATGTGGTGGCTGACGCCCTGTCCCGTTCACAGTTTCAGGTCTTCAGGGATCTTCATCCATCTGCAGATGGGGAGGGACATGGATGCCCAGACTACTTGTGGGACCTGGTCGGGAGGTCATGATGAAACTGGTATGTCAATCTGTATCCCAGGCGACCTGGCAGGGCCACATGAGGGCGTGGTCGGACTGGCTTACCTACTCCGGCGGTAGGATACCCACGGAGGAGACAGTCTTACGGGAGGTCACGGTTCAGTCGTTGGTGGGTTTACGCTCAAGAGGCGTTTCGGCCAACGTGGCGAAGAAATATCTGGCCGGGGTGGCATTCATGTTGAAGCTCTTGAACATCAGAGATGTCACCAAGCATTTTGTCATCCGACAAGCCCTAAAGGGATGGCGAAAAGGGTCGGTCCAGTGTGACGCAAGACGTCCTGTCTCGCTCACATTGTTTAGGAGGCTGATGGCTATCTTGGCGGTGGTTTGCACGGATTTGGGCGAAATGCGTTTGTTCCGAGCGGCATTTGCTTTGGCCTTTTTTGCAGCGTTACGGATAGGTGAGCTGGTAAGCATGAGCGCGGAAAGGGTCGGAGGGCTGTCTTCAAACGACGTGTTGGTTGGCACAGGGGAGGTGCGAGTTTGTATTCGGCGGTCAAAAACGGACGTTTTTGGCAGAGGAACGTGGATGACCATTCGCGCGTTGGGTGATTCGTGCTGCCCAGTACTATTAGTCAGGGATTATTCCAGTCACAGGTTTCCAGGCGCCGCGTTCCTAACACACCAATCAGGTAGACCGTTAACAAGGTTCCAATTTAATTCCATATTTAAGAGGTGCCTGGTGGAGCTGGGGCTAGATCCAAAAGAATTTGGTTCCCATTCCTTCAGAATCGGGGCGGCAACGATAGCGGACACCTGCGGCATGGATGCGGCGGGAGTCATGCGCTTGGGCAGGTGGAAATCTGACTGCTATAAATCTTATATTCGTCCTGATTTGTTAACGCCTTAGTTTTGCAGCCCCTGGTTTTTTGCAGTGCATTTCCTGTTTTCTGTAATTTTTTGCTTATCTTCCACCAGATCTGATCCCGGCGTTCATTTTAGGCCATTCTTACATATTCTGGGCTGAAAGAAGAGCGGCGGTGCGTCCCTGCGGTCTCGACTTAGGTCCAAGTTAGCGATACGGTGGAGCGGGGTACGTGGGCTGCGTTGGCATCAAATTTTGCCGTTCATCGTTCGTATTAGCCGGGACTTCAGCGGGCCGGTGATCATTCTGATACATGCGGGGGGGCAACGAATTGGGCCGGGCTAAATTGGGAGAATTAGTCACCTTGATTAAGCAGGACCTATCCAGGATGATGGATTTTTTTCGACCAGGTGATCCTCATTTGGTCAGAAATTGTCCCCCGACGTTATTGGAGAGGTGCTAGGGACCCACTTGCGATCGAGTGGGCTCGGAGGGTTCTAAATGTCAGGGTTTCCAGGCATGTTCGTTCCCTGGGTGGTGTGGTCATAAGACACAGAGAGCTAGAAGGGGAAAATGCAAACCTGTTGCTCCGGGATGGGGTTCACCTGAACCCCATAGGAAATGACATATTTCTGTCAGGGTTGCAGGATGGTTTGGAAACAGTCCTCTTGTTGGTGGGGGGGGGTCACAGCCAGGCGTAGGCTTACGCTGGATGCTCCTTGGCGGTTTTTCCATGCTGGCGGACAACAAGATGGCCTCACCTGCACGCTGCCTCACAGCGTTCGGCAGTAGGAATACGAAAGAGGAGCGAACTGGTCTACACGAAGCTGGCATGGAATGGTTAACAGTTGAAGTTGTTAAAATAATACTGAGTAATAAAGCTGTGGCCTACCCTCACATTATCCATAAAGTCGTGGTCAAGTGGTTATTGGAGGCAGGTGACCTCCGGGGGTGACCCATCATGGGGAGTTAAGTACATGCAGTCTAAATATGCGCTCCAAAAGCACATAGTGCTCCTTCACATCTGCCCCCTGCTGTGTGCCCAAATGGCAATTTATCCCCACATGTATGACACTGGTGTACCCAGGATAACGTACTTACTGGCATATGTGGGTATAAACTACTTTTTGGGCACAGCTGGGCACAAAAGGGAAGGAGCGCTATTTTGGTTTTAGAACCACAGTTTGGTTTTTGGACACCATGCCACTTTTGCAGAGCCCCTGAATTGCCAGTAAACTTGAATCCGCAGACATGTGACCCCATTTTGGAAACTACACTCTTCAAGGGATTTATCAAGTGGGGTAGCGAGCATTATTAACCCTTAAGTGTTGCAGTCTTTTAATTTCCAGAAATGAATGCGCAGCTGATAATGAAAAGTTAAAAATAAAATTTTTCCATAGATTCGCCATTTCAGTGCCCGATATGTTTTGCACAACTTGTGTCAGCAGAGACACACACTCCAAAAACTGTTAAGCCTTTGGAGCGTCGTCTGTGATACAAGCCGGGCACAACATATTACGCACTGAAATGACTTATTCTTGGAAAAATTGTCATTTACACCTTTCACAATCATCTGCGTATTCATTTCTGGAAAATTAATTAATACAACACTTGGGGGTTAAACATGCTCACTGTACCCCAGGATAAATTCCTTCAGGGGTGTAGTTTCCAAAATGGGGTCACATGTCAGGGGATTCCACCTTACTGGCGTTTCAGGGTTCTGCAAAAGTGTCATGGCGTCCAAAAACCAAACCGTCTAAATCTGTGCTCCAAAAACCAAAATAGCGCTCCTTCCCTTCTGTGCCCGGCTGTGCCCAAACATCAGTTTATACCACATATGACATTAAGTCTGTTATCCTGGGTACACCAGTGTCATACATGTGGCATAAACTGCAGTTTGGGCACACAGCAGGGCACAGAAGGGAAAGAGCGCTATGTGGCTTTTGGAGCGCAGATTCAGATGTTTGGTATCTGGACGCCATGTCATGTTTGCAGAGCCTCTAAGGTACCAGTAAAGTGGAATCCCCTAGGGAGTGACCCCATTTTGAAAACTGCACCCCTCAAATAATTTATCAGGGGGTGTAGTGAGTATTAGTATCCCAGACGTGACTGCACAGAGGATGGTGAAGAGTGAATATGTAAGCTGTGCGGAGTACATGGGGAACACCAAACTCCCTACTATATCCCCAGTAGCTCCTATGATTTGGGGTCACTCTGGGAGTCACTTCTGGTGTCTTTTCCCTTGTAAGCTCTAAATTTGGGGTGTACCCTGATATACGCTCGCACAGTTTATACATTCCCTTCCTGCCACAGCCAGTTGTGTCCTAACCAGTGGTGAACCTAGCCTCTTTGCTGCCTGAGGCGGACTATAGAAAGACGACCCCCCCCCCCAAAAAAAAAAAAAAAAAACTGAGTTTCCATGCTACTAGTTTAACACACTGTTATCGTCGCACAATATACACAATACACAAAGTTATAAAACAGTTTTTAAGAATTCTTCTTACTGTATTACTTCAGTATCAGATCAACAACACGGCATTAACAATGAAAGTAACTTCACACATCTTCTGCTTGGTGGATGGACGAGCCCACGTGGCCCCCATTCTCTATAATAGGAGCCCCGCAGATAGCTGAGGACTGGACTTCGGGTATCTTTGGCACTCCCATTGAAGTGAATGAGAGCCACGGGGGTTCTTCCATCCACCAAGTGACACACCTATATATATGGCTGCGGTCAGGCTGAATTCCCACCTAGTGGGGGAAAAACCCAATTCTCAGGCTCAGTGGGGGTCTCAGCAGACAGACCCCCATCACTCAGGTATTTATCCTCTATCATTTAGGTGTATACAGGGCAGTAACATTCTGTGACTTACAGGTGACGTCTCTGACTAATCCTTCACATTTCCTGTCTCTTCCCTTTGGACCGCCATGACCACTTCTTCCAGCTGTGACTTGTCTCTGTAAAGGTTGCAACACAGCCATCTTTGGCTCCTCATTTTTCCAGGCACCAACCCACATTGTCCTCACCTGCACACCCATCCTGCTGCTACCCCCAATTATAAAATATATGATATAACCCCCATAATGAATAATACCCCCAAGTGCATCTTTATATTAATAATGTCCGTGTGTACCCTGTATAAATAGTGCCCCTTATTAATAATACCCCAGGTGTTAACTAATTAAAAGGTTTTCCAGGTCATTAATAAACTAATCAGTGGGGTTCAAAAACCCAGGACCCCTACTGACCAGCTGTTTGAATGGTACCTGTGTAAGCGCCGTGACCGCTTCTCTGTTTACATAGTGTAATTCATCTCATAGCGGCCATGTAATGTAACTACAGCCTCGTCCTGTACATGTCTACAGTATGTGACAAGGCTACAATTACATCACACGGTCACTATAAACAGACAGCGTATAATATAAACAGGCACCATAGCCCATGTTTATAGCGCCCCATTTACACACACTATAAAGTTCCACAGCAGCCCCTGCACACAGTATTACACAGTGTTATGGCCCGCAGCGGCCCCTGCACACTGGATTATGCCTCTCAGCGGCCCCTGCACACGGTATTATGCTCGATAGTGGCCCCTGCTCACGTTATTATGCTCCACAGCAACTCCTGCACACAGTTTTATGCCCCATATTGGCCCCTACACACGGTATTATGCTCCATAGTGGCCCCTGCACACGGTATTATGCTCCACAGTGGCCCCAGCACACGGTATTATGCTCCATAGTGGCCCCTGCACTGGTATTATGCTCTATAGTGGCCCTTGCACTGGAATTATGCTCCATAGTGGCCCCTGCACTGGTATTATCCTCCATAGTGGCCCTTGCACTGGTATTATGCTCCATAGTGGCCCCTGCACTTGTATTAATAATAATAATAGTCCTTTAATAGTCCCACAATGGGGAAATTCATTATGCTCCATAGTGACCCCTGCACCCGCTATTATGCTCTCTAGTGGCCCCTGCACTCGGTATTATGCTCCATAGTGGCCCCTGCACTTGTATTATGCTCCATAGTGACCCCTGCACCCGGTATTATGCTCTTTAGTGGCCCCTGCACCCGGTATTATGCTCTCTAGTGGCCCCTGCACTCGGTATTATGCTCTATAGTGGCCCCTGCACTTGTATTATGCTCCAGAGTGGCCCCTGCAGAGGGTATTATGCTCCATAGTGGCCCCTGCACTGGTATTATCCTCCATAGTGGCCCCTGCACTGGTATTATGCTCCATAGTGGCCCCTGCACTGGTATTATGCTCCATAGTGGCCCCTGCACTGGTATTATCCTCCATAGTGACCCCTGCACCCGGTATTATGCTCTATAGTGGCCCCTGCACTCGGTATTATGCTCTATAGTGGCCCCTGCACTTGTATTATGCTCTATAGTGGCCCCTGCACTTGTATTGTGCTCCAGAGTGGCCCCTGCACAGGGTATTATGCTCTACAGTGGTCCCTGCACAGGGTATTATGCCCCATAGTGGCCGACCCATGAACTATTATTATACTCTGGGGTCTTTTCAGACCTCAGAGTATAATGATTGGAGACCCAGGGGAGAATACAAACATAAAAATCAGAGTTACTTACCTATCCTGGACACCGGTGCACTCTTTGCAGCTTTCGGCCCTGTTTAATTGCGCACACACATCTTGTGATCAGGCCGTCGACGCGACCTGATGACATCACCAGAGGCCTCAAGCCTGCTCGGAGTTACATTGGATCGCAGAAGGTGAGTAACATTGGTTTTTATGTTCCCTCACCAACCCTAGGCCTCCGATTATTATACTCCGGGGTCTGAATAGACCCCGGAGTATAATAATAGTAGTATTTGCGGCCCACGGCCTCACTTACCGATACCCGCGGCTGCTCACAGCGGCATCCACTTCCCTTTCTGCGGCCCATAGCAGAAGGGGGAAGCGGGGGCGGCCACGAGCAGACGCGGGGTAGGTAAATAAATAGGCCCTGACTTGACGGGGATACTCCAACAGGTTACGGCCTATTTATATATATAAAAAAAAAGTTATACTCACCTGCGATGCCTTGATGTAGCCGCCGCCTCCTCTTCTTGTCTGTGACGTCTGTGTCTCAGCGTAGGCGGCGTGATGACGTCATTGTATCACCGCCTGCGCTCAGAGGCGACGTCTTGTAAACCAGCCCAGGACAGGCCCCGCTCAGCTCTGTTTTTTTTTTTTTTTTAAAGCGGCCTGTCCTGGGCTGGTTTACATTAAATAGTAAAAATGCCGCCCCCCGGACAGTGCCGCCTGAGGCGGCCGCCTCAATTCGCCTCATTAGCGGTGCGCTCCTGTCCCCATGTACTCCGCACAGCTTACCTATTCACTCTTCACCATCCGCTGTGCAGTCACGTCTGGTATACTAATGCTTATTACACCCTCTGATAAATTCTTTGAGGGGTGCAGTTTTCAAAATGGGGTCACTCCCTAGGAGATTCCACTTTTCTGGTACATTAGAGGCTCTGCAAACATGACATGGCGTCCAGATACCAAACATCTGAATCTGCACTCCAAAAGTCACATAGCGCTCCTTCTCTTCTGTGCCCTGCTGTGTGCCCAAACTGCAGTTTATGCCCACATGTATGACACTGGTGTACCCGGGATAACGTACATAATGTCATATGTGGTATAAACTGCTGTTTGGGCACAGCCGGGCACAGAAGGGAAGGAGCGCTATTAGGTTTTTAGAGCACAGATTTAGACAGTTTAGCTTTTGGACACCATGACACTTTTGCAAGGTCCTGAAATGCCAGTAAAGTGGAATCCCCTGATACGTGACCCTATTTTGGAAACTGCACCCCTGAAGGAATTTATCCAGGGGTACAGTGAGCATTTTTTACCTCCAAGTGTTGCTATAATTTATTTTACAGAAATGAATACGCAGATGATTGTGAAAGTGAAAATGACAATTTTTCCAGGAATATTTTATTTCAATGCATAATACGTTGTGTCCGGCTTGTATCAGATGTAAACGTTCCAAAAGATGTTGTGCCCGGGATACCCACTTAACAGTTTTTAGAGTGTTTGTGCCTGCTGACATAAACTGGGCACAACATATTGGGCACTGAAATGGCGAATCTCTGGAAAAATTGCAATTTTCCCTTTTCATTATCAGCTGCGCATTCATTTATTGAAATTAAATGAATGCAACACTTAAGGGTTAAGAATACTCGCTACCCCACTTGATAAATCCCTTCAGGGGTGTAGTTCCCAAAATGGGGTCACAAGTCTGCGGATTCCATTTTACTGGCAATCCAGGGGCTCTGCAAAAGTGGCATGGTGTCCAAAAACCAAACTGTGCTTCAAAAACCAAAATAGCGCTCCTTCCCTTCTGTGCCCGGCTGTGCCCAAGCAGAAGTTTATACCAAGTACGTTATCCTGGGTACACCAGTGTCATACATGTGGGCGTAAACTGCAGTTTGGGTACACAGCAGGGGGCAGATGTGAAGGAGCGCTATGTGGCTTTTAGAGCATAGATTTAGATTGTTGGATTTTGGACACCATGTCAAATTGGCAAAAACCCTAAAATTGCCCCTACAAAATGGGGTCACTTCTTGGGGAATTCCAATTTACTGGCACCTCTGCAAAAACAAAATGGCGTCCAGAAAGTCCCTCTAGATCTGTACTCCAAAAGCTAAAAAGCGCAGTGCTCCTTCCTGTCTGAGCCCTGCTGTTTGCCCAAGTAGCAGGTTACACCCACATATATAATTTTTTTTCCCCCGGGATAGCCCACATAATAGTTTTAGGAGTGCATGTCTCTGATGCCACAAAGTGGGTACAACAATCTCACAGCGGGTTCTACACCATTCCCTATTACTTCATATCTCACAGAAAATAAATGGTTTCAAACGATAAAGCTTAACTTTTAATATTTTAAAATAAAAATTACACAAAGGATATTTATATAATGCCTGAGTAGATTTGGAGCTGTGTTTTGGATCATTGTCTTGCTGAAATATCCATCCCCGGCGTAACTTCAAATTCGTCACTGATTCTTGTACATTATTCTCAAGAATCTGCTGATACTGAGTTGAATCCATGCGACCCTCAACTTTAACAAGATTCCCGCTGCCGGCATTGGCCACACAGCCCCAAAGCATGATGGAACCTCCACCAAATTTTACAGTGGGTAGCAAGTGTTTTTCTTGGAATGCTGTGATTTTTGGACGCCATGCATAACGCCTTTTTGTATGACCAAACAACTCAATCTTTGTTTCATCAGTCCACAGGACCTTCTTCCAAAATGAAGCTGGCTTGTCCAAATGTGCTTTTGCATACCTCAGGCGACTCTGTTTGTGGCGTGCTTTCAGAAACGGCTTCTTTCGCATCACTCTCCCATACAGCTTCTCCTTGTGCAAAGTGTGCTGTATTGTTGACCGATGCACAGTGACACCATCTGCAGCAAGATGATGCTGCAGCTCTTTGGAGGTGGTCTGTGGATTGTCCTTGACTGTTCTCACCATTCTTCTTCTCTGCCTTTCTGATATTTTTCTTGGCCTGCCACTTCTGGGCTTAACAAGAACTGTCCCTGTGGTCTTCCATTTCCTTACTATGTTCCTCACAGTGGAAACTGACAGGTTAAATCTCTGAGACAACTTTTTGTATCCTTCCCCTGAACAACTATGTTGAACAATCTTTGTTTTCAGATCATTTGAGAGTTGTTTTGAGGAGCCCATGATGCCACTCTTCAGAGGAGATTCAAATAGGAGAACAACTTGCAATTGGCCACCCTAAATACCTTTTCTCATGATTGGATACACCTGGCTATGAAGTTCAAAGCTCAGTGAGGTTACAAAACCAATTTTGTGCTTCAGTAAGTCAGTAAAAAGTAGTTAAGAGTATTCAAATCAATAAAATGATAAGGGTACCCAAATTTTTGCACCGGTCAAATTTTGGTTTAATGCATATTGCACATTTTCTGTTAGTACAATAAACCTCATTTCAATCCTGAAATATTACTGTGTCCATCAGTTATTAGATATATCAAATTGAAATGGCTGTTGCAAACACCCAAATATTTAGAACTAAAAATGATTAAGATTAATAGGGGTGCCCAAACTTTTTCATATGACTGTATGTACAAGCATCAGTATCTCGGTTGTGCTTTTTAGCAGAAAATGGATGTAAAGCATCTAAGTCCAAATTGCAGTTCTGCCTTACTAAAGTTGTTTTTCTAGGTCATTGCATTTTACAAGGACATCTGACCCCTGATAGACTTCAGGTCATACAGGAGCCTAAATCCCCGAATGGTGTGGTACAACTTAGGACATATTTAGGCCTTGTGTCCTACTGCAGACAGTGGATCTGTAATGTATCCCTGTTAATGCAACCTCTCTATGACTGCATCACTAAACCAGAACAGGCAGTGGAAAACTTCTACTCCATCAAGTTGGCACTTATTTACACAAGTTTTAGGACTTCCTAATTATGACGAGACTTTTTCTCTTTACTGTACAGAAATGTCGGGCCACGCAACAGCAGTGCTTACTCAGACTCATGGACACCAACATAGACCAGTATCTTACTATTCTGCTAGATTAGACCCAGTGTCCAGAGGAGCACCTTCTTGTGTTAGGGCAGTAGCTGCAGTCCAATTGTCCCTGGAGAAAGGTGCAGAAATCGTATTGGATTTCCCTGTCACAGTACTTACTCCTCACGATGTACATGGCATATTGTCCCAGGCCCAGCCTAAGCACATTTCAATGGCTAGACAACTCAGATTATAGTGTGCCTTACTTATGCCTCCTAATGTCACCCTTGCATTACCAATAGATTCAGGGGGTGGAAGAGGAAGGACAACAGTGAAACAACCTGTACACACGTGTATTTTCTAATGAACTGTATATAACTGATGCAGCAAGAAACTGTAGGATATGGTCATGTAAATGATGAATCTATTGCTAACTCTGATTTTGAGTTCTTTTGTAGATGGCTCTCGATTTGGGAAGGATGGCAAATTCTATACCAGATATGCCAGTGAACATGAGGTAAACAAGCAGAACCATTACCCCCACAGGCCTCAGCTCAAGAAGCTGAACTGAAAGCACTCACTGAAACGGTGTAAAATAGCTGAGGGTAAGCCCACTAAGCCTTTGATATAGAATAAGACTATGGTCCAATCTGGAGAGTAAGAGCTTACCTTAGTTCTAATGGTATGCTTATAAAGGATTTCCAGGCTATTCAGGAGCTGATGGAGATCATGCTGCCACCAAGGCTGATACAAAAGAGAGTAGAGATAATGCAAGGGCAGATGCTGCCGCCAAACTAGCTGCAGAAAAGCCTAGGGGACATGCCTCAGCACTGGTGGTCACCATACCAGAGCAAGCTTCTCAGCTCTCTTTTCAGGTTCTAAAAACATTGCAGGACCAAGCCGGTCCAGAAGAAAAGAAGACTTGGGAGCAGCAAGGTGCAAAAGAAGATGAACAAGGCCTAATGGTCAGTTGTAAGAGTATGTTTACCAAGAGCATTGTTCCCAATGATGGCGCAAGCAGCTCATTCTCAAGTGCACCACTCAAAAACAGCCATGTGTGACCTGGTGAGCATTTTGTATTGTATTCTCCATTTTGGATTCCAGGGCCATGTGGACCATGCCTGTAGCCATTTTACATTCCTCTTTGTTTAGAGAGCTCATCCCCCCACCACATGGCTTAAGGGATGCGGCCACTCTTTTGTCTCTTATCCAATAGCCATGTACCAGAACTAATTTACAACTTTGCCACCAATCATGTTATGCTAATTACAGTAACCCGACCTGTTCTTTGTCTACAATGTATTTAAGCATACCTTTTTCCCTCCACTAAAGCAGAATAGCTGTGTATATATGTGTCTCACTCTCTGAGCGGATTGCGCTCACAGACTCCACTGCCACACGTGCAGCAAGTGGAGATATTCCTGCTGATCTAAAGGGTGTACATGAGAGGCCCCAAATACCACAAGGACTGTCCCTGGAAAAAAAGACAGAAAGTGGGGAGCGTCCAAAAAAAAGACCCCGAGACATTGATGCTGCGGAGCCATCGCTTGTCCAACAGTCACCAGCTGCAAAAAAGGCAAAAAAGACCGAAAGGCGACAAACCAATATAAAAAGTCGTCCAAAACAACAAGCAGCAATGAAAGGTGAGGTCTCCTTTAAGACCCTTAAATCGCCGGACATAAGAATGACTTCCAGTGGAGCTCCCAAAGTCAGCCAGAAGAGAAAAGCCCCAACCTCTGAGGACAGTCAGCCCGGGACATCCCCACCAGCCAAAAAAGCTGCAGTAGAAACCATTACTGATCCCTCTACAGACATTCTTGGTTGCCCGGTGCTGGAAACGCCAAAAGTGGAGACGCCTGATACCCGGAGACATCAGAACATAAACAACCTGTCTCCAGAGCACTTATCCATCCTGAAGAGCACAGGGCAGGCCGGCATGCTAGACGATGACATCATCAATAAGGCCCAGGAGCTCCTACACAATCAGTTTGAGGACTTTGATGGCCTCCAGCCCGCCGCCGTTCTTCTCTTCCCAGGACACAGTGTACTGCAGAAGGCTGTGCAGATCCACTATGATGAGAACAGGGTGCACTGGCTGACAACAAGCTTCAAAAATGGTGACATCCTGGTGGCTGACAGCATCAACAACAACCATCTGTCTCCATCAATCCAGGAGCAGATAATAAATATCTACAGTGACGTGGTCCATGAGCCCCTGAAACACCTGATATTCCTCAATGTAGATCAGCAGAGGAACGGCTACGACTGTGGGGTATTCGCCATAGCATTTGCCTTTGAGCTTCTGGCCGATGATGGTGACCCCACAGTGACGTTCGAACACGATAAGATGAGAGATCATCTAATATCCTGCCTGCAGAATGGCAGGATTACAGGCTTCCCCAGAACGGAGAAGAAGCAGGGCTGTGGCCTCTTCTGAACCTCTGACCCGGTTCCGGTCCAGAGCCCAGAGACATGTAGGCACCGGTAAGTAACCATTGACTTTACTTCCCATTTACTTTGACAACCTTAATGGGAAGGGGGGCACTGATATTACAGGAAGGGGTCTGATAATCCAGGAGAAGACATTGTATCTTCATTGGGGTATTGATGATTTGTGATCTTTCTGGTTTATGATATTTATGGTGTTTTCTGATTATTCCAGATACAGCAGTGCGGCCATATAAGAACAATCTCTGCGTCCATGGCCATTCTCTTCTTTCCTCATTACAAGTATTGGTGTCACTGTCTACGCCTGGACCCAAATGTGTAACCACCGGGGCGCTTAGAAGAACAGCCTGAGGTTCTAAGGAATATCGCAGCAAATCGGATCCTCCATAACACCAGGAGCCTGTAATAGACAAAATGAAGCGCAGAGTCCGACATCTCCTGACCCCACCAGTGACCCCGCAAGGAAGTATTGGTCCTCAGCACCCAGAAGACTTTCAGTCTGCCGTCTGACCCAGCAAAGGTTCACATCACGGGCACCCACCAGAACCTAAATAATGTAATGTCCTAGTTCTAGTAGTCACCGACGTCAATGTGTTTTATGACATAAGCTCATGATAATACCAGCTATGATGTCACATCCCGGAGACGCCGAGTCATGACCTTGAATAGTTTAGGGATAAGATTCTGTAGGAAGACTAGCAGAGCAGCGACCATAAGTGGAAAATACTCCAAACCCCCTGCTCCACTGTACACAACCATGATAAAACTGTGACTGCCTGCAGCCACCACTAGGGGGGGGACTCACTGATCATGATGTGCAGATCCCATTGATCTATATCCAGTAAACCCCACGGCTCCTCCTAATAGCTCCAAGAACTTTAATTACAGCCATGTGAAAGAAAGCAGGGGATTTGGAGCTCTGTAGGAGAAAACTGATCTCCAACCCCTATAGAGATATATGATGAGATTAATCAGATCAGAATTTTATGGTATTTTCTGCTTATTTGGATACAGTGTTGGGTCCCAGGACCATGGACCAGGTATAATGCAGGTAAGAGGAATATAATGGGCAGTAGTGACCGGTAGTAAATAGTGTATATATGATGTAATACTCCATGTTCAGTCCTGACCAGTTACATTTTCTGTATTTGCAGACCAATATTCCAGAGTGGGGGTGTGATGATTCCACGTAAATATGGCTATAACTCAAAGATGTATTTCGATCTCTGGGTATCGTATCTCCTTCTTATTTCCATTTACTCATAATGTGCGCAGCTCTAATCCTAGGTGCATGTTGTCAGTGGTGGCAACCATGTAACAATGGGGCTTTGTATCCATCCCAGAATGGCTCCATTGAATTCCTACATAGCCCTGGGTGATCAAATACACATGTATTGTTCAGCCTGGGCTGTTGATCAGACATGGTTGATAACATATAGAAGGCATTGTATCATTCCACTTAATCCTACAGTGCTGGCCAAAAGTATTGGCTTCTAGCAGCAGCATCACAGTATATCCCAGTAGTCTCCTAGTAGTCTCATCTTTTATACCCTTGATTACACCACCCAGAATGAGGTCACCGGCAATGGCAAGTCTGGTTGACTAACGCACTCAAGTCCAGATTCTTTATAAGGAGATACAGTGCTGGCCAAAAGTATTGGCACCCCTGCAATTCTGTCAGATAATACTCAATTTCTTCCAGAAAATGATTGCAATCACAAATGCTTTGGTAATAATATCTTCATTTATTTTGCTTGCAATGAAAAAACACAAAAGAGAATGAAAAAAAGTCAAATCATTGATCATTTTACACAAAACAACGAAAAAATGGGCCGGACAAAAGTATTGGCACCCTCAGCCTAATACTTGGTAGCACAACCTTTAGACAAAATAACTGCGAATAACCGCTTCCGGTAACCATCAATGAGTTTCTTACAATGCTCTGCTGGAATTTTAGACCATTCTTCTTTGGCAAATTTCTCCAGGTCCCTGAGATGTGAAGGGCGCCTTCTCCAAACTGCCATTTTGAGATCTCTCCACAGGTGTTCTATGGGATTCAGGTCTGGATTCATTGCTGGCCACTTTAGAAGTCTCCAGTGCTTTCTCTCAAACCATTTTCTAGTGCTTTTTGAAGTGTGTTTTGGGTCATTGTCCTGCTGGAAGACCCATGACCTCTGAGGGAGACCCAGCTTTCTCACACTGGGCCCTACATTATGCTGCAAAATTTGTTGGTAGTCTTCAGACTTCATAATGCCATGCACACGGTCAAGCAGTCCAGTGCCAGAGGCAGCAAAGCAACCCCAAAACATCAGGGAACCTCCGCCATGTTTGACTGTAGGGACCGTGTTCTTTTCTTTGAAGGCCTCTTTTTTTTCCTGTAAACTCTATGTTGATGCCTTTTCCCAAAAAGCTCTACTTTTGTCTCATTTGACCAGAGAACACTATTCCAAAAAGTTTTTGGCTTTCTCAGGTAAGTTTTGTCAAACTCCAGCCTGGCTTTTTTATGTCTCTGGGTCAGAAGTGGGGTCTTCCTGGGTATCCTATCATAGAGTCCCTTTTCATTCAGACGCCGACGGATAGTACGGGTTGACACTGTTGTCCCCTCGGACTGCAGGGCAGCTAGAACTTGTTTGGATGTTAGTCGAGGTTCTTTAGCCACCATCCGCACAATCTTTCGTTGAAATCTCTCGTCAATTTTTCTTTTCCGTCCACATCTAGGGAGGTTAGCCACAGTGCCATGGGCTTTAAACTTCTTGATGACACTACGCACGGTAGACACAGGAACATTCAGGTCTTTGGAGATGGACTTGTAGCCTTGAGATTGCTCATGCTTCCTCACAATTTTGCTTCTCAAGTCCTCAGACAGTTCTTTGGTCTTCTTTCTGCAAGTGTGATTTAGTTATTGCCACCACCTGTTATGTGCCACAGGTAAGTAACAGGTGTTGTTAATTACACAAATTAGAGAAGCATCACCTGATTTTTCAAAGGGTGCCAATACTTTTGTCCACCCCCTTTTTTATGTTTGGTGTGGAATTATATCCAATTTGGCTTTTTGACAATTCTTTTTGTGGTTTTCCATTGAAGACAAATTAAATGAAGATATTATTACCAAAGCATTTGTGATTGCAATCATTTTCTGGAAGAAATTGAGTATTATCTGACAGAATTGCAGGGGTGCCAATACTTTTGGCCAGCACTGTATCTCCTTATAAAGAATCTGGACTTGAGTGCGTTCGTCAACCAGACTTGCCGTTGCCGGTGACCTCATTCTGGGTGGTGTAATTAAGGGTATAAAAGATGAGGTAAGAGGTCAGTGAGGAGGAGACTGGGCTGAGACTACAAGAGAATACTATGATGAGACTACTAGGAGACTACTGGGATATACTGTGATGCTGCTGCTAGAAGCCTCCACTGGTTATTCACACATACCAGAGCATGTGTGAGTGTTGGACTACAGAACCACATCAAGGATATGTGTGGTAAAGTATTTATTTCACCTTTATTCCTTTTTATTTTATGTACTGTATATTGTAACTAGTAACTGGTAATGCTTGCATATATCTGCATATCTGTTCTGAACTGCATGTGTTAGATGTTAATACCGACCCATTTAGGGGTTAATAAATATATAAAATTTAGAAAGCTTGTCTTGTATTTATCTTGTGGACCCAGCACTCACTGGCGGTGAGTGTGGTTTTTTAGGAAAGAAGTCTCAGGTGTGGGCCAACGCGGTGTTGGCGCACTGAGGATCTTTCACAGGGGGTCTCGCTGTGCCCCTACAATAAATATGGCATACAGCTGGTGGTCACAACTCTACCACAAGCCAAATACATGGTAGACACCATGGCAGGATCAGATGACCTGCGCTTCAGAGACAGATTCCGGGCTCGGTCTCTGTTCTCGCCATCGGATTTGACTTTCACCGGACTTTCCGCAGTCAGATGTATTCACTGCATAAGTGGATTTCCTGCTGCACCCCATCGGACTTGACCTTCACCCGGACTTTCCGCAGTCAGACGCATTCACTGCATAAGTGGATTTCCTGCTGCATCGAGGCAGATTCCAGTCTTGGTCTCTGTTCTCGCCACCAGACTTGACATTTACCAGACCTTCCTCAGCTAGATTTCATCACGTATCATCAGCTCTTCATTGCCTGCCGCCATTTTCCTCCGGAGCCCATCTTTAGCTCTCCAGGGCCCATCATCATCAGGCTGCATTAAGGACTAGTGCCCTGACTTCAAAGAACATCTTCATTTGACACCTTGAATAAAGTTATAAATAAAGTCAGTGTATATTACACCGCCGTGTATCTGCCTCTTTATGGGTCTCCATAGTACGTAAAGGGATATCTATACACATACAGTGGGGAAAAAAAGTATTTAGTCAGCCACCAATTTTGCAAGTTCTCCCACTTAAAAAGATGAGAGAGGCCTGTAATTGTTATCATAGGTAGACCTCAACTATGAGAGACAAAATGAGAAAACATCTAGAAAATCACATTGTCTGATTTTTTTAAGAATTTATTTGCAAATTATGGTGGAAAATAAGTATTTGGTCACCTACAAACAAGCAAGATTTCTGGCTCTCACAGACCTGTAACTTCTCCTTTAAGAGGCTCCTCTGTCCTCCACTCATTACCTGTAGTAATGGCTCCTGTTTGACATTGTTATCAGTATAAAAGACACTTGTCCACAACCTCAGTCACACTCCAAACTGTACTATGGTGAAGACCAAAGAGCTGTGGAAGGACCAGAAACAAAATGGTAGCCCTGCACCAGGTTGGGAAGACTGAATCTGCAATAGGCAAGCAGCTTGGTGTGAAGAAATCAACTGTGTGAGCAATAATTAGAAAATGGAAGACATACAAGACCACTGATAATCTCCCTCCATCAGGGGTTCCACGCAAGATCTCACCCCGTGGGGTCAAAATGATCACTCGAACGGTGAGCAAAAATCCCAGAACCACACGGGGGACCTAGTGAGTGACCTGCAGAAAGCTGGGACTAACGTAACAAAGGCTACCATCAGTAACACACTACGCCGCCAGGGACTCAGATCCTGCAGTGCCAGACGTGTCCCCCTGCTTAAGCCAGTACATATCCGGGCCCGTCTGAAGTTTGCTAGAGAGCATTTGGATGTTCCAGAAGAGTATTGGGAGAATGTCATATGGTCAGATGAAACCAAAGTAGAACTGTTTGGTAGAAACACAACTCGTGGTGTTTGGAGGAGAGTGAATGCTGAGTTGCATCCAAAGAACACCATACCTACTGTGAAGCATGGGGGGCAACATCATGTATGGGGCTGTTTGCAAAGGGACCAGGACGACTGATCCATGTACATGAAAGAATGAATGGGGCCATGTATCGTGAGAATTTGAGTGCAAACCTCCTTCCATCAGCAAGGGCACTGAAGATGAAACGTGGCTGGGTCTTCCAGCATGACAATGATCTTGGATCTTGCTTGGGCACAATGCCAGGGCAACGAAGGAGCGGCTTCGTAAGAAGCATTTCAAGGTCCTGGAGTGGCCTAGCTAGTTTCCAGATTTCAACCCCATAGAAAACATTTGGAGGGAGTTGAAAGTCAGTGTTGCCCAGCGACAGCCCCAAAACATCCCTGCTCTAGAGGAGATCTGCATGGAGGAATGGGCCAACATACCAGCAACAGTGTGTGCCAACCTTGTGAAGACTTACAGAAAACGTTTGGCCTCTGTCATTGCCAACAAAGGAGATAGAACAAAGTATTGAGATGAACTTTTGTTACTGACCAAATACTTATTTTCCACCATAATTTGCAAATAAATTCTATAAAAATGAGACGATGTGATTTTCTGGATTTGTTTTCTCATTTTGTCTCTCATAGTTGAGGTCTACCTATGATGTCAATTACAGACCGGCCTCATCTTTTTAAGTGGGAGAACTTGCACAATTGGTGGCTGACTAAATACTTTTTTCCCCCACTGTATACACAGGATCCGCCATAAATGTCCAGTAGATGTAGGTTTTACCTTTAGGATATGCAACCACCTCCAGAATAAGGGTCACCAACCATTGTCTCACAATGTATTACTGTGGTAGATACTTGTATCTTATGTAGGGCATTGGAGAAAATTATGATCGCTGGTATAGCTGTAGAGGGTGCTACAATGGGTGTCATCATATGGGGGTCAATGAGGGTGCATTATACTGTATAGGGGCCATAATGAGGGTGCATTATACTGTATAGAGACCATAATGAGGGTGCATTATACTGTGAGGGGTTCACGAAGAGGGGACATTACACTGTGGAAGCCACAAAGGGGACATTATACCATGTACAGATATGAGGAGGGGGGATTGTATTGTGTGGAGGCCACTGGTAGGATGTTATACTGTGTGGGAGCACAAGCAGGGGCGCACCGCTAATGAGGCGAGGTGAGGCGGCCGCCTCGGGCGGCACTGTCCGGGGGGCGGCATTTTACTATTTAATGTAAACCAGCCCAGGACAGGCCGCTTTAAAAAAAAAAAAAAAAAAAAAAAAACAGAGCTGAGCGGGGCCTGTCCTGGGCTGGTTTACAAGACGTCGCATCTGAGCGCAGGCGGCGATACAATGACGTCATCACGCCGCCTACGCTGAGATACAGACGTCGCGGACAAGAAGAGGAGGCGGCGGCTGCATCAAGGCATCGCAGGTGAGTATAGCTTTTTTTTTAATCTATATAAATAATAAATAAATAGGCCGTAACCTGTTGGAGCATCCCCGGCAGGTCAGGGCCTATTTATTT
This sequence comes from Leptodactylus fallax, assembly GCA_947044405.1. Classification (NCBI taxonomy): domain Eukaryota; kingdom Metazoa; phylum Chordata; class Amphibia; order Anura; family Leptodactylidae; genus Leptodactylus; species Leptodactylus fallax. The sequence goes on from CAMRHE010000053.1 coordinate 2,172,247, forward strand.
ACCTACCCCGCGTCTGCTCGTGGCCGCCCCCGCTTCCCCTTCTGCTATGGGCCGCAGAAAGGGAAGTGGATGCCGCTGTGAGCGGCCGCGGGGATCGGTAAGTTGGGCCGCGGGCCGCAAATACTACTATTATTATACTCCGGGGCCTATTCAGACCCTGGAGTATAATAATCGGAGGCCTAGGGTTGGTGAGGGAACATAAAAAACAGTGTTACTCACCTCCTGCGATCCGATGTAACTCCGAGCAGGCTTGAGGCCTGTGGTGACGTCATCAGGTCGCGTCGCCGGCCTGATCACGTGACGTGTGTGCGCAATTAAACAGGGCCGAAAGCTGCAAGGAGTGCACCGGTGTCCAGGATAGGTAAGTAACTCTGTTTTTTATGTTTGTATTCTCCCCTGGGTCTCCAATCATTATACTCTGGGGTCTGAAAAGACCCCAGAGTATAATAATAGTTCATGGGTCGGCCACTATGGGGCATAATACCCTGTGCAGGGACCACTGTAGAGCATAATACCCTGTGCAGGGGCCACTCTGAAGCATAATACAAGTGCAGGGGCCACTATAGAGCATAATACCGAGTGCAGGGGCCACTATAGAGCATAATACTGGGTGCAGGGGCCACTATGGAGCATAATACCGGGTGCAGGGGCCACTATGGAGCATAATACAAGTGCAGGGGCCACTGTGGAGCATAATACCAGTGCAAGGGCCACTATGGAGGATAATACCAGTGCAAGGGCCACTATGGAGGATAATACAAGTGCAGGGGCCACTATGGAGCATAATACCAGTGCAGGGGCCACTATGGAGCATAATACCAGTGCAAGGGCCACTATGGAGGATAATACCAGTGCAGGGGCCACTATAGAGCATAATACAAGTGCAGGGGCCACTATGGAGCATAATACCGAGTGCAGGGGCCACTATGGAGCATAATACCAGTGCAAGGGCCACTATGGAGGATAATACCAGTGCAGGGGCCACTATGGAGCATAATACCCTGTGCAGGGGCCACTCTGGAGCATAATACCAGTGCAGGGGCCACTATGGAGCATAATACCGTGTGCTGGGGCCACTATAGAGCATAATACAAGTGCAGGGGCCACTATGGAGCATAATACCAGTGCAGGGGCCAATATGGGGCATAATACTGTGTGCAGGGGCTGCTGTGGAACTTTATAGTGTGTGTAAATGGGGCGCTATAAACATGGGCTATGGCACCTGTTTATATTATACGCTGTCTGTTTATAGTGACCGTGTGATGTAATTGTAGCCTTGTCACATACTGTAGACATGTACAGGACGAGGCTGCAGTTACATTACATGGCTATGAGATGAAATACACTATGTAAACAGAGAAGCGGTCACGGCGCTTACACAGGTACCATTCAAACAGCTGGTCAGTAGGGGTCCTGGGTTTTTGAACCCCACTGATTAGTTTATTAATGACCTGGAAAACCTTTTAATTAGTTAACACCTGGGGTATTATTAATGAGGGGCACTATTTATACAGGGTACACACGGACATTATTAATATAAAGATGCACTTGGGGGTATTATTCATTATGGGGGTTATATCATATATTGTATAATTGGGGGTAGCAGCAGGATGGGTGTGCAGGTGAGAACAATGTGGGTTGGTGCCTGGAAAAATGAGGAGCCAAAGATGTCTGTGTTGCAACCTTTACAGAGACAAGTCACAGCTGGAAGAAGTGGTCATGGCGGTCCAGAGGGAAGAGACAGGAAATGTGACCGATTAGTCAGAGACGTCACCTGTAAGTCACAGAATGTTACTGCCCGTATTCACCTAAATGATAGAGGATAAATACCTGAGTGATGGGGGTCTGTCTGCTGAGACCCCCACTGAGCCTGAGAATTGGGTTTTTCCCCCCACTAGGTGGGAATCCATCCTGGCTGCAGCCATATATATAGGTGTGTCACTTGGTGGATGGAAGAACCCGCGGGGCTCTCATTCACTTCAATGGGAGTGCCAAAGATACCCGAAGTCCAGTCCTCAGCTATCTGCGGGGCTCCTATTATAGAGAATGGGGGCCACGTGGGCTCGGCCATCCACCAAGCAGAAGATGTGTGAAGTTATTGTCATTGTTAATGCCGTGTTGTTGATCTGATACTGAAGTAATACAGTAAGAAGAATTCTTAAAAACTGTTTTATAACTTTGTGTATTGTGTATATTGTGCGACGATAACAGTGTGTTAAACTAGTAGCATGGAAACTCAGTTTTGTTTTTTTTTGGGGGGGGGCGTCTTTCTATAGTCCGCCTCAGGCAGCAAAGAGGCTAGGTTCACCACTGAGCACAAGGGAACATTATATTATGTCAGGACCATTAAAAGCACATTATACTATCTCAGGACCACTATCGATTGAACCGAGGAACAGGGGGCATGGACGGAGTTAGGGGGATGGCTTATCATACGTAAATTTGTCCTCTTTTTAATCTTCTGAAGGTTGGGAGGTATGCAACGGCACAGGAAATTAGAGCTAGGACAGGGTATGGACCACAATCACCAGGCATGGCAGGACAATTCCCTTTAAACTGACATCATCTTAGCAACTCAGCGCCAATGTGCAGCCAGAGCAGGAACATCACAGCAGAAGACGACAGGCACCGAAGCGGCAGAGGAAGAAACTGCAGCCGCTCGCCTAGATGTGGCACTGAAACCAAGCGACGTGATTAACATATATAGCTTGACTATGCCATCAGTGTCCAGTTGGTGGCGCTCCAACCACTGTCATATCTGCCGATGGCTGGTTTAGCGGAGCCAACATGAACCAATCGCTTCCATGTCTGGCAGCCTCCATACAGTAAATCCTGCCACCCTACATGTGCACTAATCGATGCATTTGGCGCTACGTGTATAAATTCTGCATCATTTGTATCATTTCTATTATTTTGTCCACTTTTCTATACCGGTTTCTGCTCTCCTGTCCATATTCGGTATTACAGGCGACCCTCTGCTCTGCGCCCAGCATCTATTCCTCATCTCCACTACGGTTACACATTAGACTTGTCTGTGCTTTTTCTGCCACCTGCTTATTACTTGCTTCTTTTCAGCACAGAAGGGAGAGATCTAACGAAAATGTCACTTTTATAGGTAAGTATTTAACCCCTTAAGGACACAGCCCAAAAGTGCGTTAAGGACCAGGCCTCGTATTTCAAAACTGACATGTGTCACTTTATATGGCAATAACTTTGAGACGCTTTAACTTACACAAGTGATTTTGAGATTGTTTTTTCGTGACACATTGTACTTCATGTTAGTGGTAAACGCTAATCAATATTTTTGTATTTATTTATAAAAATACGAAATTTGATGGAAATTTGGAAAAAAAATCGCAATTTTCAAAATGTGAAATGGTCTGCTTTTCAAACAGATATTCATATTACACAAATACATTAATAAATATTATCTACCATATCTCTGCTTTATATCGGCATCATCTTTTAATCGTCCTTTAATGTATTTTGGACATTATAAAGCTTATTTATTATTTGTTTATTTGCTTACTTCTATAGCGCCATCATATTCCGCAGCGCTTTACAGACATTGTGGTCACTGTCCTATAAAGGGCTCACAATCTACATTATAAGGGTAACAGCGATTTTCCAGATTTGCAAGAAAATTTTCAAAACTATTTTTTTAGGGACCACTTCAGTTCTGAAGGGGATTATAAAGGCCTGTATATTAGTAACCTCCATGAATCACCCCATTTTCAAAACTGCACCCCTCAAATAATTCAAAACAGCTTTTGTGAAGTTTGTTAACCCTTTAAGCATTTCATGGAAATTAAAATAATATGGAGGTGAAATTTAAACATTTAATTTTTTTTTCAATAATACATTCATTTAACCCTAAAATTAACACATTTACAAAGGGTTAAAGGAGAAAATGCATCTCCCGAGCACAGAAATACCCCACATGTGGGTGTAAACTGATGTTTGGGCACACGGCAGTGCACGGAAGGGAAGGAGCGACACTTGGTGTTTGAAAAGCAGATTTTGCTGGAATAGTTTTTGGGTGCCATGTCTCATTTGCAGAGCCCCTAGAGTATCAATACATTGGAAACCCCACCAAAAGTGACCCATTTTTGGAAACTACACCCCTCACAGAATTCATATAGGGGTATACTGAGCATTTTGACCCAACAGCCTTTTAACAGATTTTATTAACATTGGGAAGCGTAAATGAAAAATTACTAAAATGTCACTTTATCCCCAAAGTTTTCATTTTCACAAGGGGTTAAAGGAGAAAAAGCTCCCCACAGTTTGTTACACAATTTCTCCTAAACACGGCAATACCCCATATGTGGTCATAATCTGCTGTATGGGTACATGGTGGGGCTTGGAATGGAAAGAGCGCTATTTGGCTTTTGGAGGGCAGATTTTGCTGGAATAGTTTTTGGGTGCCATGTCATATTATCAGAGTCCCTAAAGTACCAATACAATGGGAACCCCCAAAAAGTGACCCCATTTTGGAAACTACACCCCCCATAGAACATATCAAGGGATATAATTAGCAGTCGACCCACAGCAGTTTTACTGATTTTATTAACATTGGGACCTAAAAATGAAAAAGTACTTTTTTTTTTCCAATAAAAGTCCATTTAGTCCCAAATTTTTTATTTTCACAAGAAGATAAAGAAGAAAAAGCCCTAAAAAGTTTGTTACACAATTCCCTAAACACGGCAAACCCCATGTGGTTGTAAACGCTTTATGGGTAACAAGGTGGGGCTCGGAATGAAAGAGCGCTATTTGGCTTTTGGAGGGCAGATTTTGCTGGAATAGCATTTTAGGTGCCATGTCGCATTAACAGAGCCCCTAAAGTACCAATACAATGGGAACCCCCAAAAAGTGTCCCCATTTTAGAAACTACACCTCTCAAGGAATTCATCAAGGGGTATTATCATTTTGAGCCCAGGAGTGCTTCCCGAAAATAATGTAGAAAATGAAAATTTACATTTTTAAAGAAATATGCCATTTCGCTGCCCAATACGTTACGCCAAGATTGTGTCATCAGAGACACGCACTCCTAAAACTATTAAGTGGGTTATCCCAGGTAGAAAGAAGTTATATACTGTATGTGGGTGTAAACTGCTGCTTGGGCTCACAACAGGGCTCAGAAAGGAAGGAGCACTGCACTTTTTAGCTTTTGAAGTACAATTTTAGAGGGATTTTGTGGACGCCATGTTGTTTTTGCAGAGCCCTAGAGGTGCCAGTAAACTGGAATTCCCCAAGAAGTGACCCCCATTTTGTAGAGCCATTTTTAGAGTCTCTACAAATGTGACATGGCGTCAAAAACCAACACTCTAAATCTCCGCTCCAAAACACACAGCGCTCCTTGACATCTGCGCCCTCTTGTGTGCCCAAACGGCAGTTTATTCCCCACATGTATGACACTGGTGTACCCAGGATAATATACTTAATACCATATGTGGGTATAAACTGCTGTTTGGGCACAGCCGGGCACAGAAGGGTAGGTGCGCTATTTTGGTTTTTGGAGCACAGTTTGGTTTTTGGACGTCATGCCACTTTTGCAGAGCCCCTGAATTGGCAGTAAAGTGGAACCTGCAGACACATAACCCCACTTTGGAAAGTACACCCCTCAAGGGATTTATGAAGCAGGGTGGCGAGCATTTTTAACCCTTGAGTGTTGCATTCATTTAATTTGCAGAAAGGAATGCGCAGCTAATAATGAAAAGTGAAAATTGCAATTTTTCCATAGATTCCCCATTTCAGTGCCCGATATGTTGTGCCCAACTTGTGTCACCTGAGACACACACTCCAAAAACTGTTAAACGCGGATCCCGGGCACAACAGCCTTTGGAGCATTCGTCTCTGATACAAGCCGGGCACAACATATTACGCATTGAAATGACGTATTCCTGGAAAAATTGTAATTTTCCCCTTTCACCATCAGCTGTGTATTAATTTCTGGAAAATGAATTAATGCAACACTTGGGGGTTAAACATGCTCACTGTACCCCTGGATAAATTCCTTCAGGGGTGCAGTTTCCAAAATGGGGTCACATATCAGGGGATTCCACCTTACTGGCGTTTCAGGGTTCTGCAAAAGTGTCATGGTGTCCAAAAACCAAACCGTCTAAATCTGTGCTCCAAAAACCAAAATAGCGCTCCCTTCCCTTCTGTGCCTGGCTGTGCCCAAATATCAGTTTATACCACATATGACATTAAGTGCGTTATTCTGGGTACACCAGTGTCATACATGTGGGTATAATCTGCAGTTTGGGCACACAGCAGGGCACAGAAGAGAAGGAGCGATATGTGGCTTTTGAAGTGTATATTTAGAGGTTTGGTATCTGGACGCCATGTCATGTTTGCAGAGCCTCTAAGGTACCAGAAAAGTGGAATCCCCTAGGGAGTGACCCCATTTGGAAAACTGCACCCCTCAAAGAATTTATCAGGGGGTGTAGTGAGCTTTAGTATCCCAGACGTGACTGCACAGAGGATGGTGAAGAGTGAATAGGTAAGCTGTGCGGAGTACATGGGGAACACCAAACTCCCTACTATATCCCCAGTAGCTTCTATGATTGGGGGTCACTCTGGGGGTCACCTCTGGTGTCTTTTCCCTTGTAAGCTCTAAATTTGGGGTGTCCCCTCATAAAGGCTTGCACAGCTTATACATTCCCTTCCTGCCGCAGCCAGTTGTGTCCTAATGATTTGGTGATTTTTGGGGTTTTTGTCTTCACATTGTACGAGCTATATTTTCTTTATTTTTCTGGTGATGGAGCCATATGAGGGCTTGTTGTTTGTGGGGTGAGATGTATTTTGTAATGACAACATTTTTGGGTGCCTATAACTTATTTAATAAATTGTATTAACTCTTTCTTGGTAAATTAAAAAAAAACAAACCATCAATTCTGGTATTGCTTTTTACCTTTTAATTTTTTTTTCCACACAGCGTACAGCGTAAGTCACATGTTACCTTTATTCTGCGGATCGGTACGATTAGGGCGATACTTCATTTATATTGTTTTTTTATGTGTTACTAGTTTTGCAGAACAAAAACCCATTTGGGGAAAGAAATCAATTATTTTTGCATCACCAACTTCTGAGATGTGTAGCAATTTTTTTTTTCAGTTGACGGAGTTGGTTGAGGGCTTATTTTTTTATGGGATGATCTGTCCTTTTTATTGGTACTGTTCTGGGGTACATTTGACTTTTTGATCATTTTTTACAGCATTTTTTTTAAGGCGAGATGGCGAAAAATCATTATTTCCTTGCTTTATTATTAATTAATTAATTATATTTATTTATTTTTATCATACAGTTCATTTTTTTTTCCAACTGTGTATACAGCGATCGGGAAGGCAGGGAAAGTAATAAACCGTCCCTGCCTGCTCTAGGGGAGCTCCGGGTGAAGTTACAGTCCGCTCCCCATTTCAGCAGCTGCACTATTTTTTGCAGCTGCTGAAAACTGCAAGGACGTACCGGTACAAGGAAGCCACTATCCGGACGTAAAAACCCAGTGGGCGGTCCGGTAGTGGTTAATAAATCTGTACTTCGGCATAAGCTGATGTGGCTGCTGAAAGCCATACTAAGTATACAGCCGGACAAAGCTCTACTCTTATACAAGTGAATGGGAGCTGAGATGTAGTGTACTCACAGTGTAGCGTTAGCGCCTGCAAATGCAGCCCCATTTATTTGGATAGATGCAGGGCTGATACTGTCTGTATACTTAGTATACGGCTTCCAGCGGCCGCTTCAGCTGATCGATACGGGTATTGGACCCTGACCAATCTGATGACCTATCCTGTGGATAGGTCATCAGTATCAAAAACGTACAGGTCCTGAACAACCCCTTTAAGACTGGCGTTTTGTACACCAGTCTTTATAAAGATGCAGTGTCCCAGAACGGGATGTTAACGTTCTGTTTAAATCGTCATTATGCCGCCATAATAACTTGTACTTTGTCAGGTGGTAATTTCTCATGTCAGTTTTTTTTGTGTGCTGTATTTTGTATTCTACTGCATTACTTAGCATACACTGAGGATTGGCTGCAACAGTGTAAGGGTTAACTAGCTTTGCACCCTGTCTTAGCTCTGCAGACTCACATGTCTAGTCTCATGCTGCTTCAGTCACATGTTTTGCTCTCGGCCTATAGAAGCACACGCTGCTTCTGGGGCAAGCCGAGACAAGTCCCTAGTCCAGCCTCTGCGTGCACAGGGAGAGGTCGTTGCATAGAGAGTCTCAGCCTGGCCTCCAGCCAGTGCACATGTCTGCCAGCATTGCTCCAAGCTGGTAAGACCCTCACATGGGCTATATACAGCTACCAGTCCATTCCAACTACTGAACTCCTGCCGGTCCACACCTGGGAGATCATCTAAAAACGTAACCCTGTTCTATCGGCCTAAGCCAGAGGAATAACCTATTGGATAAAGAAGTCCTCTGCCTGGATCCACGCTTTTCATGGGTTCCTCAGCTGTATCTAACCTAAGCGGCTTCCACGTCGTTGAATTAACGCTTTAGCACCCTGCAATAGGGCATTGCTCTAGCACCTACCCTGTAAGTACTCTCTTGCACCACATTGCACAGTATAGCCGAGCTGTTATATCTCCCACGGTAGAGCTAAAGCTGCACAGGACCGTGTACACATTAACTAATATGTACTCAGAATCTGCATACCTGCTAGTACAGAGGATATATGGGACTGTGACTGAAGTACTGCACTACTTGTAAGAAGTGTAAAAGCTGTGCTGCCATTTACTACCAAAGAGACTGTGATATACGTACTTTGCCTTACAAGAGGTGTTCTAGTAAAGTTCTTTAAAACCATTGTTACTGGACTCTTAGTCACAGAAGTCATTCCAGCCTGTGCTCTGCAGAAAGGTAACAGCTGAATTGAAAGAGGTCCATGTGTGTGACAGGGGAACAGGGTTGTAGACCACTCAGGCCAGTGACACAACTGTGACTACTATCCCCATCAGCCCTGCACGACCACCACCATCATGCATCCTCCTGCTCACCGCAAAGAGCCTGACAGTCACAAGGCACACCACATTTATCAAGAGGCTCCGGCCTTTTAATAAATCAGACACATGTCCGTGCGCCAGAGTGGAAATCTACACCAGTCAGGAACTGGCCTATATTTCCTAATATAACGCATGGCAGAAAACTGGGGGTATAATAAATATGTCGGACTGAGGTGTCCCCGTTCTGTCCTGCTCCAGTCACATTCAAGGAAAGTGAGGCTCAGAACAAGGATGTGGCCTTGCCCCACATTACCACCCATCTACGCCAGAAAACTGGTTATAGATGAGATAATAAATTTCCCCACTTCGTACTGAACAGTTATGACTGCACTAAACTTCACAGAGTTGTCCCTTAGTCGCTCCTGTGTTGTCGTGGCTGTGTGCTCAGTGTCATTTGCTTGTTGGAAGGTGAAACTTCTGCCCAGTCTGAGGCCCAGAGCACTCTGGATCAGGTCTTCATTAACGCTGAGGCCCCACGTTGTGGAAACGCAGTTTTTTTTTTTTGTTGCAGATTTTTCTGCGTTTTTTTGAGCCAAAGCCAGGAGTGGACTAAGCAGAAAGTAGAAGTATGAGAAGCTTCCTAGATATTTCCCATTCCATTTGGAGCCATTCTTGGCTTTGGTTCTGCAACAATAAAAGCTGAGTTTCCGCAACATGGGGCCTCAACCTAAAGGGGTCTTCCATTCTAAAAATATTGATGACTTATTCTAAGTGGTCAAACCAGGTTACTGCAGCTTAGGCCCAAATCAATTGAAAGTGAGCTGGTCTGGCCACTACTGTACACAGAGAACAGCGCTGTCTGCTTCCTGCTCCATTCTCTGTGTATCAGCTGCTGAGAACAGCCCATTGGTGGGGGCCCCAGGGAGTCTGATTTGACATTGATTACCAATTCTTAAAATAGGTCATCAATATTTTTAGCTTGGAAATCCCTTTTAAGAATACCTAAGAATACCTCTGTACTTTGCTCAGTTCAGCTTTCCCGCAACCCTGACCAGTCTCCCTTTCCCAGCTTCCGAAAAACACTCCTGCTTCACTGTAGGATAGTATTGGATTGGGATGGTGTATTGGGCTGTGTCTGGTTTTCTTTACACATGACACTTAAAATTCAGCAAAAAAAATTCAATCCTGGTTTCATCAGGTCAGAGAATTTTGTTTCTCACAGTCTGTGAGTCCATTAGGTGCTTTTTAGCAAACTCCAGCAAGCTTGCATTTTAATATAGTGAATATCTGCTGTCCCTGCTCCTCGGGGGCGGGCCTTCCTTATGTACAGCCAGTGCAGCTACACAGGGGCCCTATAGACATTATCTGACATGTACTGTTGTTCCCTCTCAGAAGTTCTTCAACAGCTGCAGTATGTAGTCTATAGTTCTGTGTCTTAGCTGCTGCAGAACCTCATAATGCACACAGCAAGAGCCCCACCAATAATTCCACCACATGTAGAACCAGGCCTTAAAAAAGAGGTTCTACAGCAGCTGTGGAATGTATTCTGCTGCAGAACCAAAGTCCTATCTGTCATGACATAAAAGATAAAAATTACTTGGATCATTAAAAATTAGAAAAGCTTCAGCAATACAATAAATCCTGATATCTTGGTTCAATAACTCATGACATTCTGTGGTCATTAAAGGGTTAACATAACTTGGCCTCCATCCTGGAGGAGTATTGTGATGTCACTGGCCATGGTATAGGCTGAGGTTCTAGAACTGGACCTGTCACTGATGACATCACAATGAACAAAGTCTGTGAGAGGACAAGACCCAGATCTCGGTCCTCATTCTAGTGTGACTCTCTGTAGGATACACACAACCTCAGACAGAAGAGAGAAAAAACTCAACATAGACGTCATCATGAGATCTCATAGACGTCGATTTGGTGACCTGCTGCGGGTCACCACTCTCTTCTCCCGTATGTCGATTGGCTCCACCGTTTTGACCAAATTCTCTCAAAAATGGAGAACTCTGATAAGAAAATACAGATTCCTGGCCAAAAAATCAACTACAAAGGTCAGAAGAAACTTCTCCAGGTCAGTTGGTGTGAAAAGACGTAAAGAAGACGCCATCTGCCAAGACTCAGGTGAGAAGAGACAAACCCACATAGCAGCGGACATGGACTCCACTGCCACAAGTGCAGCAAGTGGAGATATTCCTGCTGATCTAAAGGGTGTACATGAGGGGCCCCAAATACCACAAGGTCTGTCCCTGGAAAAAAAAGACAGAAAGTGGGGGAGCGCCCAAAAAAAAAGACCCCGAGATATTGATGCTGCGGAGCCATCGCTTGTCCAACAGTCACCAGCTGCAAAAAAGGCAAAAAAGACCGAAAGACGACAAACCAATATAAAAAGTCGTCCAAAACAACAAGCAGCAGTGAAAGGTGACGTCTCCTATAAGACCCTTAAATCGCCGGACATAAGAATGACTTCCGGTGAAGCTCCCAAAGTCAGCCAGAAGAGAAAAGCCCCAACCTCTGAGGACAGTCAGCCCGGGACATCCCCACCAGCCAAAAGAGCTGCAGTAGAAACCATTACTGATCCCTCTACAAACATTCTTGGTTGCCCGGTGCTGGAAACACCAAAAGTGGAGACGCCTGATACCCGGAAACATCAGAACATAAACAACCTGTCTCCAGAGCACTTATCCATCCTGAAGAGCACAGGGCAGGCTGGCATGCTAGACGATGACATCATCAATAAGGCCCAGGAGCTCCTACACAATCAGTTTGAGGACTTTGATGGCCTCCAGCCCGCCGCCGTTCTTCTCTTCCCAGGATACAGTGTACTACAGAAGGCTGTGCAGATCCACTATGATGAGAACAGGGTGCACTGGCTGACAACAAGCTTCAAAAATGGCGACATCCTGGTGGCCGACAGCATCAACAACAACCATCTGTCTCCATCAATCCAGGAGCAGATAACAAATATCTACAGTGACGTGGTCCATGAGCCCCTGAAACACCTGAGATTCCTCAATGTAGATCAGCAGAGGAACGGCTACGACTGTGGGGTATTCGCCATAGCATTTGCCTTTGAGCTTCTGGCCGATGATGGTGACCCCACAGTGACGTTCGAACACGAGAAGATGAGAGATCATCTAATATCCTGCCTGCAGAATGGCAGGATTACAGGCTTCCCCAGAACGGATCCTCAGCAGAGCTGCGGCCTCTTCTGAACCTCTGACCCGGTTCCGGTCCAGAGCCCAGAGACATGTAGGCACCGGTAAGTAACCATTGACTTTACTTCCCATTTACTTTGACAACCTTAATGGGAAGGGGGGGCACTGATATTACAGGGAGGAGTCTGATCATCCAGGAGAAGACATTGTATCTTCATTGGGGTATTGATGATTTGTGATCTTTCTGGTTTATGATATTTATGGTGTTTTCTGATTAGCAGTGCGGCCATATAAGAACAATCCCTGCGTCCATGGCCATTGTCTTCTGCTCCACATTACAAGTATTGGTGTCACTGTCTACGCCTGGACCCAAATGTGTAACCACCGGGGCGCTTAGAAGAACAGCCTGAGGTTCTAAGGAATATCGCAGCAAATCGGATCCTCCATAACACCACAAGCCTGTAATAGACAAAATGAAGCGCAGAGTCCGACATCTCCTGACCCCACCAGTGACCCCGCAAGGAAGTATTGGTCCTCAGCACCCAGAAGACTTTCAGTCTGCCGTCTGACCCAGCACAGGTTCACATCACGGGCACCCACCAGAACCTAAATAAGGTAATGTCCTAGTTCTAGTAGTCATAGACGTCAATGTGTTTTATGACATAAGCTCATGATAATACCAGCTATGATGTCACATCCCGGAGACGCCGAGTCATGACCTTGAATAGTTTAGGGATAAGATTCTGTAGGAAGACTAGCAGAGCAGCGACCATAAGGGGAAAATACTCCAAACCCCCTGCTCCACTGTACACAACCATGATAAAACTGTGACTGCCTGCAGCCACCACTAGGGGGGCTCTCACTGATCGTGATGTGCAGATCCCATTGATCTATATCCAGTAAACCCCACGGCTCCTCCTAATAGCTCCAAGAACTTTAATTACAGCCATGTGAAAGAAAGCAGGGGATTTGGAGCTCTGTAGCAGAAAACTAATCTCCAACCCCTATAGAGATATATGATGAGATTAATCAGATCAGAATTTTATGGTATTTTCTATTTATTTGGATACAGTGTTGGGTCCCAGGACCATGGACCAGGTATAATGCAGGTAAGAGGAATATAATGGGCAGTAGTGACCGGTAGTAAATAGTGTATATATGATGTAATACTCCATTTTCAGTCCTGACCAGTTACATTTTCTGTATTTGCAGACCAATATTCCAGAGCGGGGGTCTCGCTGTGCCCCTACAATAAATATGGCATACAGCTGGTGGTCACAACTCTACCACAAGCCAAATACATGGTAGACACCACGTCAGGATCAGATGACCTGCGCTTCAGAGACAGATTCCGGGCTCGGTCTCTGTTTTCGCCATCGGATTTGACTTTCACCGGACTTTCCGCAGTCAGACGCATTCACTGCATAAGTGGATTTCCTGCTGCAACCCATCGGACTTGACCTTCACCCGGACTTTCCGCAGTCAGACGCATTCACTGCATAAGTGGATTTCCTGCTGCACCCCATCGGACTTGACCTTCACCCGGACTTTCCGCAGTCAGACGCATTCACTGCATAAGTGGATTTCCTGCTGCATCGAGGCAGATTCCAGTCTTGGTCTCTGTTCTCGCCACCGGACTTGACATTTACCAGACCTTCCTCAGCCAGATTTCATCATGTATCATCAGCTCTTCATTGCCTGCCGCCATTTTCCTCTGGAGCCCATCTTCAGCTATCCAGGGCCCATCATCATCGGGCCGCATTAAGGACTAGTGCCCTGACTTCTAAGAACATCTTCATTTGACACCTTGAATAAAGTTATAAATAAAGTCAGTGTATATTACACCGCCGTGTATCTGCCTCTTTATGGGTCTCCATAGTACGTAAAGGGATATTTATACACATATACACAGGATCCGCCATAAATGTCCAGTAGATGTAGGTTTTACCTTTAGGATATGCAGCCACCTCCAGAATAAGGTCCCCAACCATTGTCTCACAGTGTATTACTGTGGTAGATACTTGTATCTTATGTAGGGCATTGGAGAAAATTATGAGCGCCGGTATAGCTGTAGAGGCGCGATACGATGGGGGCAATGAGGGGCATAACTGTATAGGGACCAAATGAGGGACATATACTGTATAGGCCATAATGAGGGTGCATTATACTGTATGGGGGCCATAATGAGGGTGCATTATACTGTATAGGGGCCAACGAGGGCACATAATGTATAGGGGCATATGAGGGGCATTATACTGTATAGAGACCATAATGAGGGTGCATTATACTGTATAGGGGCCATAATGACGGTGCATTATACTGTATAGGGGCCATAATGAGGGTGCATTATACTGTATAGGGGCCATAACGAGGGCACATTATACTGTATAGGGGCAATAATGAGGGTGCATTATACTGTATAGAGACCATAATGAGGGTGCATTATACTGTATAGGGGCCATAATGACGGTGCATTATACTGTATAGGGGCCATAATGAGGGTGCATTATACTGTATGGGGGCCATAATGAGGGTGCATTATACTGTATAAGGGCCATAATGAGGGTGCATTATACTGTGAGTGGTTCATGAAGAGAGGACATTACATTGTGGAAGCCACAAAGGGGACATTATACCATGTGCAGATACGAGGAGGGGGATTGTATTGTGTGGAGGCCACTGGTAGGATGTTATACTGTGTGGGGGCACAAGGGAGCATTATATTATGTCAGGACCATTAAAAGCACATTATACTACCTACAGTATACATAATGGACAGCAACAAATTCTTTTTTTTTTTTTTTTTTTTTTTTACACTGAGGTCTATGGAAGGCGTACACATACGGATTACCAACATATAGTAATCTGTTTGTGTCCATTTTGCAATCCGTTTTTTCCTTCAAAAACAGACACAAAAGGACAGTCTTTTTTTAGGGACACCTATTGACTAATGTGTCAGAAAAGATGGACTATGTGCTGTTTAACCATTTGAATCGGTTTTTTGACCAATCTGTTATTTTTTTTATATGGATTGGCAGCGGATGTATACCAGGTGCAGAATGTGAGCCTAAATAAATATGATTAAATCATTAATGAAATATTGCATTTTTCTCAATTTACCACTAGATGTCAGTACAACACACCTTGTGACTGCCAAACTATTCCTTGTTGCTTTCCAGCTTCCTGTGAAATGTCTTATCAGTGATATCATATCATTACCAGTTAATGGAGCAAGACACACACACACACACACACACACACACACACACACACACACACACACACACACACACACACACACACACACACACACACACACACACACACACACACACACACACACACACACACGGGGACACATTTGTCTATCAAGTTATTTTTTTTTCAGAACTGTAATCAGATTCAACATAAGAAATTCAGCTTAAACTCTGGCCCTTTTAGAGCTAAATGCTATCATATGTAAGGTAGAGTCCCACAAATTCAGGAATTAACATACTACTAGGGATGAGCAAACTAACTCGGACAGAAACAGATTTGATCCAAATTTTCTAAAGGTTTCAGGTTCAACCCAAACCCGAAAAATTTGGGGTTACAGTTAAACTCACCTTGCCTCACCTCTTCTGGGCGTCACCAGCATGTCTGACGTCACGTGCCCTGGGGTCACCACTGAGGACTGTGATTGGGCCTCAGCGATCACATGGGGAGCGCCAATGTCATGATGCTTGGACCCAGCGTCATGATGTCTGCACTTCCCATGTGACCACTGAGGTCCAATCACAGACTTCAGAGGTGACCCCAGGGTGCATGATGTCAACCAGAGGTTGGAAAAGGCTTGAAGAGGATGCCAGAAACCACCGGATGCTGATAAGATGCTCAGGAGAGGGGAGGCAAGGTGACTATAACCGTTTGTTATTTTTACTCACCTCCTCCTAGGCGTCCACTTATTATACTCTGAGAAGACCGCACAGTATATTAATGGTATTTCTGGTTACAAATTAGAGGGTCAAATCTCATTAAAACTACTCAAAATGAATCTTGTGAGGTTCCCCAATCTCTACTCCCAACCATCCCAGATTTTGGGTGCTAGTGCGCTATTACTGTACAGGCGGTGGTAGATTTGGTGGTAGATTCAGTCCTATCGGGGTCTGGTGGATTTAGATGGGTTGAGTACAATGGTGAAGCACTCGGAGTGTCAGCAGGGCAGTTTTAACCCTTTGGTGGGCCCAGTGAAAAGACCTCAAAAGTGGGCCCCCACCCTATTGCTTTAAGAAATATTCAAGTTACAATAAGTTACCCCCTATCCAGTAACTGCATAACTGCTGGGACCCCCTCTGATCTCGAGATCTGGGGTATTTTGCACCCCAGTTACGACTAGGTGCCCAGTAGTACAGTGCGTGCTACTCCATACATTTAAATGGGGACCCCCGGAGATACCTGAATGGCAGACCCACCGAACATTATACATTATGCACTGCTTGATCTTTTGGCGACCATTAAACTATATAAGCCACAAGGAGAGGGCCATTATACTGGAGTGTGTGTGTGTGTGTGGGGGTGGGGGGGGGAACAAGAAGGTGACCATTATACTCTGAAGGCTACAAGGAGGGGGCCATTATACTCTGAGGGCTCAAGTAGAGGGGCCATTATACTGTGGGGGCCAAAAGGAAGGGACCATTATACTGTGGGGATCATAATCGGTCTTCCCCTTACTAAACTCTCCCCTCTACAATCTATTCTGGAATGCGGCGGCGGCCAGGCTCATCTATCAGTCTAGACGCTACAGCGATGCCTCCGGTCTGTGCCGGTCACTACAGCGAGGCCTCCGGTCTGTGCCGGTCACTACAGCGAGGCCTCTGGTCGGTGCCGGTCACTACAGCGAGGCCTCCGGTCCGTGCCGGTCACTACAGCGAGGCCTCCGGTCTGTGCCGGTCACTACAGCGAGGCCTCAGGTCCGTGCCGGTCACTACAGCGAGGCCTCCGGTCTGTGCCGGTCACTACAGCGAGGCCTCCGGTCTGTGCCGGTCACTACAGCGAGGCCTCCGGTCTGTGCCGGTCACTACAGCGAGGCCTCAGGTCCGTGCTGGTCACTACAGCGAGGCCTCCGGTCTGTGCCGGTCACTACAGCGAGGCCTCTGGTCTGTGCCGGTCACTACAGCGAGGCCTCCGGTCCGTGCCGGTCACTACAGCGAGGCCTCCGGTCTGTGCCGGTCACTACAGCGAGGCCTCCGGTCTGTGCCGGTCACTACAGCGAGGCCTCCGGTCTGCGCCGGTCACTACAGCGAGGCCTCCGGTCTGCGCCGGTCACTACAGCGAAGCCTCCGGTCCGTGCCGGTCACTACATTGGCTGCCTATTCAATACAGAATACAATATACACTTCTCCCCCCTCCTCCACAAGGCTCTCCATAATGCTGCACCTCCCTACATTTCCTCCCTCATCTCTGTCTCCACCCCCGTGCTCTCCGCTCAATGACCTAAGACTAACATCCTCTATTATCAGAACCTCCCACGCTCGTATACAAGACTTCTCCCGAATTGCACCACTTCTCTGGAAAGTTCTATCCCAGACTATCAGATTAACCCCCAATTTCCACAGCTTCAAGCGCAAACTAAAGACACATCTTATCAGACAGGCCGATCACATGTCCTAATGTAAACCCTTCCGTAGTTAGAATCCCTAAAACGTCCCCTCCTCTGTTCACGCTCCCGCATTACCCCACAGGATATGAGGCCGTATCAGACTAACTTTATATGTCCGGGCACCGTCTGCACGTTACAGGACACGACTGGTGACGGCTCCTACAGCTTTATATATGTGGAATGACAGTAACCTCTATTACACAACTGTCTGACCATTGTATAAGCAATTCTACCTCCGATACCGCCCCTGCTACCTCCTGTGTCACCTCCTCTACCTCATAGATTGTAAGCTCCTGTGTCACCCCTCTACCTCATAGATTGTAAGCTCTTGTGTCACCCTCTACCTCATAGATTGTAAGCTCTTGTGTCACCTCTACCTCATAGATTGTAAGCTCTTGTGTCACCTCCTCTACCTCATAGATTGTAAGCTCTTGTGTCACCTCCTCTACCTCATAGATTGTAAGCTCTTGTGTCACCTCTACCTCATAGATTGTAAGCTCTTGTGTCACCTCTACCTCATAGATTGTAAGCTCTTGTGTCACCCCCTCTACCTCATAGATTGTAAGCTCTTGTGTCACCTCCTCTACCTCATAGATTGTAAGCTCTTGTGTCACCTCCTCTACCTCATAGATTGTAAGCTCTTGTGTCACCTCCACCCCCCTGTTGTCAGCCTGTGTCACCTCTACCTCATAGATTGTAAGCTCTTGTGTCACCTCCTCTACCTCATAGATTGTAAGCTCTTGTGTCACCCCCTCTACCTCATAGATTGTAAGCTCTTGTGTCACCTCCTCTACCTCATAGATTGTAAGCTCTTGTGTCACCTCCACCTCATCAAATGTAAGCTCTTGTGCACCCTCTACCTCATAGATTGTAAGCTCTTGTGTCACCCCTCTACCTCATAGATTGTAAGCTCTTGTGTCACCTCCTCTACCTCATAGATTGTAAGCTCTTGTGTCACCTCCTCTACCTCATAGATTGTAAGCTCTTGTGTCACCTCCTCTACCTCATAGATTGTAAGCTCTTGTGTCACCTCCTCTACCTCATAGATTGTAAGCTCTTGTGTCACCTCCTCTACCTCATAGATTGTAAGCTCTTGTGTCACCTCCTCTACCTCATAGATTGTAAGCTCTTGTGTCACCCCCTCTACCTCATAGATTGTAAGCTCTTGTGTCACCTCTACCTCATAGATTGTAAGCTCTTGTGTCACCCTCTACCTCATAGATTGTAAGCTCTTGTGTCACCTCCTCTACCTCATAGATTGTAAGCTCTTGTGTCACCGTCCTCTACCTCATAGATTGTAAGCTCTTGTGTCACCTCCTCTACCTCATAGATTGTAAGCTCTTGTGTCACCTCTACCTCATAGATTGTAAGCTCTTGTGTCACCCCTCTACCTCATAGATTGTAAGCTCTTGTGTACCTCTAGCATGAGTGGGCCCTCAGTCCCAGTGTGTGAATTGACTATTTCTTTGTAATGTCTCTTTTTAGTCTGTACTTGACCCCTACAAATTGTACAGTGCTGCGGAATATGTTGGCGCTATATAAATAGAATATATTATTATTATATTATTATAAGAAGGGGGACCATTATACTTTGGGGCTACAATGAGAGGACAATTATGCAGTGGGGGTCACAAAGAAGGGTTATTATACTGTTGGAGGCCACAAGAAGGAAGCCATTATAGTGTGAGGGCCACAGTGAGGGGTTATTACTCTGTGTGGGGGGCACAAAGGGACATAATTGGAGACATCGCTCATGATACCTAAATTCGCCATAATTCTGCTTGTGCCACAGTACTTGTCCCTCTTTCACTTTTTTGACATTAGGAAGGTAAGCTATGCCCTCCATGGTCTTGTATTGCAACTCAGCCCTGCAGTACCAGATACAGTCTACAGACAAGAGTGGCGCTGTCTCTGGGATCCTAATTTCAAATAAACCCTCATTTATGACAGACCTGTTAGTGAATGTTTTGTGTACTACAGTAAAGTTACAACTGCGCATGTGTAAAGAATTTCATACGAAAAACTGCGTGATGACGTAAATGACGCTGCACTTCTGGCATGAAGCCTCTTCCGCCTTTTCTACGCTCCTGTTTGGGCTGTTACTAAGGGGAGGAAGTCACGTGGTCCAGAGGAGGCGGGAGGGAGGGAATCACATGACGGGGCCCGGAGCGCAATGCTGATAGAGAGTGAGCAGCGGGGAGAGACTTACT
This sequence comes from Leptodactylus fallax, assembly GCA_947044405.1. NCBI lineage: Eukaryota > Metazoa > Chordata > Amphibia > Anura > Leptodactylidae > Leptodactylus > Leptodactylus fallax. The sequence goes on from CAMRHE010000053.1 coordinate 2,192,213, forward strand.
ACAGGTGAGCCCTGAGGTAGAAGGCTCCGGCCGTGACGTCATCGAGTGGATTAACCTCTTCGTTACTGTGTGTGAGTATGCTAAGAGGGAGAGGATCGACAGAAGGGGTTTAGGACTGTGAAAAGTTTTCATGACTAGAATAAGGCTTTACAGTGGAGTGAGATGTGAGTTTACTTGTGGTACAGGCAGTGAGGATGAGCGACCATCTGGTTGCGATAGAATCGGTGTGTCTATGGACTCTGGTCGCTTGTGGCCCTAGCTCATGAGCCTGAGCAATTGAGAAAATCCATTTGCAGCAATGGATGAGAATGAGACGTGTAATGGCATCTGGGAAATCATTCTTGTCGCTGCAGATAGATTGTGTATGGCCCTTTAAGGATGGCGCCGCTGATCGTGGAAAATATTGCACCACTTATCAGGTCTATGGACGACGTCGGGTGATTTATTGGTGCAAATTTTCCACTGGTGCCTTCTGAAAAGTTGCTGGGACCCTGCTGCGGCTTGGTTAAGTGTCAGGGCATGCTGGGAGTTGTAGTTTTGCAACAGCGGGAGAGCCACAAGTTGCGAACCGTTACTCTAGGCTTTATTTTAGGGTAAGGGGTGTAACTACTACAGTACTTATGACATTCTTTGCTATGTTCACATCTGCACCTGTGTGTCCGTTGTTCTGGTTCATCAGAGGACCAGATCAATAGACACACAGACACCAATGGTGCCCAACAGACCTGATTGGCAGGTGTGAATCCAGAGCAGATGTGAACTCAGCCTTACTCATGTACCCCTTACTCTCTTTAAAGGGTTATTCCAGGACCAAACACCCCAATTTCTATTAATCTACCCCAAAAAGTACAAATTGGCAATCTGATTATATTAATGTAGATGAGCCATTGCTGGAATATGCGAATCTGCCCAATTATAGGGCTTTCCCCCATGAAATATATTTACGGCATATCCATAGGGTATACTATAAACATAAGAGCGATCCGATCTCTAATATTAACCCCTATGATCTGCCCCCGGCTCTTACCCCGATAGACGGGGTCTCTGAGCTACGCTGTTTCCATACCTGAATGGCGCGCCGGTCACAAGGAGGCCTTTTGGTCCCCCGTCCTCCTGATAACTGCGTAACCTGGCGATCGGGGCCCCCGTGATCGGACACTTATCCCCTGTCCTGAGGATAACAAATAAGTGCCCATAACTGGACAACCCCTTTAAATACTGATGATCTATCCTTAGGATAAGTTATCAAGATGTGATTGTTGGGGGTCCAATATTGGGACCAGCAGGGGCGCTCATCTGTATCACAAGCCAGTGATGTCATGTTTGCCCATCACATGGTCATGAATATTATAATCCTGGAAAAACTCTTTAATATGAATTGGGGTTTAGGTCCTGGAGTTCCCCTTTAATATACCCGCAGCGTCTGAATACTGTACATGTAACAGTAACAATTGCACCTCTCGCCTTTGCCATGTTTTTGGATGTCTCTCGGTCTGCGCTGCGCTCCTCATTTCCTGCCTATATGAATGAAGCCTTGTTAATGGGCGGCTGTAAAGGCTGTATAAATATGGAGCCGTCTTCTCAGGGTCCTCCGCCCGCCCACAGAGGGTTAGGACAGGTGTAACTCACTCTCATAACTCTGTGATCATGGATAAGGAGGTAAATAATAAAAACTGTAGACAAGTCCTCGAGGATTCTCTCACTTTATGTAGCTGGTTGTTAGTCATTACTTTTTCTGGGAAAGCTGGGTGAACACGGCTGTCATTGGAGAAACCAGAGAGGTTGCCACATAAGTTTCTCTGGGATCTAGGAAAGCTGGGTGGCTGAAGCTGCTGTGATTGGTTGCCCCCCACCCCCCGATACTGCAGAAACCTAAAGACAAAAGCTAAATAGAGTTAGAACAAAGAAGCAAATTTAAGGTTATTTACAGGTAACTTAATGATCTTGAAGTGGCTTTCCAGGACTTGCATAGTGAAGATCTGTCCTTAGGATTAATATGTGATCAGTTGGGGTCTGACACCCAGTACCCCTGATGATCAGATGTTTGAAGGGGCCGCGGTGCACGCAAGCGCTTTGGCCGTCTCCTTGTGTCAGTGACATTATGTTTATGGGTCACTTGGTACAGCGGCAGCTCAGTCCCATTGAACAGTATAGGGTATAAGTATCCGATCAGTGGGGGCCGAACCGCTAGAACCCCCACCAATCCCCAGAATAGGGGTCCTGTAGTTCTTGCCTTAAATTGCTCTTCCTTTAAGTCTATGGGTTGCTTTGGATAGTCAAGTAAGCGCTCTGCTATGACAGAGCCTATGGCTAGGGGATAAATGTTAATGGTGGCATAACCCCTTCTGATCTGCCCACCTTGTGATGTCAGCCAGCGCTAAGAGTCACACCGCGGGCATCTTATTGCCATGTATGACCTCCAATATCCATAGGTGCCAGTGGGCAAACATGGATTTCACCCTTGGTGATATTGGCTAATCCCGGGGAGGGTCTCCTCCATCAGCTGACCCTCTTGTGCTTCTCTCTGGAGGATCCCACAGTCTAAACAAGGGTGATCCAAACTGGTCCCGCAGGACGCTCCGTAGTAATGTGAGTGGGTGGAGAGTCCTGTGTTATGGTGCGTGTGGGGGCACCACCATATTAATCATCCCTTACAGCCGCATTACACAACCTATAGAGGAGCCGCAGAGCAGGTTGTGTGTCCCGATCTGCGGTCAATAATTACCTTCCACGCTGTACGGTTTACTCATCTGTCTCACCATCATTGGACTCTGTTATGTCACTGCAGACATTTCTTTATAGTCACAAGGGAGGATTCGTAGGAAGATCATGACTAGGTATCTATAATAAATGTTCGATTTTAGGATTAGGTGTTTTCCAGAGCTTGGACCCCACCCCTTAAAAAAAAAAAAAAAAACCCTGAGTTTCCTGCACCCCCACTTCTGGTCCATTGCTCTGTTATTGCTGGGCAGATGTGGGTGAGTCACATGACCAGCCTGACCTGTCTGCTGTAGTCACTAAGGCGCTGTTCACACTGCATTGGAGCCCTATGTTTAGTGTATGCAAGTAAATACATATGTCTGTAGTGCTCTATTTGTCCGATGGCTGCAAACATGGTGGGCTCGGATTAGCCAATATATGGTGGTATAATTTTTTTTTATTAAAAAACACCACTTGGCTATGCTTTATTAGACCAGAGCATGTGATATATATGGCGGCCTTATGGTGGTGGATACCTATATAAGCGGCATACTTTGCAGCTTCCATCCATGGTGTATGTCTGCACAATTTTCCACTATATACCTTCTATGGAAGGCTCAGACGTAATGTGAATAGGTGTCTATACATGTTAGATGAATGACCGCTAAGCCTGGAGGTTTTGGCAGGTTTGGTTGACCACTTAATGTATATGAGGATACCCCGACTCTCCCCCAGTGATCCAACATTCCTGATCCTTTGTACCCCAACCAGGCATCCAGCAATAACTTGCTTCCCCCTCCCTATTGAGGACACGTGCACACTTGACTGAACCGAGCATACATGTGTATTGGGGAGGTTGTATGTACTCTCTATCTGAAATATCAGCACAGTCTGGATTATTACTTCTCCCTTCTACCCACTAGAACACGTGGGTCCGTTTACATAGGACATGCCCTATTTTTGCCAGTTTTCACGGACCCCTGAATGGACTCAAGTCTGCACGAATAAATATCGACAGTGGGAAATGCTGTTTCATCTGTTTTTACCATGGTGGTGTGAATATTACCAAACGCCAGTAATGATGTCAGAGATAAACATGGCGACTGTGCACAGACGGCGCTTTATGCAGCCTTTCCCTTCTATAATGCTCTCATCTTGAGGTTCGTGTCTTCACGACTCAGACTTTCCGTCCTACCCAATAATACTGAAAGCCATTGCTGGTGTTTTGTTTTTTTTTGCCAACATATTTTCCAGTTCTGTGTGTGCGAGATACTGGGAGCAATGGGGAATAGATGTATAAAGGGTTAACTAGAGAACCCTGGGCTGGAAAACAGGGAAGTGGCACAGGATGAAAGTGAGAACTAACCCGCTGCGCTCGAGTTGGGTTTTTGTGTCGTGGTTAGAAAAATCCCCTCCTTTTCACCCAATGAAAGAAATTTACCTCCTGGTTCATGGGAAGTTGTTCTGTGAATGTGCCGACCTCAGCAGCGCTGTCCTGTAATGTACCCGGGCGAGGGATTGCGAGGTTTCCAGCTGTGGACACGACCAGAAGTGTAACATGATTTTAAAGGGTGCCTGTAATATCGTAGCCTTGTCAGAGAGACGGGTCAGAAGATTTAATAGGTGGAGGTCGGGGAGCTGAGACCCCCAATAATTACTAAACCAATGGGGCAAAAGTGCCCTGTGCCCTGTCATGTCTATAGACTTTCTTTGGGTCCGCACACCAGCAGTGATGTCACCGCTACCACACGAGTGACTGCTGAGGCCTGTGATTGGTCACTGAGCACAGCGCTCCCAGCCCTACCAGTCCCAGCACTGGAGGGAATGGGGAACGTGTTACCGGACCAGGGGTTGGGGGAAAAATCACTTCCTTTTTTCTATTTTGCACCACTCTAGGGCTTTTGATTTATTCTGGAGAACCCCTTTAACGCTGGTCTGTGTGTTGGTGTAAGTTACCAAGTGTCACACGATGTTTGTGACTCCTCTTTCTATGGCACCCACTTAATTAAGTGAGATAGTGACAATATATGTGACTTTTTTTGCAATAATTTTTGTGACTTTGTGACTGAATAAGCGCAAAAAGTATCAATATTCTGTTATATGACTTCTTTCATGCCTCCATTCTGGAGTGCAGTATTGATACATCCCCCACCGTGTCAGTATTGTCACTTATTTGTCTGGCCACTCATGACCTAAGGGGCTCTGGCTTCTTAATGATTCAGGTGCATCACCATAGTCCCTGTTCTCTAGAAATAAAATCTTTACTAGTCAGGAACTGGCGTAGATTTCAGGTATGAGCTGTAGTAAATTTCATTGAGGCATCTCCAATTCACCCATTTTTGCAAAAGGTGTCAGGCGGGTGCAGAACCAACAAAGTGGCGCAATAATGGATGTGCACAAAGATCTGCCACATCTGTGCTAGTTTACTTTCATAGATGGGATAGTAAAATTTGATTAAAAGGGTTGGACTGTGAACCAGGGATTCCTTGTCACACCTTTCTATATAAAGTAGGTTTTCCCGGAATGTTCCTTGCTCTTGTGACTTTACTATCTTGGATCTTGATGTTTTTTTCCAGCCTACAAAGGGTCGGCTGTCTCTCCTTCCACGCTCCTACCATTACCGTATCAGAATATTGCATTACATGCTCGGCACGGACCTGATGCCTGGAGTTTGGAGACTTTTATTACATTGCAGCGTTATGGTGTGTCCTTTCAGGTGTGAAGAGTCGTCCTGAATGCTGCATGATGGAGGTGACCCAGGGAAGTCCTCTGATGCTGCCGCATACCTTACAGGAGCTGCTGGGTCATGATACCGTGCAGGTGGAGCTCATTCCGGAGAAGAAAGGCTTGTTTCTTAAGCACGTGGAGTATGAGGTGTCAAGTCAGGTAAGAGGACGCCTTTGTCTTTCACGGTCATGGCAGGCGCTAGCTTACACCTTGCCAAAGATGTTATATTAGCTTGTCAGTCCTATTATGGCTGAAGTCCCACCAGGATATACGTTTCAGAGTTTCTTATACATCTGGTTATTTTAAACCAATTTTTTTCACCTTATTGTAGTATAAAGGGTTACTCTCACCGTTTAAAGGCATTGTCCAAGACCCCGACATAATAGATACTGATGATGTATCCTGCGGATAGATCATTTATATCAGTTCGGTGGGGGGTCTGATACCTGGACCTTGCACAGATCAGCTGATTGATGCGCTCTCTCTCTTTCTCTCTCTCTCTATCGTATATATATATATATATATATATATATATATATGTATAGGATTATGACCAGAATCAGCTCTGCTCCTATTCAAGTGAATGGACTTGCAGTTCCCAGTGCCACAGACATGTATACGGTGGCGATGGGGAACTGCAGCTCTATATCCGCAGGATATCAGTATCCATTTTGCCTGTGTCTCGGACACCCCCATTAAAGTGATGACCTATCGCTATTATGTTCTCTTATTTTCTGATCTGTAGGGGTCCAACTTCTGGTGACCCCACAAAACCTAAGCCTGAAGTGACTGCAGTGTTTGTTTTGTACTATGTCCTCTTCAAAGCTTTCCCTTCAGAGCTGCCCTGACCACCTGACTGTGTGGGGAGCTGCAGCTGATCTCAGGAGATCTGCTGCAATACCATCCTAGCCCATGAAGGAGGGTGGTGCTATTGATCCTCCTTATTTTATTATTATTTATTTTTTTATTAGGAACAACCTGTTTATGGATTATTGTGATGGTCACTGTAGCAGCTTCTTTCAACTTTAACATTTTTTTGGTCACTTTGCAGTTCTTTAAATCCTCCGTGTACAGAAGATACAACGACTTTGTCATGTTCCAGGAGATGCTGTTACAGAAGTACCCGTACCGGATGGTGCCGGCACTGCCACCTAAAAGAATGCTGGGAGGTATCACTAGTTGTTCTATTTCCTGGGTGTGTGTTCTTGTTACGTGTAGTGCTCGCGAATGTTCCTGTACAGCTCCCAGGGGTACCGATATCCTGTATATTCAGGCCGGGTTCCAAAAAAGCAGCATATGCAAATATTACTGTGGTTGACAGAAGTACAGATCTGCTGGATTTAGTTTCTTAAATCTCCTCCCCCTTACTCTTTGGGGGATTTTAATAGGGGATTACAAAAATCTTAGAGGCCATGCACAGTAGAACATATTACAAGCATGAAGATGTTTTACTGTCTTGTAGCTAGGACGTTGCATATAACTATATACATGAGGTACAGTGGATATGTCCTGGTGCACGTACCCTCTATCCCTTCTGTCTTTGAAAGACACAGAATATTATCATATACTAACTGAACAAACAGAAAAAAAATCCATGAAATAATGTCTAAAAATTCATAGATACTGTATTTATTTTGCTTATTTATATAGCGCCCTCATATTCCGCAGTTGGTCACTGACCCATATAGGGCTCACAATCTAAAAATCCTATCAGTATATCTTTGGCGTGTGGGAGGAAATCCACGTAAACATGGGGAGAACATGGCAAAGCTGGGTTACGCAGCGTTCGCAGACTCTTGGGGTTAGGCTAGGCTCACATCTGCATTGGGTGTCCGTTCTTCTGGTCCATCGGAGGATCAGAAGAATGGAAAAATGCAGATACAAACGGAGCCTGAAGGACCCCATTGACTATAAATTGGGTTTTTTTTTCTGGGTTCTGCCACTGACTCAGCCCTGGAATCTGCGGCAAGGTTGAGCAGGACGCTTATTTTCTCAGTATTCTGTTTCATTCTCTGCCTCACATTTAATACAATGGCAAATTGAAGATTTGGCACCGATTTTTGTGGTGGAATCCACCTTAATATCGGCTCCAAACTACATTGTGTGAACATGCCCTTAGATAGTATCACATTTATACGTATGTAGTGATATGTGAGTGGGGATCGCTCTAAACTATGAGACTACAAAGTACAATTACTAAATGGTCAGCCATTAGTTCTCTGCTGTAATTGTTTAACTTACTGGCCGTTGTATGAATATATAAGTGGTCCATAAGTTGGTCAGATGAGTAGAAAACATGGACTGCTTTTTATTAAAAAAAAACCTCTGCCACCATTGTCCACAGATATTGCAGCTCATCTGTGTCCGCATTAAAAAAATAAACCTTTATACTTACCTAGTCCTAGTCTTATCGGACTCCTCTCTGGTGCACCCGGCGCCTGCGCAGTTTTTCAGTGAAGCCGAGGACGTCTTCACTGTGCAAGTGCTGGATGTACAGCGCATGTGCAGCTCTCCTGTTATGGGTTGTATGCGATAAAACCACCCCTTTAAGGCCAGGTTCACATCTATGAAGGAGACTCCGCTGCGGAATCCGCTGAAAATCAGCAGAGAGAAAAGTCCTTGACGCAGTCCATAGTCTACGGGGTTCACAAGTAACCGTGCAGATGTGAACCGAGCCTAATCTTGATACTGTACACAAGAAGGAAAGTTCACAAATAATTTTCCCCCGGCCTTGTGTAGTCCTCTCTATAACAGTACGGGTGTCATGTATTACACTTCTCATAATAGTAAGAACGTGACAAGCGTAGCCTAAATATACTATTTCTGTTTTTTCAAAGCAGCGCCTGGAGTGACACGGCTTCATATCTGCGCTCCTCTCCGTGAGATGAAACCCTTTCAGAAGAGTCGAAGTTATTTTAGTCCTTTATGAAGCCGCATAGATTTGTTAGGAGGGATATGAAGTGTATTATGAGACAAGCGGTGATGGGACTGTCACAGTCGCTGCTTCTCGTCCTTTGATCAAGGCTGATGTGAAGGCAGATAGTTGTAAAGTGCTAAATTACAGCCGCCTCCAAAGAGATAACACTTTACTTTCTAGCACTTCAAGGGAGAAAGCCAAATTCTGAGACGATTCCTTTTCTGAGGATCACAGCGACTTAATTAGCGGAAATGGGATTTAACCCTTTAGTCTTGTATAGTCTTGCCGCTAGTCAGGGGCAACTGTTAAAGGGAAAATCACATTTTTTTAAAGAATTTTTGATGTTTTTAATTCTTCATATTATCTGTATTTAAAAAAAAAATAAAAAATCATGCAATTCCAACTCTTGCCACTAAGCCTAAAATAGTTTGTTACTTCCTGATTCCTGAAGATGGACCATGGGCCATAGACACAAGGTTGATGTTAGAATGGAGCGGGTAAAATCAGGGGCTGCCTGGTATGCCTTGGATCCAGTAGGTGGCGCTGCCTTATGTGGCTGTTAGTATGAGGCACCACCTATTGTATCCACATCAAACCAGGTGGGTTAGCGGTGCATATAGAGAAGCATAGTTAGCCTCTACTTTAACAATGTAACACCTGAAAATTCAGAGGATTCACCTGCCAGCCCTTCACGGCTAATACACCCAGAGCCAAGGCAGCGCCTCCTACTGGACACACAAAGCACCTGATCTAAACCGCTCCATTCTAGACTCCACCATAGACACAATGGTGTGGAGCAGATCCTATTGACTTTTCTAGGCATGCTCTGTGACCTGTGCGGAGTGTGGGGAGGGGGAATAGATAAGATGTGAAATCCCTCTGTTGTGACTGGTGGATTCTGTGTCGTATCTACATATACATGATCGCTGTGATCATCTGTGTGCTGTAAGTGAGGTGACTGCTGCAAAGAAATCTCCTACAGAAAACAGAAAGTCTCAGCATATTCTTTGGCTTAGTGGCCAGAGTCAGAACTGCATAATTTTTAGGATTTTTTAAAAAATTAAATAACATAAAAAAACCTATCCAAAAATTCTTCAAAAGTATGCTTTGCAGAAAACGTAAATAAATAATAAAAAAAGTCTTTTTCTGGCAACCCATTCCCTTTAAGAGCGGGCTAGATTCACAGGTGAACTGCATCACGAAACCTCAATGTGTGTTCAAAAATTGTGAGCTGGTCAGAAGGTGGACAAAGTGGCAATTTTTTTGGCACAGAAGCCATGTGTCACTGGCGCACCAGAGAGCGGACGGGGCCAGTTTAGTAAATTGCCTCCAATGTGTCTAAAATGGGATACATCAAAATTTTGGCTCAAATAACACCATGAAAGTGTCGCCCACAGTAAATGAGGGCCATTGCATAACTTGCCTGATTCTTCACATTAATAAAACCGCAAATATTTGAAGGGGGCTTTTTGTACAATAAAAAAAAAAATCTACAAAAGGGGAACTTTGAGCTGGTGGGAGTTTCAGGAATTTAACCTTTTATTAGTTAAAACTAAAATTTCTAGTTTTCTGGAAACATTAGAAAGTGACTGGAGAAGACACGACTGATTTATTCCAGAGACAGCGCCACATCTGTCTAGTGGTGGTTTCTGGTATTGCAGTGCAATTCCCTTGAAGTGAATGGAGCTGCTCTGTAATACCAGACACAGCCTGTAGCCGTGTGTGGGCGCTGTTTTGGGAAGAAAGCAGACTGTTTTTTTTTTTTTTTTTTTGCATCCTGTACAATATTGAGCTGATCTGCAATACCATACACAGTCCTAGACGAACGGCACATGTACCAAAACTCTACCAATGTTATACTGTATTAATATACTAACCTAATTGTATTACCGCCTGCTATGATAGTGGATATCAGTCGCACCATATGGCTGATAATGGACATTACTGATACTCACATCCAATTTTACATGTGTAGATAAGACATTCACACAACCACAGTCATATGACGCTTCGAGATTTCCGTATCTTACAATCTACACTCCGAAATATTCATCTGAACTGTCTTAGCTTGTAATAAGTGGGGGCCCTTCGTGTATAGCACTGGAGGGGGGTCTCTGGTCGTGGGTCCCCATTCATGTCATATCCAGAGGTTAAAGGGTTTATCCGGTTTCTAAGATTGATAGGCTATAAGTATCAGTATCTGCCGGGGTCTGACAGCCGATCCAGTAACCAGTACCAAGGCGGCACGGAGAGCCGCGCTACTCAGACGTGTACACACTGTAGTGGGAGGCAAGACTGCAGTGCTGCCCCAAGACACACGAGAGAGCCGCGCCCTCAGACGCTGTACACACTATAGTGGTGAGTGCAGGACTGCGAGCGCTGCTATAAGACGCATGAGAGGGCCGCGCTACTCGCACTGTACACACGGTAGTGGTGAGTGCAGGTACTGCAGGGCGCCCCATGCACACGAGAGAGCCGCGCTACTCAGACGTTGTACACACTGTAGTGGTGAGTGCAGGTACTGCAGCGCTGCCCCATAGACACACGAGAGAGCCGCGCTACTCAGATGCTGTACACACTGTAGTGGTGAGTGCAGGTACTGCAGCACTGCCCCATAGACACACGAGAGACGCGCGCTTCCAGTCACTGTACACACTGTAGTGGTGAGTGCAGGTACTGCAGTGCTGCCCCAAAAAAAAAAGAGAGAGGCGCGCCACCCAGACGCTGTACACACTGTAGTGGTGAGTGCAGGTACTGCAGCACTGCCCCATAGCACACGAGAGAGCCGCGCTCCCCAGACGCTGTACACACTGTAGTGGTGGGCAGGTACTGCAGCGCTGCCCCATAGACACACGAGGAGCCGCGCCCCTCAGACGCTGTACACACTGTAGTGGTGAGTGCAGGTACTGCAGCGCTGCTATACAGACGCATGAGAGACCGCCGCGCTACTCAGCTACTCACGTCACTGTACACACTGTAGTGGTGAGTGCAGGTACTGCAGCACTGCCCCATAGACACACGAGAGCGGCGGCCCTCAGACGCGTACACACTGTAGTGGTGAGAGCAGGTACGCAGCGCGCCCCAAGACACACGAGAGAGCCGGGCCCCCCAGAGGCTGTACACACGTAGTGGTGAGGCAGGTACGCAGCGCTGCAACAGACGCGCACCATAGACGTCAATGAGACAGAGCTACAGTTTGTACGGCGAGTGAGCGGTGTGGCGTGGCCTCGGTACTGGGGACTGGTGATCTGTGGATCCAGGTTGTCGGACCGCTGCAAATCTAATATTGATGGCCTATCCTAAGGGTAAGCCATCAATCTTAGAACCCAGATAACCCCTTTAAGTGTTGCACACATGGTTCATAGAAGTTTTCTTTTCTTCTTTTTTTTTTTTTTTTCTCAGCTGACCGTGAATTCATAGAATCTCGGAGACGGGCATTAAAGAGGTTCGTCAATTTAGTCGCGAGGCACCCCTCTTTCTGGGATGATGTCCTGGTGAATATATTCCTGTCCTATAATGGCCAGGTGAGTAAGTGTCAGCTACAGCACATATGGCTGTCTATATAATGCATAACTGTGCTGGGTCTATCAGGCTCTATGTTCTGGCAAGTAGTCTTTAGCTGGGGTGCTCCATAGGATAGCTATTGGGTGAGCAGTGCAGCCTCTTCACTGCTTTCCAAGCACAGCGCCTTACTTTGTATAGTGGCTGTGTTTGGTACTGCAGCTTAGTCACATTTATTTAGGTAAGAGCTACATGGCGACTTTGGCTTTGACTTGATTGCTGTGCCGCCCTGTGACTCCTTCACTTATGTTATTGAGCAAAGTGGCATGGTGACCCGAGGCTGCCGTGACTGTTGCAAAAAAATCTATCAATATTCAATGTTTTTGGGACTAAAAGTTGTGGTTGCGGCACCTTCATGGTCGCAGTGTGACTCCATTCAATAACATAAGTGAAGGAGTTGCAGGGCAACACAGCAATCCTAGATCATGCATCAGCAGTTGCAGCCAAAGTCGCTGTGTAGCCCTTGCCTTGAATGGGTCTGAGCTGCAGACAAGCCATGGGACTGACAGATGTCACAGGCTTTTGTAGAGGAAGTGGAGCTTACATGAGCACTCCGACTGCTTCTAACTGCTGATAGGCTGGGATGTCAGACCCCTGCTGACATGAGGTCATCAGTATTAAGGATAAGTCATACTAAGGATAGGTCATCAGTATTAAACTCCTGGAAAACCCCGTAAATAGTCAGCTAGAAGATCTACAGATGGCAATACAAATCACACTTGACTGCTGTGATGAAACATACAAAAGGTGGTGGACGTAATGTTTCTTAGGCTGGGTTCATGGAGCTGTGAACTGCGATTACTATGTTCGTTTTCTGGGTTGCATTATATTGTGTTTGTCTCTCTGTTTCAGGATGTGCAAAATAAACTGCGGGAATCCATCCGTGGGGTGGGAGATGAATATATGACAACTACATTTGCTGCACAGGCCAAGGTATGTGATATTATACTATATGTATGATCTAAGGCTCCTAACAGCACCATTCACATCAGGGTCGGTCACTTCAAAAGGGGGCAGGAATAAGAGGAAGAGGTATGGCCAGCAATGGTATGAAAAAGTTTAGAGGGGTTTTAAGGGCTAAAAATATTGATGTATCCTAAGGATAGGTCATCAATATCCAATTAGTGAGGATCTGACACCAGACACCCCCACCGATCAGCTGATAAACAGAGAATGGAGCAGGAAGCAAACAGCGCTGTTCTCTGTGTAGTGCCTCAACCGAGACACTGCAGCTTACCTCCCATGCAACTGAATAAGAGCTGATCTGCAATAACCTACACAGGGAAGGGAGCTGTCTGCTTCCTGCTCCATTTTTTGTGTGTATCAATTGCTCAGAACAGCTGATCGGTGGCAGGAGACGGGACAGTATTTCTGGCATTGGGCCCTCACCAGTCTGATACTGATTACTTATCCTTAGGATAGGTCATCAATATTTTTAGCCAGGACAACTGGAACACAGGCATAGGTCTCATTTCTTAGCTTTATGGAAGCCTAAAATGTGCCAATTTTATTGACCAGTGCGGACCTGTTAATATATTTGTTGTATTTTGCTCTGTATTTGCTCTCTCAGTTTAGCACTACTGTATGATACATAAATCTGCCCTAGTGTTAGTTTAGTAAAGACATTCTCTCCTGTTAATGGAACTTTGCAGGCTGTGGAGATATTTTCTATTCTCTCCTTGCACATGGAACCTTCTATGGGGTCATGTCGTGGCATAATTTACCACATATTTCCACAATTTTGGGGCAGGGAGCCATAGTACTGAAGAATCCCTTTCAGGGTAATATAGTTTGTACAACCCATGTCCATATATCCATGGGTCAGCTTGGGACTGGTTGCACCCTGCACTTTGTAGGCTGTGGAGATATTAGGTTCCTGTTCGATTAGCTAAGACATACCTATGCCATATGCCGAGGTACGAGCATACCTCCTCTGTGTGACAGGAACCTTGTGGTGTAGGACCCTATACACCTTACTATGGCTAGCTTGCACTTTAGAAAGGCCAAACCTAAGACAACTGTCATTTGTTAGCTGACTTTACACATGAAGTGTATGGAAGGGATCTAGCAGAGGCCACGGATGCAGTGAAAGTGTTTTTATGACTCACATATCATGTTTTCTACATCTCCTTATTTCCTGTGTTTCTGCTTCGGTCAGGATTTCCTCCCCGCTGATATCCAGGTTCAGTTTGCTGCCAGCAGAGAGCTGATCAGGAATATCTTCAACAGTTTCTACAAGCTCCGGGATCGTGCAGAGAGGATGGCAGCGCGGGCCATTGATAATGCTACCGATCTACTGAGCTTTGGAAAAGAACTAAGGTACAGCAGTCCAAAGTAAAACATATCAATCAGTCTGAGGCGTATCTACTGTACAGGCAAGGAAATGGATTGCTCTGGCCGATGCTGAACTGGTCCCACTGCTTAGAAGTCATAGCTGGTACCTGCAGCTGCCACAAGGGGTCTCCCTAGAATTCAGTACTAGTTGAATAAATCTATGTAGTTATCTCCTCCTAGTGGCGGCTGCTAGAATTACCGTATATTAGACCGTTCTGTCCCCTATAGAACTATATAGCAAAATAATTCCACAGCTTCTATCATATCCTGATCCCAGAGCAGCAGTCTCCTTCACTTTCACTGGGAGAGGATTTAGTGAGATGGAGAAGTATAATGAACTCCCTTTTCTCCCTGCTTCTTACATTCGGACTTCCTCCAATCCTCTAAACACAATCCTTCAGAAAAGGGAAGCTTCCTAGGACTTCCTGTGGTCAGTCAGTCACCATGTGAGCTGTCCATGTCCTGGTCACTGATAGAACTTCTGACCTTTCTCCCACTTGTCACAATTTTCCATTTCATCATGACATTGGTTTTCTGAAATAGTTCATCTGTGCATTATGCAGGCTTTATCCTTTGTCAGCTGATCCCACCAGCAGTCGTAGGGGGGGAAGAGGAGTATTCTCCTTGAGGCTTATACCCCATCCTTAATAAAATCTAAGCATGCAGGTTTGGACAATCCCTGCGGGAGTGTTTATGGTGGAGCATGGTGTGACCAGCCTTAAAGTGGAATTGCTGGTAAAATGGGTAAATTATAATGGACTATATATCTGTAATAACCATACCAACCTTCTCTTCCTATTTAGTGCCCTGGGCTCTGACACTACTCCGCTGCCGTCGTGGGCGGCCCACAGCTCCTGGGGTGCATTAAAGCAGGCACTTAAGGGGCTGTCTGTGGAGTTCACCATACTTGCTGACAAGGCGGCACAACAGGTACATAGAACTTGTTTTTTTAGCTGTTATTGTAGGTATTTTACATACTATATCAGTGATCAGCAACTTTCAGCATTCCAGCTGTTGTGAAACTACATCTCCCAGCATGCATAGTTGCTCTGCTGTAGGAACTCTCATAGAACTGAATAGAATATCCTGGGAGTTGTCGTTTCACAGCAGCTGAACTACTGACGTTAAATCGCCCATATACTATACTAATCCCTATTTAACTACTTACAGACCCACCCATTGACTTTATACGTCTGGGCATTACACTCTTGTTGGTTTATTACTGTCCCTGCCTTCCTGATCACTGTTCACACTGCCATGAAGCAGCTCCATTTTTGGTCCCACGTTCTCATGACTGCCAGGGGCTGGGAACTGCATGAGCTGCTGGGACCCTCCACTGATCCTGAGAATAAAAGGGAAGCGTGTCTGTGTCAGTGCTGCAGCCATTTAATTTTTGGGATCAGTGGGGGACCTCAGAGGTCAGACTCCCACCAATCATAAAGTGAGGGCATAGTCTAGCAATATACACCTCTTTATAAATTGGGAATGCCCCTTTAATGGTTTTGTTTTATCTTCACTTTTCCATTTTTAGGGTAAACTAGAAGAAATTGATGTTGTAGAAAAGTTGAATCTCTTCCTGGATCTTCTTCAGTCCTACAAGGTTAGTGACATCAGCCCTACCAGTGCAGTACATGACATCAGCTGCAATACAAGTGCAATACATGAGCTGCTTGGTTTGTGCAGGATCTGTGCGAACGGCATGAGAAGGGAGTGTTACACAAGCACCAGAAAGCCTTACACAAGTACAGCCTTATGAAGAGGCAGATGATGAGCGCCACCGTGCAGAATAAGGAGGCAGAGTCTGTGGAGCAGCTGGAGTCTCGCATTGTTGAGGTACGCTTATATAACAAGGTCCCTCCTAAAATGTGCAAAAGTGTATTTGTGAAATTAGACGGTTGCACCAGGATCTTTGCATCGTTGCTCACTCCCGGTGTGTAATGCATGTTATGAGGTGCGGTTATTGCACACATTGCAACAAAATGGTTATTGTAATACTGCCCCCTAGTGACAGGAATATGGAGTAGTTGTGTTTTCTGTGTAACTTAGAGCATACCGATCTTTTCATTCTTTCAGGCATTCTTTTACAGTTTTCTTAAATTTCTGTTCCCTTCTATGATTTTTTTTTTTTCTTTTTTCCAGCAAGAGAATGCGATCATGGTCATGGAGTTAAGGAATTACTTTTCCTTGTTTTGTTTGCACCAAGAAACCCAGCTTATCCACATCTATCTGCCCCTGACCTCCCACATCCTTGGGGCATTTGTGAATTCTCAGATTCAGGGACACAAAGAGGTAAGCCGTATACTGATAATTTGTCCACCTGGCTGCTTTCTTCGAAAAGGTGCCACTTCTGTCCATAGGTTGTGTCTGGTATTGCATCTCAGCCCAATTGAAGTGAATGGGACTTGACTGCAATAACCATATGCAATACTGCAATAACTGCACATCCTATGGACCGGTGTGGCGCTTTTTTTTTTTTTTTTTTTTTCCTCTAGGTTTATTGACTGATGATCTATCCCCAAGATAGGTTATCAACTGAAGATCAACCCCTGGTCTGACATCTGGGATACTGGACGATCAGCTGTTTGAAGCAATTGCAGCATTGCAGTCTCTTCACAGAAAACCAGGCACAGTGCAGTACATTAATACAGCAGTTGTGCTTGGTATTGCAGATCGGGACATTGACTTGAATGGGACTGAGCTGCGAACAGGCCATGTGACAGATGAGTGTGACATCACATGGCCTGTAAAGCTGAGGGAGCACCACTGCTTCTAACATCTGATCCGCAGGGTTCCCGGGTGGTATACCCCACGGATCTTCAATTGATGACCTCTCCTAAGGATAGAAAAGCCAGAAAACCGCTTTAAAGGGTGCAGCCATGTTTTTCTAATGCTATACAAAGTCCCTGGTCTAGACTCACCACTCATGGCTACACCTCCTTTGTTTCTTTGCAGATGAACCAAGTCTGGAATGAACTGAAGCCAAAGCTGAATTGTCTGTTTGTAGGGTCCTCCAGCCTGGCTACCCCACCGCTGTCCCCAGAGGAGAGGCACTTCTTTTCTCGCTAGTATAAGTGTGATTTCTATAAACTGGACTTTGGGACCACGATATGTTTGTCTTAAGGCAATTCCATGCACATATCTATAGTAAACACTAGCGCAGGGTATTGACGGTTAAATGCGAGAAGTAATTCATGCTCACACGTGTGATGTCACTCTTAAAGGGGATCTCCAGTGTCGTAAAAAACATGATGAAAAGTTAAAGGGATTCTGTGCCTTTCAAAAAAATGCAACAGGTATATAGATAAGGTTTTTCTTGGACCAAATATTGAGTTTGATGACCCCAGAGAGATTGATTCAATGGGTCTTATGACACTTTCCATCATGTGACTGCCTAGTATGAATAGGCTTGCTCTGGGGCTACTATGGTAGCATTGGTATATGTACATAGCACTTGGTTGATTCTCTGACTAATTTACCACCTCTCCATTCGTTCTCCTTCGACCCCAGGCAAGATGGGGTAGTGGGACCAACATTCTGGAAATAGGTGTGGACCCAGGCAGGGGCCCAGGATCTTTCGGACATTGTAGCCTATTTTTTGGATATGCCATAACTATGTAAGGTGGGAATACTATGCACTAACTCATAGATGGAGAATACCCAGCCATCTGGACACAATATGAATGGAAGAAAATACAATTTAACTTCATTATGCAAATCCTTGGACTCTGCATAAGCGCACCTGTAATGATCTGTCTGTGCATGGAGTGTCCTGCCCATGTACAGCATAGTCCTATGGTGCTCATATAACTGATAATTTTCCTCCAGCCATATTGTGTCTGTATAAAATATATATTACACAATCAAAGACATAAGAAAAAGTGACCCCTTTTTGTAGTTGCACATCAGTGTTTTCATATGGAATTTCCCGACAATTATGTCATTTATGTCACCCTACTTAGCTGAATAAGGCTAGGTTCACACTAGCATTGGTCTCTCCATTGTTTGGGTCCGTATGGGGACCCAAATGACGGAGCGCCCGTCTGCTAAGGAAGCGGTTACCCACGGACCCCATAAACTATAATGGGGTCTTCCGGGTTTTCGACAGTTTTTTACTAAAACCAGCGAAGAGAAAAATCGACTTTAGGCGGAATCTCCTACAGAGACTCCAACGCAGATGTGAACCTAGCCTCAGCTGCCATTTTGTCATGTTGTGGGGCATGAAGTGCTTTAAAACCTCATCCGTAATCTACATTTGCGCTTGCTCTTGGGTTGCCATGCTAGCGGCAGACTAATCTGCTGCACATGGCCTTCCTGTCATGTGACTGCTGCTTTTGAGTGTTCTTATAAGTGGATCACATGACCAAATTAAATTTTTTTTTTTCTTGCAGATTTCATTTATGCTGCCATAGCAACCCCAGAGCAAGCAGTAAATAATGATTCCTGCTACAGTAGCAAAGCGAGCTGGATAGTTCAGTACGGTATTATCCAGCTCGATGTATAACACTCTGATATATGTATACGTGTGTGATTTATAAACCTACGAAGGCAAGACTTACAGGAAGAATCCACTGCCTTTTTATATTTGAGCTATATATGTAGTTTAGTTGCAGAACCGTTACTATAATGCAATCTGTAAGAAGAGATATAATATGATTTATTGCAAATGTTTATAACCTATATGGAAATCTTTATGCTGGAAACGCGATGTGATGGCTTTACATTGCACTTAGTATTAGGCTCTTATCATCACAGCGTTGATGTGTGCACTAATAAGGGTTAAATCTTACTGTATAGAATCTATCCCAGTGTTAGCATCTCCATTATTAGTGGTTACATACGATGTTGATCACAACATAGCCTCAGTCTATTCTATTCTACATCTGCATAGTGGAAGCAGTCATAAGGGGGACGAATGATCGGAGTAGTAGTCATCTCCCCCCCCCCCCCATGTAGTTTGTATTGGCCCGTTTATAAGGCAGATGCAAACGAGCACCGACCAATGTGTTATTTGCAGCAGTTGCCACTTATCACCCTCTATATATCTGCTCCCTAGCATGGTTACACATGATGTTTCTCTTGGGACCAGATATCAATGATGAGAGAATCCATCAACTTGAGTTTTACCGCTTCTTTCCCATCATGTGACTAGTTGTAGTCATGTGGATGATGAGGAGATAGTGATGTATTTGTAGCACCTTTCATATCCTGATAATTGTGCGACTTTCCAGGGATCAGGAATTTAATGCAAAGGAAACCAGTATATAACTTGCAATATTACCAGCTGTCAGCAGAAACGCTGTTCATCCTATCCCCAGTGTTGTATGTAATATGTGCTTTATTCCCATGATTTAAATTGGTGGTGTATAGGATTAGAAAAACATGGCTGCCTTGTTCCAAAAACCAGCGCCACATGTATTCAGAGGTTGTGTGATATTGCACAACTCCATTCACTGGAGCTGTTTCACTAATCCTGTTTACCCTAAAGGGGGTTACCAGCCCCAAATCGAGCTTTCATACTGATGACCTATCCATAGGATCCTACACAGATCAGCTGATGCAGCAGCCTCTAAGTGCTAGTAGATGGACAGCGCCTGCAGCACCTCTCCAATTCAAGTAATAGGAGAGGCGCTGCAGTTCCCTGGAGGCATCGCTATGCAGTGCACGGGGCTGCTGCGCCGCTCCCATTACCTGAATAGGAGCGGTGCTGTGCGCACTCCTCGTCCACTAGCAGTTTCTGACACCTGGAGGCTGCTGCAGCAGCTGATATGTGCAGGGTCTGGGTGTCGGACCCCGACAGATCATACACTAATGACTTCTGCATATGAAAACTCAATGTGGGGCTGGAAAAGCCCTAAAATTCTGCATTTTGTGTTGTATGTTATTGCTTCAGTATTACCTTGCTATGGAACCAATGCACAACTGAACAGGTGTTTATACTTTTGCAAACAAGTTTTTGCTTAAATGCCTCTATAATATCTTTACTATATTCTCCTTTAAAAAAAATACTTTGCATAAGAACTGTATATAGTGTTTCCATTGTTACACTGCATATGCACTGTGTAGTCAGGCCCTGCAGTCTCTTCTGTCTAGATGCTGCCTCTTGCCAAATCACATAGGAGTATAAGTTACGCATGACTGTAGGATCAGACTACACAGGATTTGCTTGTAGTCTGTAACCATGGAGACACATAGCTGTGCATGAGAGTGGTATACACGAAATAGGATCATTGGAGAAGTGCAGATAAAAATGATTTCAAAAGTATTCACACCCGTAATCCTCTTTATATGTATTGGCCTTAAAAGAAATTGACCTGAACCTGATTATTTTAGCGGCAGCTAATTTACAGAAAACTATTAATTGTGCCTTATAAAACTGATGAGAAAAAAAAAAAAAGAGACTTTGAAGGTGTTGAATCATTCAGTGTTAGGTTCTCTTTAAGAGACTGTAGCATATCTAGTATTCTATTCTAATGGCCGTTCCTCCCAGCTCATAGCTTTAACATTGGCTCAATCCTATTGTCATATTCCTATGGCTCAAACTATGACTGTGTG
Source organism: Leptodactylus fallax (assembly GCA_947044405.1). Lineage (NCBI taxonomy): Eukaryota > Metazoa > Chordata > Amphibia > Anura > Leptodactylidae > Leptodactylus > Leptodactylus fallax. Next base: position 2,213,004 of record CAMRHE010000053.1, read on the forward strand.
AATGTGCCCTTAGAAAGCCGTGCCTATGGAGCCTCAGCTCCGTGATACAGACATGGTGTGAATATAGCCTTAGGGAGAAGAAGGGTCATATGGCACGCGCGACTTTCAGTAAAGATCACCCACAACCTTATTTCCCATAGCTAACGTTGGGGTTATCCCACAATTCACACACAGCAGTATTTCATTTCTAAATGGTCTTTGTAGCTGAACCCTATATAGATGTATACAGTGGCACAGTATAGTCGTTTAGGGGCCTATTCCTGGTGCTGAACCATATCACTACCACTCCCATCATGGGACAAGATGATGAGCCTTGGGCTAGTATCATCCTTATGACTAGGAGGAATCCAGGACACGCTTATGCAATGGAAAGGGGAACGATTGAGCCAAACTTTAAGTGCCTCTGTATATGGGCCTCATACGTCCATATATATTACATCCTTTTAGTTATCTGTTAGTTTTGGATAAAATCGCTATAAGTGATTTAAACCTAAATATTTGTTATAGAAAACAACATGAAGGTCTTACATGAGCTGTCTGGGATTGGAAACAGCGCCACTTTTGTCTATAGGCCAGTTCTGGTATTGCAGCTCACGCCCATTCGAGTATATACTGCAATACTAGGCATAGTCCATGGGTGAGAGCAGCGCCATTTTTTTGGGAACTCATACAGACCCTTGTTCCTAATCCTGGACAAACCCTATACCCTATGCTGGATATTTGTATATATCTTAAATACTGCACAGGGAGAAAATCTTATCTATTCTATTATCAGGGACGATCTATATAACGTAGCAGATCTATATCATAATACATATTCTGTATTCTACAGTATTTAAGAGTTTATAGACCAGATAATGTGCCTTATTATGAAGGAGACGTCTCACAGCGAGGTCCAGGACGTTCACGTTACACGTATTTCAGACGCGGCGCAGGATCCGCTGACTGCCACAAGATTTTTCTTCCATTTGCTAGATTCAGTTTGCTTGTTACATTCCAAAGAGAGGGAAATCTATAAAAGCGCTGGGCTGATCTAAGCTAATGAAATATTCATGTATATAAAATATTTGTAAGAAATGCATCTATAAAGGATATTTAATAAAATATGAAACTTCTGAGCGTTTCGTGGACGGTTTCTGACGTTTATAAAGATGTCGTCTGATTCACCGCTTAGGTCTGACCGCAAAGGTAACACCAACTATTGATGGGATTTACATTTCTCTTTTCTTCATTTTAGTAAGTGACAAACGTAAACTATTAACCCTTTTATTTCTAAAAGCATTCCCTGCCTAAAACTTTTGCACAGTACTGTATCTGGACAGCTTTAGGTATTTAGTTTAAGACCTAAGACAAAAAAAAGGAACCAAAGAACAGAGAGAGACCCCCATTATCAGTTTATTGTAGTCAACCATAAAACGGTAGATACAATAACGTGAGCGGTCAGTCTGTGCCAAACACCAGGGAAGATTTATAAGGACTGGTATCAGGGAAAATAGTAATCAGTGAGACCCGAGGTCTCTTTGTATGAACTGGTTGCTATTAGCAACTGCCCCAATTCTTCCATACCTTCCAAGTAAAGTGCAGAACCTACAACTAACAGATATGGTGTCACTTTAAAAACATACAACATAAAAACCGCCATATTAGAGCCTTTGGGTCCCGACAACCGCACCAGACTAAGATCAGTGTCACCCATATCGTACATGGCAATAGTCCTGGATTCCTGGGAAAATCCCGTGATCAGAAACACATCCATAGGATACGGTTTCTGCAATCCTGACCCAAAAGTGGGCGTTTTGGAGCTGGTCCCACAGATGGGGCTTGTAGGGTTATTCCCATAGGATTAAGGTTAGATGGGATTCTGATTTTTGAGAGGGCCCTGTATGAATGCAATGACAGGTCGGACATGGTTGATTCCAGTCTATAGGACTGCTGAGTGGTGTCCTCTGCTTCTCTTCAGTGGAAGAGAGCATGTGCGACCTGTCAATCCATTCATACAGGACACAGGGAACTCATGTTCTTGTGATCAGTGGAGAGTCCCAAAGGTCTTACCCCGAAGTGATCAGTTATCTGCTATTCTGTTTATAGGGAATGACTTGTAACTATGGGAATAACCCATTAAGTGTTGCGATTTTGACCAGTTGTGTGTTGGTAAGTATGCCGTATTAGGGCTGCAAATCCTGCCGATCCTTAACCAACATCCTAGACCCCTTCCATGTTATCCTGGGTCACTAAATCTGCGGTCAGGCCCATATTATGGTCTAATAGACCAGTAGAAACCGTCTAGAAAAAAAACAAACAAATTCTATCTGCACATTCCTTCTCAAATGTCTTCTACTTCCTCCAGGGTATAGTCCAGAATCTTATCATGTCCCTCGAACTTGAAGTAGGCCTGGAATTTCTTCTTCTGCAACAACAGGGGCAACCATATGTAGTCATCTGGCCACATGCCGGCGTAAGGAATCTCGTCTAATGGAAACCACTGAGGGCGCATCTCTGAAAATGAAAGTGGTATAAAATGAGACAAATATGGCTGCTAGTTTCAGAAACAGCGCCCCTCCTGGTCACAGACTGTGCCTGGTATTGCAGCTCACAAAATCCACAGAACTGTTTTAAGGAATCGGCAGCTTATAATAAAGGACATTCCAGAATGGGGTTGGTATGAAAGGGAATGTGTCACCAGGAAGTGGCCTATTGTTTAAATCATGTTTTTATATCAAACATATTTTAAGAATTTTTTGTGTTTTTAATTTTCAAAATCAATGTCTATATTTAAAAAAAAAAAATAGTGTCATTGACTCTAAAAAAAAACAAAAAAAAACTGCTGCAAAGAAATCTACAGAAAACAGGAAGTCTCAGCATATTATTCTGCCTAGTGGACAAAGTCAGAACTGCAGGATTTTTAGAAATTTTTTTAAAATATAGATAATATTGAAAATTTTGAAAAACCTCACCAAAAATTCTTAATAATAGGTCATTTTCTGGTGACACGTTCCCTTTAAGGCAAGAAGTGATAGAATTATGTGAGACCAAATATAGCGTAACTTACCGTCACTTTCAGTTGGTTCCCCTTTAAACTGATCTGTTCGGAAGATATGGACATCCATCAACTCTGTGCTACCGACAAACTCAAACTTGATGTTTCCGATTTTCTGGAGGGTGTCGGTAGTCAGGCCACTTTCTTCCCACAGTTCCCTGTACAGAGAAACAGAATGAAAGAAACCATTACATATGGAGGATATCCTATTGTTTCTATAGTATCCTCTACAGTGGAATCCAGTTTACAGTGCACTACTAGAAGCAGTTATCAGGAGTCTCGTTTTCTTATAGGATAACACTTCCTGTCACTGTGTATTGGTAGCGCCACACAGCTTTAGCACAAAATGTTAGAAAACAAGATCACTAGACCAGAACATTGCCAGAGCCAGAAGTGTTGCCATAGGGAAAGACAGTTTTTCCTTACAGGAAGTCCGTGACATCCACCGCTGATGATGGGGAAAAATATATTATTTGTAATTTTTTTTTTACTTAAGCAGGATCTCTTAAATCTCTTAGTTTTAGTGAATTAATGTATTCCTCATAGAAATCAATTCAGGAGCATCTTCTCTTAATAAGCTGCAAGGCACCGTTCTTCTGTTATACTTCCTGGAAATGTATGACTAAATGGAAAACTGGAAGTCGGCATTTACCTTGTCAAAGGGGTGTGGCCTTAGTCATTGCTAACAATATCAAATTGTATAAAGACACGTTATATATTCATATATTTCCAGGAGGAATAACAGAAGGATGGTGATAAGTATTTACTCAGACATGTCAGGAGAGCCAACAGGTCATCTTTTTTGAACTTGGGTAAAGGAGTTTTGCAGGGCACTGATATTGATGACCTATTCTTAGGATAAGTCATCAGGAGCAGATTGATGGGGTTCAGATACCCGACACCCCACAAACAGATGTTTGTTCGGAATGTGCCAGCTTCTTCCCTGCCTACCAAATACAGATCTATACATTGTACAGTGGCTTTGTCAGATCAGCCCAATTTACTTTAATGGGACTCAGCCACAAAAAGGCCATGTGGCTAATGAATGTGGGGTTACATTCATTACCAACAGCTTATTGGTTGGGGTGTTGGGTGTCAGACCCCCAATGTTTTAAGATTGATGACCTATTCTACACATAGGTCATCAATTGGTAAGTCTCTGGCTAATAGTGTTGTGTCCCATTTGAGGCAACACCTCTATAAGGCTAAGGCTCCACATAGCGAAATGCAGAAAAAAAAAAAAACCCAGTGGAAACGCATCCTGTTTTTTTCCCCGCGGTGTTTTTCATTTCAGTTTTGCAGAGTTTTCCTCTGCGGACTTTCTGCTTCTATTATACCTATACAGAAACACCAGCGCTTCTACAGGTATAATTAACATGCTGCGAACGTAGCATTTCTGCTGCAAATTTTTTTTCTGCAATGTGTGGATTAGCCAGAATCCCATCCACACTGCAGGTACTGTATAAGGCTAAGGCCCCACATTGCAGAAACCCAGCTTTTTTTGTTGCAGATTCTGCTGCGTTTTTTGAGCCAAAGCCAAGAATGGCTACAAAAGGAATGGGAAATATCAAGGAAGTTCCTATACTTCTGCTCAATCCACTCCTGGTTTTGGCTCAAAAAAACAGCAACAAAATCTGCAACAAAAAAAAGCTGCGTTTCTGCAACATGGGGCCTCAGCCTTTATTTTTTTTTTTTTTTTTGCAATATGGGGCCCCAGCCTAAAAGGATATTCCTTTCATAAGGCTTAGTTCACTCTGGAGCCAGGTGTCTGTTTAGCACAGATCCTTCATAAGTCGCTGGATGAAAAAGTGCTCCAAGCCCGACTTTGTCGTCTGGCGCTTTCAGTTTATAAAAGCGGTCACCATTAGCTTCAATGGGGTCCCTCGGGCTGCGTTTGTAGCCATCATTTTTGTGGACCCTTCTTCTGGTCCTCTGAAGGATAAACAGTGCAGATGTGAACTAAGCGTCAGACTTATTGGGCCACATGGATGTCATAGATGAGGGCTGAGGCTCCCCTCTTGTAGGCTGCTGCCCCCACGCCTCTGGATTGCCGCCTCCATCTAAGTATCACATGGTTGCCCATTCACTTCCTCGGAGTAATCTTAGTAACCTTTATTCACCTTATTGCAGCGTCCTCGATTGTTTCTCCTTGTTGCACTTTACCACCAAACCCATTCCACCGACCCACACCAAAGCCACGTTTCTTCATGCCCAGCAGAATTCTCTGTGGTTGGACCACCATAACAAGGGTCAGCAACTTTGATGTGAACATGGCCTAATTAAAAAAAAAAAAAATAAATGATTAAAAAGAGTGAACCCTGCAGCTATGTCTCTGTCTCAGACAGTTTCATAAGTTAGGAATATTTTTACTTCCACCTTTCCAGAAGACAACAGAGGAAATTTATCAACCCATCAGATGTGGCGCATCTTTGGTGCAAGAACACAACCCAATTCTGCGCCTCACTCACCTCTTTCTGCGAGGGCAGAGCAGGGACACGTCAGCTCAACATGTTTATTATACCTCACACCAGAAAACTGGCCTGGTATACAGGAAACCTACGTCCGTTCCTGACTGGCATAGATTTCCGCCTCAAAAACCACTCCAAATTCCGCCTGAAACCAGTCTCCATTGACTTTAATGGGAGATTTTTTCCAGCTAGCGGAAAAATAATGTCACGCTCGATCTACAGGCAGATTTGACTCCATAACTCCCATTGAATTGAATGGAAAGCAGAAAAATATCATCTGGCTGGTGCAGATTTGAACAAGCGGAAAATTCAGCTTCAAATTCATGATGCTGAATTTTCAGCTAGGAAAATTTCCACCTTGTGAACAACCCCCAAAGAGGTCATTAATAGATTAATGGGGTACAGACACCTCCATATCACCTGCCTTACATATGACGTACATGTATATCAGAATATTTAAGCCCCTTCTATCAGTTAGGCCAGGTTCACATCGGCATTGGAGTTTCCGCTGCAGATTCCACCTGAAATCTGCAAGGAGGACTTTTCTCTCAGCTGGTTTTATACTGAAACCAGACGGATCCCATTATAGTATATGGGGTCTGTAGGTAACCGCTATTCAAGCAGGCAGGCTCTCTCCGTCTTTTGGGTCCCCACGCAAACCCGAACAATGGAGAGCCGAACTCTAGTGTGAACCTAGTGTAAGCCTCGTGGCCAATTCCCCCATAAAATCCAGGAGGATTTGGAAATGGGAGACCTCCTGGATGAGGTGACAACTCTGCATGGCTCCAGGATCCTACGCCATTAGACAAAGCCTTACCCTTATTCACACAACAGTGAATGGGGGCCATTTTTTTTTTTTTTAAATCATATGATATTTTGATTGAAAATATGGGTCATAGGCATATCTATAAAAGAAGAATAGATGTCTGTCCCAAAATATAAAGAATGGGTACAAATATGGAGGAGCTGGCATGTCTGAGCATTACATATACAGCCCATTAGTGTAACGCTTCATCTCTCCTGTGGGGGCACTGCTGAGAGCTGAGCTTTGCTGCAGGGTTCCCCCATAGATGACAGCTGTGTTCAGCCTCTTATCAGGTTTAACTCATAAATGTCACAAACCTGCTGACTATAATGGTTACTGATAGGACCAGTCACGTGACTGCTGTATATAGCTATGTCTGACACTTTGTATATATATATACCCCTAGTACAGACCCGAGGGTGGACACTTTACCTGTGCAGGGCTCTCTATGTGATTCATTCCCGGCCACTCACACGTGCGATTCACCCGCGGTAACTCAGCAAACCGATCACGTGACCTGACAGGCCGCCCCCGGCCGCCATATTAGGTATGGGCAGCCACTTTCTTAGTCGGATTCACTATACTTATAATGTATAATGTTGATACGTCATGAGACTGTTATAACCTAGAACTGAAATATAATGTTGTGCCATTTTCACCGATTTCCTGTTGCCGTTTCCCTTTACAAATATGGCGGACGCCACCTCAGCTAATCTGACTCTACTAAAGTCTCATTCTGTACGGCAGTATTACACAGGGAATAATACTATTTTCTGGCATTAAGAGGCTTTGGGGTACTTAATAGATCAGATTTTCGATTTTTTTTTTCAAATGTCGCTTTTCCCTTAACAAATATGGCGGACTCAGTGCCGTGATTCCTTGCCGTCGTTACCATGGAAAAATAAATATGGCGGCTGCTGTGACCCGGTGAGTGTGTTGTGAAGGACTGAAATGTTTCATGTGCTGAGGAGGGATAGACGTGCCCTCTGTGGGATGTGTTCAGACTATGGCGGTTATCTAGTAATACCTATAAAGACGCTGATGTGGTGAGGCCAGTATGGTGGCAGCACATATTACTGAGAGAGTGCCATGCAGTGGCCATAATGTGCCATGCAATGTCTAAGTATTGCATACAAGGTACATATCCATACAGTGCCCAGCTGGCGCCATACATTTCCTATATACAATCCATGGTGTATCCCTGAGGTGTAACATGAAGCCCTTGGCCCCAATATAAAACTCTACCAGGCCCCCAACTTTAATATCAGTGATAGGACTGGGAAGAGATACCTTATGGGCCCCCTAAGGCTCCTGGGCCTGGTTGCCATTGGTTACACCTGTGGTGCACACTGCCCTGGACAGTCATTTAGTGCCAAACTGTGCACACACAATACCTACATAGTGTCAAATGGGTGTGCAGCGAGTGCCATACCTTGTGTACATAATACCATACTGTGCCCTATAGTCCTAAATAGCCATAAGTGCCATACCTTACCCCTCTAGAATATTCTGTGCCCAGAGAATACAATGTTATACCCACATAGTGCCCACATAATGCCATACAGTGGCCAGATATATTCTAATATTATCATCTAGTGCCCACTTATAGTTAAATGGTGCCCTATTAAAAAGTACCCACAGGGCCAACATTGTACCTACAATCCATATGTATTCTGTAACAATCTGACTCTAGGTTTACACTTGCGCTTGGGTTTCCATTCTTCGGGTCCGCTTGGGGACCTGAAAAACAGAAACCCAATCCTCTTACAAAGTGGTTACCTGCAGACCCCATAGACTATACTTGCCGGGTTTCACGGATTTGAGGATGGAATCCCCAGAAAGAATCCAAAAGAACCCAGCCTTAGACACAGTGACCCAGAGTTATTGTCGGGGCCTAGAAAGTGGCCAAAAATGTGCCTCAACTTGGCGCACGATGGCACACCTCAGCTCCTGCACCCTGCTTGCCACTTAGGCAGTGGAGGGAGCGGGTCGGACGTGCCCCAATCCAGCAGATTTACCAGAGCTCATGTCAGAAAACTGGCGAGTTATACCACAAACCTAGATTTCAGTTCAGACGCACCTACATGCAAAAGAATTATATGCGCCTGTCGGGGAATTAATTAAGTCTTAATAAATTTCCCCCATCACAAAGTTATAGAGTTTGTCCAGGAAATACAGTTTTCCGCAAGGAGGCCGGGGAAAGGAGGAATTAAAAAAACAAAACAAAAACAACCCCATACTCACCTGTCCGCTGCTTTCCAGTGTCCCCAGCTGCTTGTTTCGGTGGAAGTCCTCACTGCTTGTGACCACTGAGCTCAAGGAAAGGAACAAGGAAGTCACTCACATATGTCACCTGTGACATCCCGTCTCCTTTCCTGAAGCCGCTGTAGTCACTTGTGGCGAGGACTTCGGCTGGATCAGACTGCGGTGGAAAACATCGGAGCACCAGGGACAGGCGAGTATGTTTTTTTTTTTTTCCAGCTTCCCCGGCCTTCCCCGGAAAACTATGGACAACCCCTTTAACTAGGACTTACACTGTACATGTTCCATTCACTCTTATTCACTGTGCAGTAATATAATTCTGCCCCCTGCTGGTAATAGCTGATAAATCTAGTAATGTCTCCTGGTTATTACTGGTTTTACTGCACAAAGTTTCTTTCTTGCTGATACATTGAGGGCAGAAGAGGCAAAACCAGTGGCAGCATTTGGTATATGTTTAATGTGGGACACCTTAGAGACATGGCCACATTTAGGTAGGCTGTACGTCCACCTTGTACCCCAAGGAGCTACATTATTGTTAAAGTACAATGCTGTGCAAACGTTTTAGTAGGGTATGGGAAAAAAGCTGCACAGTAAGAATGCTTTCAGACATAGAAGGGTTAATTGTTTATTTTTCTCAATTAAGAAAATGAAGTGAATGAAGAAAAGAGAAATGTAAATCCCATCAGTATTTGGTGTGACCTTTGCCCTTTGGAGGAGGAGTCCTGGAAGTGATGATCCGGCCCCCACAGATATAGCCCTGATCTCAGCATCATCCAGTCTGTCTGGGATGACATGAAGAGACAGACGGATTGGAGCAAGCAACATCCACAGAAGATCTGTACTTAGTTCTCCAAGATGGCGGCAGGAACAACCTCCCTGCCCAGTCCTGCCAAAAACTGTCTGCAAGTACCGAGAAGAACTGATGGAAGGCAAAGGGCAAAGGTCACACCAAATATTGATGGGATTTACATTAACATGTCTCTTTCTTACTTTGCAGCTTTCGTTCACACCTGCCTAAACTTTAGCACAGCACTGTATATAGCACGTGCACCTGGACTGCATGAAATCACTGGAGTTGCAGCTGTGACAGGACGCAGAAGACAGGGGTGCCCCACAGGTCCCCCTCACCGCACTAGGGCAGGTTAGACTTGTTTGATCTCCTTTCTGATTTCCTTTGATATCCGGCAGTCTGTGCATTATAAATTTATTCCCCCGTCCTCTGGTGCACAGGAGTGAGAAGATTTATGTTGCACAGCCTTCCACTGTCAGAAAGGAGAAAATTAACCCTTTAATGGCAATGACCACTTTTGCATGAAATAAACTTTAGGAGACCAGTGTAAAGCTGCACATCCTGCAGCCAGCATAGCCGACAACAGCCACATCTGCCGCTGTTATAAAGCCAGTCGCTACTAACACCGGTTTTTCCTCGAAGTGCAAGAAAAAAAAAAAGCTTAATTGTATTTGTAAATCTCCTGCAAATATTGGAGAATATTCATTGCATAAGATGAAACATTTATGAGCGTATGGACGACTCTGACAGCCATAATGGAAGAATGGGGCCTCAGAGGCCGTTCATTATCATATAAAGAACTGCTCGCGCCCATATTACCTGCGATTTAAAGCTGCTATAAATGTGCAATAATGTTTTTATGAGAATATGTCCCAATGGGGAGAAGAATAATTCTGTGTATTCTGCCTCTAAAAGTCCTTGTCTTATCATTAAAGTGGTGTTCTGCATTGCAGCCACAATACAGAGCCTCGGAGATCTCTACCCCGGTGACCCTAACTAGGCCTCTGATCCAGAAATCACTGGGATGGCTTCTTAAAGGAGAACGACCAAAAGTGTTATGTAGAAGACCCCTAATGTTCAAAAAATGTGAAAATTGTATTAATACTTTACCGCTGTTCTGTATCAGTAGTAGAATTTACAGACATGATTTTGCAGCGCTTCTATCCATGTGTCCCCATGACAACACTTACTGGCTGTGTTCTGCTTTGGGATACTGTAGGGGGAGAGTTTATCAATGCAGTTACAATACATGCCTGTAACTTCTGTCATTGAATAGTTAAATAGAGCATTCTGTTGTCACTGTTATGGTGTACTTTGGCTCTTGCTGTATTGTGGTTAAAGGGGTTGTCCAGTTCTTCTTTTTTTTTTTTTTTTTTTTTGTTGACCCATCCTCAGGGGACCCCTGCTGATCAGCTTGCGAGTGCTGTGACCCCTTTACTGTTTACATCTCACAGGGTTTGTTTCCCAGTGGCCATTTGGTGTAATTACAGCCTCGTCCTCTTCACTTCTATGGGCTGAAATCACATTGCACGGTCGCAGTGAAATATATGGCGTGCAGTCTAAACAGAGAAGGGGTCACAGTGCTCAGTTGAGTGCTGCAGCCCCTTCAAATAGCTGATCGGTGAGGGTCCCAGGTGTCAGACCCCTACTGATCTGGTATTGATGACCTATACTGAGGGTAATTCATCATTAAAAATTGGCTTGACAACCCCTTTAAAGGGGTTGTTCAGGAACTGGACAAATCACAGATGAGACTGGGGGAGGTGAAACATAAAAAGAACCATACTCACCTGTCCCCGGAGCTCTGTTGTCCACTGTCGCTGTCTGTTCAGGCAAGCACTATGCCTTTGGTGCCATGAGTCTTGCGTAGCATGTGACCACTGAGACCAATCAGGATAGGAACCGGTGACGTATGTGAGTGACATCACAGGGTCCTTTCTAGTCCATCAGTGGTTATGTGTAGCGCGGGACTGCTAGTGGTCAAGACACGGCACCCCCCGAATGGACAGCGCAGCAGACACTGGAGCACCAGGGACAAGTGAGTATGATTTGTTTTTTGTGTTTCACCTTCTCCGGCCTCCTCTGTGATATATCCAATTCCTGGACAACCCTTTTAAGGCTGGGTTCACATTTTTGCATTGGACTCTCTGTTTGGAGACTTTGTCGAAAATCGGCGGAAGAAAAAGTTCTGCAAGTCCGAATTTTTCATCCAGCAGTTTCAGTTTAAAAAGCATGGACAAATCCCATTTGATGATACCGTTGGTGTCCGCTGTTTTAGGGGTCTGTGTGTCCGTTGTTCTGGTCCTCCAATGGACCAGAATAATGGACACCCCAACGCAAATGTGAACATGGCATTAGACTCCATTCAGATAAGCAAGGTTATCATGAACAAAAGATGGGTTCCACGTGGGAGGCAAATCGAGAATCAGCATGGTCGTGTGAATATAGCCTGTCATGGCACACTATGTCACTGTTATGGGGGCACAATGGTTGCCGCTGTTATGGGGCACTTTGACTGCCTATATTATGGGAGCTCCCTAAATGTCTCTGTAGGATATGTGGATTCGCTGCGTATTTGACATCAGTAAGTGAATAAATGTCACACGATCTCAGTTATATAGAACTGTAATTCCACTGCGGATATGCGAGGGTCAGCCTCAGATCTCTGCGATGGATTTCACTGGAGTATTTGTGGCACAGGTATGACATGGTGATAACGGAGAATGTAATGTATTTGCAGCCTTTGGCGGACGCCATCTCCCTTTTGGCATTGCCGGAGCCTGCACGTTACTCTAGGGGCACAGAAGGCCAAGACGGGGGCAGAGCAGACGTGGCTTACCAGGCAGCAGAGAGATCCCTATGTGAAGGCAGCACATGCTCAAAATTACCGCTGCCGCAGCGCCTTCAAGCTGCTGGAGATCGACAAGGAGCATAAAATCCTACAGCCGGGGAACCGTGTTGTAGATTGTGGTGCAGCTCCCGGGGCCTGGAGTCAGGTGCTGGTCAACAAAGTAAATTCCTTGGGACAAGGTAAGGAAATCCCTCCTGAGTGTCCCTGTTTGGGAGGGACAGGCCTAATTTGGTGCATTTTAGACCTCAACATGTCTATATTCAGATATTAGTAATGCTAATATCATAATAAAAACCTATTCAAGCCTATCAAATTTTATACTTACACCCACTCTTTGACAGTCCAACAAGTTAGGTGATCTGATATATCTTGCTCTGTTCTTAGTTTTGACCTAGTTATTCCCCAATATGTTTTCATTTTTGGAATTGATGCGTTTGTAGTGGATCCGGTCTAATAACGGTCCCTATTGATATCCACTATGTGTTTTATATATGGGACGTCGCTCGGTCACCTCCTCTGTCCTACTTCCATTCACTTCATTATGTTTTATCTCTAGACCCTGCAGTGAGTGTCGGATTTGTCCTGGGAGTTGATCTTCTTCACATAAGTCCCCTGGAAGGAGCAATTTTGCTCTCTAAATGTGACCTTACAGACCCCGCCACCCATAGGAAAATTATCGACCTCCTCCCTTCCGGAGAGGCCGATGTCATCCTGAGTGACATGGCTCCCAATGCTAGCGGGATAAGAGAACTGGATCACCAGAGACTTGTCAACATGTGTCTGTCTCTCCTGGACTTATCTGACATAGCTCTGAGACCCGGGGGGAGCTTCTTGTGTAAGATCTGGGATGGAGGAGAAAGCAATCTAATAAGAGACAAGCTGCGGCAGAGATTTCAGCACGTGAAGACCGTGAAGCCTAAAGCCAGCAGGACGGACTCTGCCGAGATATATTTGCTGGCAAAATTACACAAAAATAAGAAATCATCAAATTGATGCTGCCTGTTCTATATCTTATTGTTGCTATTTATTACACGTCCGATGACTTGTGTTATTTGGCTCTACGTTCTATGTGCAATACAGAATATTTTTATAAATATGAAAATTTAATAATATATATATGTGTAAGATTGTTATCAGAAATGTGTACAAACACGGGGATAGTAGGAGATGAAAAGACATGGCTGCTTTTTCCTAGAAACAGCGCCATTTTTGTCCATGGCAGGGTCTGGTATTGCAGCTCAGCCCCATTCACTTGAATTGGCATTGTAAAGCTTGAGTGGGGCTGAGCTGCACAAGATTAAGTCTACGGCCGCATGTTGCGGAAATGAAGCAGAGAAAAACGCAGTGTTTCACAGTACCAGCAAAGTGAAGGGGATTCTGGTTAATCCCATCCACACATTGCAGAGAAAAAAAAAAAGCTGCAGAAACGACACACTGCGGAAAACCTGTGGAAATAGTCAAATTTTTCCTATAGATTTAAAGGGGTTGTTCAGGATAGTCAATTTTTTGTAAGGGGGGCCGGGGAAGGTGAAAAAAAACCCCCAAAACATAGTCACCTGTCCCCGGTGTCTCCGGTCCTGCTGTTCCGATGTCTTGCTGTGGCGGAAGTCTCCGCCGCACGTGACCGCTGAGGCCAATCAACGGTCAAGGAAAAGACACGGGACATCACTACAACGTTCCATGTCCTTTCCTTACACTACTGAGGCAACTGATTGGTCTCAGTGATCACGTGGGGCGGGGACTGCGCTGGAAGACATCGGGGACAGGTGAGTATGAGTTGTTTACAAAAAAAAAAAAAAACGATTATTTTGGATAACCCCTTTAAAGCCGGGGTCCCACGTTGAGAAAACATGGCAGTAGAAACGCTGCAGCAAAAAACGCCACATTTTACAGTTCCTGTAAAGTGGATTGGGATTCTGGCTAATCCCATCCACACATTGCAGAAATAAATCCGCAGTGGACATGCTGAGATTTCAAAATGCAATAACATCTTGTAACAACAAGTTATTCAATACAAATAAGGTACAATATACAAGAAAACCGAACAAAAATGTACGTAAACGACCAGAACAGTGCGGCAGAGTCCAGCACATATACATAGAAGAGAGCAAATAGTCCAGAAGAAAGTCCGGGCAGGGGAGCCAAGAAGAAGACGGTATGTAATCCGACCTGTAAAGGGCGAACGCGTAAAAATACAACACTACAAAAATACAACCAGAAATAGTCCCCGATCCATTATAGAGGTCAGAAACACAGGTCAGGTCATGAGCACACCCAGCAGCATCTCCTATCTAGTAAATGAGCGCACTAAGGGCAGTACGAAAAGTCGGGGCTGTGTGTAAAGTCAGTGGTGAATTACATTGGGGAACCCAGACTTTTTGTCATTTGGAATTTTTGTAAATCGCAGCATGTCAATTATACCTATGGAAACGTTGGCAGTTTCCCTATAGGTATAATGGAAGCAGAAAGTCTGCAGAGGAATCCTCCGTTGCCACCGCAGTTTTTTCCACAGTGCTTTTATACTGCGGCCCGCTACGTGGGTCCTTAGCCTTAAAGGGATTGGGCAGTGACACTAAATCAGGTGCACATATATGTGGAGAGCACACACAGGAGGAAGGAAGCGCTGATGGCTGCAGAGAGCTGTCCTATGAATCCTAGTCACTGTTTTAGTGCCGGCAGTGGCTGGTGACAGCTGGTTGGTGGGGGTACTGAGCGTCGGACCCCACTAATCTGATACTGATGACCTTCCCTTAGCCTAGGTCATCAGTATCTGTCACCCAGAACACCCCTTTAATATTCACCACTAAATCTCATTTCTACAGGAAGCTTTCAATCGATAACTAAAAATTCACATTCATAAGTAAAATGTTAAGCAGCTTACACTAAAATAACCCGTTGCAGTGAAATATTCGCTCTCTTGGCATTGTCCACTGATAGAACATCTAGATATGTGGAAAGGTTAGGGAAGAAATATTAGACATAATCTGTTTGTTTTCTTGTCCTGTTTTTCTGGCATTTTACCGATTGGGAACACTGACCTCATGTTATTGCGGTTTTATCTTTCTAAATAGCATTGCAGTGGCAGTATTGTAGATGTTGAGGGTTGTCCTTATCTCTGTGGACAATGGAATTACTTGAGATTTCTGCGCAGAACATTTCACACAGGGCATTCTTAGTAGCATACATAAATCTGCTTATATGCAGTAAACAGTGAGAAGAGATCCTTTGGTTCTATTAAAGGGATATTCCGATGAGAACAAGTTACTTGCTGATCAGTGGGGGATCATGAGAATGGAGTTTTCTGGTACCCTCAAAAGAATGGGACGACTGGCCAGATATGCGCAGCCGCTTCTCTTACTTCTACAGGGCTGCTAGAGATAGCCACGTGCTGTAACCAACTATCTCCAGCAGTCTTATAGGGAATGAAAAGGAGTGGCAACGTGTTTGCTACCTGCCACAGTCTTCACATGGGGTAATGAGATCCCCATTCTCTTGATCAGTGAGGTCCCAGCGGCCTTGACTTGTACTAATCGGAATACCCCCTTAAATTTCTTTCTGTATACCCCATACACATTAGATAGAAGTAAGGTGATGGTTGAACAGCCGCCAGGTGAACAGTCTTTCTGAGACATTTTAGCCCATATTGCCCATTACAGGCTTTCAATCTAGCCAAACATATTCAATGACACCAGGTGAAGGATGAACAATTTTTCTAGGAATGTATTTTCAAGTTAAGATCATTCGTAGACTCTTGGATGAAATTTTATACTGTGGTATTCTGTCTTCGGTTGGCTAAAATGATTGTTAGTTTGGTAAAATTTTACATTGAGCAATCGTTTTGGTTAAAATCATCCATTATGAATGTTAGACACAGCACCTCTAGATATCTATCAACCTTATTTATTAGTATTATTGTTATTAATAATATTAATTATTATTATTTATTTATTATTACCCTTGCGTTTAGCACAACTTGATACAAAGGGAGTTGTTTTTTTTGTTGTTTTTCCAAAAATTGTGCAAACATTCCATCATGAATTCTATAAGGCTGGAGTCACACATGTGAAATCCAGAAGTGGATTGAAAACTGCATCACATACTGCACTGGCGACAGAAAATAGAATTGGTCATTTAGTAATTTAGGCCCTTAATATCTGATCAGTAGGGTCCAACATCTGGCACCCCCTCCAATCACCTGATGTTTTCAGCGGCTGTCAGGTTGCCAGAACTATATTTAATTCCATGGGAGTTCCAAGAACAGCAGAGCAAGTATGCATGCTGGGAGTTGTAGTTTTACAACAGCTGGAGTGCCGAAGTTTGCCTACCCCTGATATAGTGGATGGACCCGAAAGCAGACGACTCCATCCACTGTATAGCCACCATTGGAGTTGAGCTGCAATACTCTGCACTGACACTGACCCACATTTACTCAGGCGTTTGTGCCTAGAAAGTGGCCAAAATGTGCCTTAAATTGGTGCATTTTTTGGCACACTGTGGCACATATCAGCCCCTGCGGCCCGCTTGCCACTTCTTTAGAGAATGGGCGTACGGGAATGCCCCGTCCACCAGACTTACTATAACTGGTGTATATCTGTGACCAGGAGCATCTATATACCCTAGAATTACTTAAATTACATCTTAAATTTGTCTTCACTTTCTGATGTGTGATTTGCCCCTATTTGTTCTCCATAGAAACTCCAGTTGTGACAATTTTTCAATACTCGCAGGATTGCTGTGACTTTCTTTTCCATAGAAAACAATTTGTGGCTATTTATGATGATTATTATTTACCCTATAGTGCCCTTTATTCCAGGCCGCTGTACATATGAAAAAAAGTATGAACAATACCGACAACAGCAAAGCAAATAAACAAAAACTGAGTTAGACTCCATGTACACGACCGAGTGTGCATCTGATGTGGGGCCAAGTGTAGCAGAATGCAGTCGTATGCCACTCAGAGTACATTCACATCTATGGAGGCTTCCGATCCATTCCGATGACATAGCAGGATAGGACTTGCTCTGTAATCATTCTGAAGCTCCCATAGATGTGAATGCATCATAGAATACACTTGGATGTCACTGCATCAGCTGCAGACTCGGCCCCACATTGGATGCACACTCGGTCGTATGCATGGGATCTAATTCCAATAAGTCACAAATGCCTTGTGTGGCAATGTCTCAAAAGGGTTCTGCAGTCCTCAGGACAAGGGGTAATTTGTTGATTTGTGGGGGTCTGACCACAGGGACCCCCACGATTCCAGTTTAAATGGACTAACTAGTTGGAAATGCATGCCACCATCCTATTCATTTCAAAGGGACTGTGGAGCGGTCCTATTGAAATGTATGGAGCTGCTTCATTTAGACTGGGGTGCAAATACCCCTGTTCTGCTCCACCATTCACTCTACAACCCCTTGGGGCAGGCAGGTGCGATGCAATGACATCTCTGTACCTGCTGCTCCAAGCCATAGATACCACGGACTGGATGAGATCTCCAGCTTTGTGGGAATGGGAGCCAGGTGAATAACACATTTATTTTGATGCCGCAGCTTCTGCATGGGAGAATGGGGCATTATACTATGAATAGGCCATTAAGGGCGAATTATACTGTGATCGTGGAATTGTGTGGGGCCGCAAAGGAGCTAATATACTGCATTGGGGCACTCAGCGGAGTTATACTATGTGGAGGCACAAAGGAACTGGGAAAAGTCCAAGGGTACATGAATAGGGTTAGGGGTGTGGAGTAACAGAAATAAAATATCCCAGAGACCACCACTACACTTGTCCCTCTTTGTGTCCACACAGGGCAGTTCCCTTCTGATATTTTTATATTTTCCATGATTAAAAGGGAAGATTAATTTGGTGACAGAAATAACTGTGTAACACAAAGTAACACAAACATCAGCGGCAGATTCCCCGATTCCAATGTTTTCAATGGGAGGCAGAGAAAATAGGCATCCTGCTTCATCTTGCCGCAGCTCAAGACTCCCCTCTGATCAGGCCCATCCATCTTTGTTATTGTTGGTTTAGATACGTTTGTCATGATGTCAATGGCGCCTTCCATTGCTTCAGCAGCCAATCTCTGGCCTCAGCAGTCATGTATGGTAGTTGGATACATATTTGCAGCAGCATCGAAACCAAGTGACGACCGAGACTCTGCTGCTGGAACGGCAGAAGAAGGAAGAGGTGAGTAAGGCCTTATTCACATGTCTGCATTTTGCGGATGCGTGCTGTTATTGATGATCATGGACCGCACACGACCCTGCTTATTTGCAGATACTGTGCTGTTCATGGTCGATCCGTATTTCACATTTCATATTTTTTTTATTATTTCCTATATTCCACTTCTGCTCTTGGGTCTGCAAAAAAATGGATGACACATGGATGCCGTCTGCCATAGTCTGATGAATCCGCACCAGTGAAAAGAAACAAACCTGCTTGCTCTTCTTTTATGTGGACACATGGTCCATATAAAAATGGATGTATGAATGAACATGTTGAAATGAATGGATAGGTAGGTGAAATGTGGACGTGTGAACAAAGGAGTAACATGAAGCTCCTGGGCCCCAGTGCTAAATCTGTAATGGGGCCCCTACCGACCTTGTGCCATTTAGAATAGTGGGATATTTTATGTGGCAGACGGACCTTTGGGCCCCCCGCAGGGTTCAGGGCCTGGTAGTGACTGCAATCCAGGTTTTCCCACATAGCACACTGACCCATTCATTTCTCTGGGCCCATGCACACGACTGATCCGTGTGCCACAAAACTCAGGACAGGACAGTGAATGGGGCCGCGGAGACACGGCCGGTGTGGGTGGCACATGGATGACATGACAGCCGTTCAATCACAGCCTGCTGCTCGCACACGGTCGTGTAATAGAGGCAGAAATTCCGCAGAGGAACTTTGCAAACTTTCTGTGAATAAAGCTGCAGAAATGTGTTTCCGCTGCGGTCTACTTTAAGGCTTAGCATAAAGCAGATTTTTTCAGCCTCCAAAAACCCTAAGTAAACATACCTTATGGGTACACAATATACACGGGTTGTAAAGCTGAATAAAACACTAAAGAACATGAAAAACTGCATAAAAAGCAACTAAAAATATCGCAGAGTCCTACTTTACATGCGACAAGCAGGAAAGGTGCGCAGCAGCCCTGCTCCTCCAGTCACTACGGTAGTGCTCCAGGCAGGGAGATTTACGGCAGGGGCTGCTCTCGCGAGAGTTGTGGCCGCTCTGCGCGGGACTCTTCAGTCCCTCGGCCGGCAGTTTGTGAGGAGGTCGCGGCGGTGAGTGGGATGTGTCATGGCTGCTGCCTCGTACTACTGTAATGGCAGGATGGGAGTCGTAGTGTCTCTCAGAGTCATAATACTGTGCACAGTGACTTCATGTATTACCTATAGTGCAGTGAACAGGTGAGGAGCTACAAATCCCAGCGGCTCAGATGAGGCAATGGATGCTGGGACTTGTAGTTCCACAGCGTGGTCACGTGTGCAGGTTGGCATTACTACCTAAACACTGTCTAGGCTTGTACCTCAGCCTGCTCCATGTCCTGGTGCATGCTGGGTGTTGTAGTGTCCCAGCTGCCCCTGCTCTAGACTGTAAGCTCTTGGGTCCAGGTCTACAGTCTGGCTGACAATGGCGAATTACGGCAATGCAGAAATTGGTGACCAATATGTTCTGGGTGTCATGGCCGACTTACGGTCACCATTTTAATCGTCTCCGTCAGAAAGTGTGAACAGCGGACACTAACGGAGCCGTCAGAAATCTCATTGATTTCAATGAGATTTGCTCTGGTGTCCATTTTCACTAAATCCGTCACAGGTCCGTTATTTTGGCGGACACCATAACGCAGACTTGTGACGGATGTTAAGCGTCTGTTTTTTGTAAGATCAATGACTACGGCTAACGGACGGTTGGGCGTGATACTGTCCGTTTTTTTTCTTTTGCGTAGTGTCCCTTATAAGTGGCCATTATTTTGTATAACGGACCCTATTGTAACAACCATCCAACAGTAGTGTGAGCGCCCCCTTAGTCGTAGATCATAGTTACTTGGACGACCAATAAAATCTGTTCTTGTTTTAGGTTAATAAAGTTTGTTGACATTGTAATGCGAAGTTCTGCAGCTTTCTGATTTAGGGTTCATTCACACTGTGAGTTTTCCGTCAGACATCTATTCAGAATTCCAGCCCTTGTATTTTTGCCGTGGTTAGTGACTTCGCTTATTAATGTGAATTTCACATCCGTAGTGGAAAATTGCGCATTTATATGAACGTCAGTTTGGATCACCTCAATAGCCCGTGGAATTTACAAAGATTTCAGCATGTGAAGTCCGCATGATGATTCAGCAGTGTGAACATGCCCTTACCTTACTGTTCCTCTCCATTTTTATGCGCTTTAGTAGAAAGACAAAAAAAACAACAACGCCGAGCGGCACATAGGGTAATACTGTTTTTTTAAAAATTATCGTATGATAGTAATATATTACACAATATAAATTGTGTTATGAAAGTAGTTTGTACAGGGTGACCAGGACGTGCCCACTAATAAAGGTTGAGAGTAGGTAGGTGAGCACAGAGTGTGGGTATACAGTATGTGAATGTGCAACCGACAGGGTTTGGTGTAAACCAATGTCCCCTCAATTGGTCAGTTCATATGGTAACACTCTTGTGCATGGTGACACCAGTATCGATGTACTCTCACCTTATATAGTTTCTGTGTGATCACAAATGGTATTGTGGACTTGTCCAGTATATGTCACAGTATGTGCGAGCTGCGGAACCTCTGGGCGTCAGGATCTCCCGGATCCAGGCGGCATATCATGTACAAAAATGGTAGGAGAGTATCCAAAAAAAGTGAGGTATGGAGACCGCGCTTCGCTAAGAATGCTTTTTATTAAACTCAATTACACAACGCGTTTCGAGGAATGAGTCCTCTTTATCAAGTGTACTATGAACAGCCTGAAGCTATGGATACACTTCAGCTCTTTCAGCCCATAGCTTCAGGCTGTTCATAGTACAGTAATACCTCGTACATTCGCGAGGTTAGGGTCCAGAGCGGGTCGCGGATCGCGAGGAATCGCGAATGTTTGGCACAAGCGCTTAGAAGTGCTTACAATGCCGGTTTCTAATGTTTAACCCCTAAATATCAATAAACTTTACCCTACAGTACTGTACAGTATACTAAAGTATACTGTACAGTACTGTATATTAATACATTCATTCATTTTTCTTATACACTCACAGTAAAATGAAACTAATTACCGGGTACGTAACGAACAGGACGCTACTACCCAATAGCGAAGTGTTTTTTTTAATTAAATTTCACAGATCTGAAAAAAAAGAGCAAAATCTATATATGTTAGTTGCAAAAAAAATATCGCGAATCTGTGAATTCATAAATTCGGAAACGCGAGTGTACGAGGTATTACTGTACACTTGATAAAGAGGACTCATTCCTCGAAACGCGTTGTGTAATTGAGTTTAATAAAAAGCATTCTTAGCGAAGCGCGGTCTCCATACCTCACTTTTTTTGGATACTCTCCTACCATTTTTCTCCATTTTTATGATCTCTGTTTGCTTTATGTGAATGGAACAAGTTTTTGTTTATAGAATTGGCAAAGCCATAATAAGCTAATACTGAGAGGCAGCTACAATGTATCCAGCCTAGGCAACTAAACAATGTGGACTACAGACTGATACATTGTTGCGGGGAAGGGATTTTTGCTGCATGTGCTTTTAGCTTTCTGCTGTCCAGACCCTTTAGAAGTGTAACAAATCCTCAGCTCTGAGAAAAGCTACAACTCAGGATGGGTTCACTTTTTTTCGTATGATACAAAGTCGGACATGCAGGACTTCATTTCCAGCGGAAAAAAAACTGGATTCACGGCGCAGAGGGTGTAAGCGCACACCCGCACATTGCTTTAAAAACCCATTCAAATGAATGGGTTTTTAAGCAATGCGTCGCTAACCTGTCGCTATCCAGTGCCTATACAGTTTCCCGAGATTTTCACTTGGATTGGCAGCGGACGGGCTCCGGCGCAAGTGTGAACCCACCCTTAACGTGTGACCAAAGATTGCCATGTTACCCTGGAGCGCCTTAACTAATGTAAGTGGATGGAGTCGCATTGTGACCCAGAAGATGCGCTGACTGCAACTTCTGAAATGTTGAGCACTCTGTTTTTTTGCAGCTAGGGGTCGCAATGCAATCCCATTCACTTGCGTTCATGATGGAGTGCAGTCAAAGTCACCATCTAGCCTTATCCTTAAGGACCCAATACACATTTGAACATTGATGGCAAGAGCAACAGACTACTCAGAGGCCTCTATAGATGTTGGAGGAAAGAAGTTATGGGCATGTTCAATTTCTGAATCCTCTATCCTTACTGAAAACACATAGTTGAACCAAGTGTGCATTTACATGGAGGTGTTCAGGAGGAATAG
Source organism: Leptodactylus fallax (assembly GCA_947044405.1). Lineage (NCBI taxonomy): Eukaryota > Metazoa > Chordata > Amphibia > Anura > Leptodactylidae > Leptodactylus > Leptodactylus fallax. Next base: position 2,235,653 of record CAMRHE010000053.1, read on the forward strand.
ACAACATCGCAACAAACATTTGGCCAACAGCTATTAAATGTGTAGGGACGGATTTTGGTGTGTACTGTTCGCTGAATGTAAATGTGTTCCCATTCAAGGACAACAGAGATTCAGAACATGTTGAGGAATTGAGTTGTTTTTTTCCTGTCGTCGTGGTCACCATGCTCTATTCAATGTGCAGACATTTATGGTATAATAAGTTATGTGGTTTGTCAGTATACTTTGGCCCACATTTACTATCATATTAGTTTTGGTGCAAATGTATTACTGATGGGCACCAAAAACAATAGAAATTTGTTTCATTTTCAGAACTGTTTTGGGCTGAAGCCCACGTGGCGTAAATGTCGTGGCAAAAACTGCTGCATTTTACAGTCCCTGCACAGCAAATCCCATCCACACATTGCAGAACAATACCGTTGCGTTTTTGGAATTCGCTGCATGTTAATTATACTTACGGAAACGTCGGTGGTTTCCCTATAGGTATTATGGCCTAGCGACTCCATAGACGCTTTTATGCCACCAAGGCTACCTGCAGATCACAAGGCTGTGAATAATCTGACACGTCTTTTGACCGCAGGGCTCCAAGTTACCAGCTCTCAATATTAGCCAGCATTGGTAAATGTTAGCCCTTGTGTTTTACTTTCTCGCTGTTTTTTTTTTTTAATGATTAGGAAAGGTTCGCTCCACGTTGTATTAAATTGTTATTGAGTTTTTTTTTTGTGTTTTCTTAAATCACAGGCCTTTTTTTAAAATCGACAGCCAAGATGGATGAAATGGAAGACAACACAACGGTTCTTTCTACTCTCCGGTCTTTTAATAAATTCCTCTCCCAGCCGTTTGATGGTACTCCCCCCAGTGCCAACTCCTCCAACACCACTGGGGCTTCCTTACAAATCCAGTTTCAGCAAAAATTCCAGGTGAGTATTTTGTTCCTTATTTAATGCTGTGATCGCCAACTTATAAATACTGATGTCCAGAAAGCAAATGTTATCCTTGAACACAATTTTATTATCTACATAAATAGTTTAGTCACATTGTAAATTCATTACATTGCACATGCTCCATTATTCTTCCCATCAATGCTGACAGAATTTCTGGTGCAGACTCCTGATGACCATCTGAACAGAGCCTTATGTATTATTACATGCCTGCCATTCCATGGAATGACCATAGTAATACATACATGAGCTGGGCCCGCCACAGTGTTAGCTGCTCTTATTTTGGGGCTTTTCACTCTGATGAATGGAGGTGGGTCACAATAGGGTATGTGGCAAGGGGTTGTCTATGTATATACAGACTGTTTTTCTTGTACATAGTGTCTATATACATAGACTTTAGTATATAATAGTTGACTGTTACATTTTTTGCTTCCTTTCTTACAGATGGAGGACCGAGCCGAACAGATCCTCTCTAAGACGCGTCTTATTCAGGTGGAGAGAGAAAAGAATCAGATGGAGCTGAACTACAAGAGGGCTCGTATAGAGCTGGAAAAGGAGGCCAGTGATAATGCCAGGAACTATGAGGTTTGTGCTAAGAAATTACTTACTGTTTGTGTTACGACTTCTGGGTCTTTTCTTTCGGGGATGTGTCCAGCTCTGCTGTGCAGTAATATAAATTTAATACCCGTTTGAACATCTTCCAGAACAGGAATGGTTTTGGTATTAAAAGGGTTATTCCTGTTTCATAAACTGTTGCTATCACTGAGATATACTGTCACTTTATGAGCAGTGGGGATCTGACTTCTGAGACCCCTCTGCCTCAATGCAGCCCATACACAGCAAGCGTTGATGCACTTTTCATTTCTCACACCTTTCTATCATTATGCAGTGACTCCAGTCCTCGTTCTAGCTGCACAGCCCTGAATTGCAGAATATTATTACTATAATTAAATATGAGAAATTAATTAGCATGATAAAAAGTTACAATTTTACTTCCAGCGAGAAGCCGACAAAAACCATGAGCTTGTGACGCGCATCAAATCTCTGGAGGAGAAGGAAATGGACTTTCAAATTAAACTGCAGGAACAGTCTGAAATGAACAAGTCCTATAAGAAGACAATTGAATCACAGAGCAAGAAACTGGTCGAGAAAGAGGACAAACTCTCTGAGGCTAATGAGGTACAAGTACATAGTAACACATCTATAGGCATACCACATAAGACCATATTAACACAATTGAGTTCCTTCCATGAAACATGGTCATGTAACCCTCTCCTGGTGCTGGTTTTGTGTTGTCAGTTCCTTCTGACGGATTCCCTTTAATTTTCTGCAAAAATGGTGTCACAGAACATGTAATAGATGTCATAGACTGTATCTTAATATTCCAATGAGAATGTGTTAAAAGATGACATGGATTATGAGAACAGTCACATACAGATGTCACACGTGATATCCAGTAGCACTCCACTGACGATATGTGTGTGTGTGAGGATGCTGTCAGCACATGCAGGTCCATATTTGTCACCAGGCACTGCAGATGTTACTGAATGACGCTACAATGGTACTATTCAGTGACGGTATGGCGGTATTATTCAGCTACTGCATGGTGGTGTTATCCAGGCACTGTACAGCAGTGTTATTTAGCTACATATGGTGCTGCTGTTCAGTTACAGTATAGTGGTATTCCATTACAGTATGGTGGTGTTATTTAGTCACAGTATGTTGGTATTATTCAGATACGGTATGGTGGTGGAGTTATATAGTCACAGTAAGTCAGTATTAAGTCATTAATCTATGTATACAGACTTCAGATTCTGGTACACATAGTGCGCCCTGCAGTCCACACCACTAAACACCAGGATGTAGACGAGTTATCAATCGTGACGACAATAACAGTTATTTTAATGGCACCACAATATCATGTTTAGTGATAAATGATAGGATTACTTATCTTATCCTTTGTATGGATTAGTACTTGGGCATTAGTGGCCGTGGTTAATGCGCCAGGTTTACCACTAATTGCCGGTCTATACCACTGGACTCGACATTGTGTCAAGTTATAGTCCAGTGGCAACCCAGTAATTAATGGCAGACCACAAGTGTTACCTGAGGACACTACTACACGTGTGAAAGCAGCCGTATACTGGCGAATCATAATTATAGTTGGGAAGTGTAATTGGTGCTTTTAATGGGATTTAGTGGAAATACAGTCCTGGCCACTAGTCTTTACCTATTTACTCTAATCTATTATTTTTTTTTTTTTTTATGGTTTTTAGGCCATCATGGTGTTAAAGGGAAAAGTTTCTGAACACCAGTTAAAGGTTATGAACCTAGAGATGCAGCTGAAAACCCAGGAGTTGGAGAAGCTGGAACTGAACAAACTATTGGAATTTCATCGCAAGTACGTTTTCTATCCGCAATCTCTATAAATGGCGTTTGTATATTTGTAATAAATAAGATCACACCTCAAAGACTTAGAAAATGTGAATACTGAGCATCTGTAGCAAGGCAGATTCTAAAGTATGTATTTGCTGCCTCAAGAGTGATTGTGTTTGGTTTGTCTGTAGGGGATTTGGTGCAATGCAGCATCATGCAAGACTGCATATGTGATTTGCTACCTGGTATAGTAAGTAGGGGAATAGACATCAGTTGTGTTCCCGTGATCATAACAAATTTTGCAAATTGTGAAGTTATGGACATGACTTTACATACCTTACATTAAAGTTCTTCATTATTAACAACTCATAAAATGTCAATAATCTGGACCCCTTTCCCCCTTTCTGCCCTTTAACACTATTATATCACAGGAACTACGTAGTTTAAGTGAACTGATATTAGGGGGACACAAAAACACGCCGAGCCCGTCTAAAGGTCAGGGTCAGAAGTTATACTGATTCCAGCTGTTGTACCAACTTAAAAAGTTATCCACTATCAAGAGGATTGGGATAATTGTTGGAGTCTGACTATTGGCATCTGGAGAATGCTTCTCTGGCTGTCTTGTCTTTATGGAGCAGCAGGCCGAGCATGCACCTTGTCACTCCATTCATTCTCTATAGGAGTGCCAGACATAGTCAAGCTTTGTATTAAGCTATCTCCGGTACTCCCATAGAGAATGAATGGAGCAGCAGGGCATTTGCTCAGCCTGCCACTTCATCAGGATGGGAGAGTCAGAGCCCGTTCTTTGGATGGTGGGGGTTCGACCACTGGGCCCCCTCCAAATCATGTAGTTTTCCCCAGTTATCCCACAGATATAGGCATAGCTATACAGCCGCCTCCCACCACGGTAGATGCTGGAGGGTGTAAAAACCTCACTCTCCAACCTGACTGCAGGTGAAGTGACAGCAGACAGCTGAGTAGCCTGTGAGAGTATGGCGCTGGAGTGTCACTTTGCCAGCTGCCATTTTATAGAAGACTGGTCTACCACGGGAAGGCTCCATTGCAGAGTGTCCTAGGTATCCATTTAATGGAGTCTGGTTATGGATCCCATACAGTCACATCTGTCATCCCTAGGCAGTCACAGACTCTGTGTGTGTCCCTGATATATAATTTTTCTTTTTTGATAATTAGGACAAACATAACTGACTTATACTGACCAGACTAAGGCCAATGGATTTTCTTTTGGCTTCTGTGTGGCATGTAAAGCCTGTGGACATGTACATGTACATTGGTTGCTTTCCGGATTTGTACACTAAACATAAAGCAAAATGTGATTGCAACCATGTCTTAGACTTATACATGTACTGTATAACGTTTTGTGTTTTTCAGAAAGCTGCAGGATAGCGGTGAGAATGCACGAGCGATGCAAGAACTTCAGGCGTTAAATTCTGAGTATGAATTGAAGATAAAGGTTGGTAAATTACAGATGTCTATAACTGGCAGTTGCCATCTTTGCTAACCACAGAATGTATATAATGCTTGACTGGGCAGCTATCATTCAGTGATCTGTCCTTGTAAAGCAAGGCCCCATGCACACAACCTAGTGTGCTTCCTATGTGGGGCCAAGTTTTCAGTGGAATGCAATCGGATGAAACTCGTAGTGTCATCAGAGTGTCATCTATGTGCATTCTATGATGCATTCACGTCCATGCGGGCTTCCAATCCAATCTATTCTGATGACACGGAGCAGGATAGGACTCTTTATAATTATCCCCCATAGAGGTGAGTGCAGCATAGAATGCACTTGGATGTCACTCAGAGTGTCATCAAAGTACATTCCACTGCAAACTTGGCCCTACATTGGAAGCACACTCAGTTGTGTGCAAGGGGTCTAAAGGCCAACCCACATGTTGTCTAAAAGCATGTAAGGCATATCCAAAAATAAAGGCTAGGTGCGTTGGCACTGTGACAAGTTTTTACAAACAAATATCATGGTTTCTGGCATGGTGTAACCCGCTGATGAGTCAGTAGATAAATTACTGATATTCCAGTGAGTTGACCCTATATGTCCTTGCCTAGTCTGTATGGTCATTATAAGCACAATTCTTAGGTTTCACGCAGTTGCCGTTAACGTTGGTATGTTTCCTCACACAGACTTTAGAACAGAAGCTGTCCTCTCAGGAGCAGGATGCTGTCATTGTGAAGTGCATGAAGTCTGATCTGGAGAAACTACCAAAGATTGAGAGGGAAGTACAGCAGCTGAGGGAAGAGAATTCTTACTACAGGTAAATCTTTGGGATTGTCACTAGAACCGATCCCCCCGGTGTAAGTGAACTAATAATATCAAGAGGACCTTTTGTGAAAATGTTCTGTCCCATTTAAAGGGTATCTATCATTTTTCAACATTTCTGACATGTCCAAGACCAATCCAAAGTTTTGGTCGTGAGGGTTTAGATGCTGAGACCCCCCCTCTTGTCGATAGGGGCAGAAGTGCCAAGCGGAATTCTGTACCCATTCCTTTATGCTTGGCTATAATTGGAGTGCCGAGTGTGCTGTGTATGAATTCATAGAACGTCTTTGGGCTAGAAAAGAACAGAAATGAAGGGCCATGGTCCAGCAGCCATTTGGATTTAGCAGACCTGGAACCAGTAGTACAGATCACCTCTGTTCTGGCTTACATTGGGGGCCTGGAGTAGGGGTGAACTTTAGGATATCCAGTGCCCTAATAGGGAATATGATCAGGGCTTGTTTTTAAATAACTGCAGATTTATTTTTTATTAACCGCAATTAGAAAAAATGGCCAAAATATAAAGATAGAAAAAGATAAAAATAAAACTCAACTTTTATTTAAGGAATTAAAACCTATGACATATAGCTATGTTAATATCACTCAATAACAACAGATGTGACATTCTGAATAAACCTATCCTGGCTTAGGAAAATAGGTACAAATCCTGTATTAAGCTCTATCCCCCCATATATATCCAGGATAATAGGTTATAAAAACCGCAGAACAATGCATTGAAGCTGCGGTATATTCAGATAAAGCACTAAAATATCCTTGTCATAAATATTAGAGATGGTATAGGTAATACAATGATGAAATGGAGCTCCAAATAAAACGTATAAAACTCCAAACACCAAACCCAAACTCTATACAAAAAGGTCTAAGGAAGTGAATGATCACTGATCCCACATCCGGGCTTGATATACCAAATGCTCGATCAAAACCTCCCTTTCAGAAAAAGATAAAAATCTCCTCTCTCCTCTCTCCCTCATCTCCCTACGTGTTTCCCCTAGCAGATAATCATAACACCAGGTTCATCAGGGGAGTTTCTTTAACTAAATGGAGAGTAAATACAAAAATAACAAAGATAATGTGGTAAAAACCACAGTTCCCGACGCCCAGATGGTAGACGCTGGTACCTCAAATGTTAAGCCTCGGATACAGCGCTCTTCTGAGGTCTATATATGTCAAATGTCTGAGTGCTACTGATCAGTCCCGCTCGTCTGTATAGCGGGTTTGTCAGAAGCTCCACATCCTTTCATTGGTAGACGAGAACGAGGCTGTTGTTATAGAGACACCGACGCTAGAACACAGCGTCGGTGAAACGACTATGGATGATCATATGTTTTCATGTTGACATTGTCAGATAGTGATTACAGAGCAATTTCAAAATAGAACAAAGAAAAGGATCATAACGATCATCCTCTTCTAAATATATCATCTAATCTACAGCCAAATAACTCCAAAGTATACAAAGTGGGTCTACACATGTTGGCATCATTCTGGCCTAAACAGTCACGTCAGTCGCAATATCTTCAGGAGTTTTCCAGTTTTCTAGTACGTTTTAGGGCCCTGCAAGTAAAAACTTAAGATGCAGTGCAGACTAATAAAACTAGACCAACAGGATGTTTACCCCTAATAACCCACCCAATTCTACCTCCTACCCCCTCCTTACCTTTCAGCTATTTCTTCCTGTTAGTAGTTTTGATAAATGTCCAACATTATAGCGTTTCCCCCACTGTGGAGCGACTTTTAAATATTTCCTGGTACTTTACTAGATTGAACCGCTGTCGATTTTTATTGTTTAAGACGACTTCATTATGTGCCTAATTTTATTTTGCGCTATTCAGGGAAATGAGAGAAAATAATGCGCTGCTGAAAGAAGAGGTGGAATCGCTGCGCAGAGCGGCTGAACGCCATGAGCGGATGAAGGAACAGCTGGTAGCTTTAGAGCTGGACAATGAGGTGGGTGACACATGGCTCGCAGAGGGTAATCTCGACACCTCCTTTCCATGTTATCTTTAAGGCCTGTACATACATTTAGGATTTAGATACTGATTTTTTTTTTTTTCCCCTCCTGTCGTGGCTTCTGTGTAAGGCCCAACAATTTTCTCAACTGCTCCTGCTTCATAGGGTAGATAAGACTCCGGTAAGGTTGCATGAGGTGGGTTTTGGGAACAATGATAAATACCCTAGTTGTAGTAGGTATGGAGCCCATTTATGTCACATGATGTGGGACTACCCCTTGCTGAAACCCTTGTGGCGTGTGGTATTATACTTCATACACAGGGTTTACGGTATCCCGGTGGAGGCAGAACCAAAAGGTTGTCTGCTAGCACTGCTTGATCACAATTACATGTATAGTAGTGTCATAGTGGCTAGCCTGAGAATCCTCTACCAAACCAGGAAGCTGGCACAACGCTGGTTGCAGACCGCCCCATTAACAGTTACTGAATAATATCAGACTTGAGAAAGGGATCTGTCATAAGTGGAAGGCAGAGCAAAAGTTTTTCTCGATTTAGTGGACTGTAGGTGGAGAGATCCCACCTTTGGTCGACATGTCCAAGGGGATCTCATTCTGATCCAGTGGATCGTGCTGCACTCAGTTGATAACCGCTCGCTTTGTGTAGGGGGGAAGAACTGAAATAAATAGTACTATAACTGCCGATGATAATGGAGGATCAGTGGTATTGCCATGGGTCCGCTACTTGTTGTGTGATGATATTGTCTCTCTGGAGGAGCCATGGAGGGGGTTGTTTTTGTTTCGGTGGGGGGTGCTCTGGGGTTGTTCAATTGTAAGTTTGTAGCAATTGTAAACGTGAAAAACTTTTTCAATAAAAGTGATCGGAGTTTAAAAAAAGACAATTTTGTCATACCTGTATAGTGAATCCTCCCTATATCCTTATGGTCTGTTAGCTTATTTAGGAGATCATAGAGGGGAGGATCATCACCCTGTCCTTCCAGCAGGTAAGGGGGATACTTGCGCTCCCTGCCTATGTGATTCTGTACTGAAGCATCTTGGGATTCATAGTAAGACATAGGAAAAGAGAGAACCTTGAGATGGGGGGTGTGATGAGAAATAGAGAGAAGTCTGCTGCAGGAAGTACAGTACATATAAAGTGGAAAGTGAGGTATACAAGTAGGCGGGGGCGTGCAGGGGTGATAAGTTGTATTTTTGCTGGAAGTCGTCTTTAATGTAGGCCAATAAATGGGTTTTGCCGTGTTGTTTCATTTACAAAAGACACAATAGCACAATGAAATATCCTGCAGAGAACCTCATTCTGAATGTAATATTTTATATTACAGAAAATACAAAAGAAACTAAAGAGCTGGGAAAACACAGAGCAGAAGACTGGTCTCAGCATCAAGTAAGTGCCTAATGTGTGACTATGCGGTGTAATTCCTCTTCACAAACAATCAGGTGTTTGTATTTTCTAATGAGGACTTGTATAATGAACGCTGGGATGGAATTGTGTGTTGTATATGGGTTTCAGTCGTCTTATTGGAGAGACCCACTCCAATCATAAAGTAATTCCATGTCGTGATGATATTCCAGTAATCTGTAAAGGAAGTGTTCAACACTGTTTTTACCTGTAGCCGCGCACATCAGTCACTGTCCATTTTTTGTTAGGGTGCAAAAACAAACCTTGCCCCATAAGTACAGAACATTGTGCATAAAAAAGTAGAAACTTAAGATTGTACTTTGAGACAACGTGTGTTGTCTATGCTACTAACCTTGTCTACAACAGCGATTTATAAAGCGATATTGGTGACTGTAGTCTCCCTTAAAGTGCATCTTGCTCCTTCTTCAGAAAGGAAAATGTCCACAACCTCCTGCTTCTTCAGCGTCTGTGGAGAGCTTGTGCTGGTTATTTGCTTCATAGAAACTGTCATTAGTACACCAGGCAGTGTACAGGACCCCAATGTAGGAAATGCTAACTACTCACTGCTTTTAGGACCTCAGCTAATTTGTTAGGCCTCATCCACAAGACAGAGTGTGCAGGCCAAGGCTCTACCAAGGGGGGTCCTGATGCTCCGTTCTGATAACTATAGAGCTGGTCCTATTCTGCTCCTTGACATTGAAATGGAAGTGAATTCCCCCGTTGAAATCGATGGGGGACGAGAAGCACTTGGTTGACACTCGATGTCATCTGAGTGTATTGCACTAAAACAAAATTGGACCTCGATCAAATTGCAGAGGGCGTGCATGAGGCCGTAGACTTGTGTTTAACTGATTGTCTATAGTAAGCAGCAGAGTTATTCATGCAGCTTTAGGGTAAAATATACAATCAGTCTGTCATTCTTAATCGTGAGACAATGTTGTAAATATTCAGCGATATGAATTGTGTGAAAAGCTGGTTATACCGTGGAGAAGTTCTACACCCACTAAAGGGAACCCATCACCATCTTATAAGCAGTCCCCCACACACCACCAGTTTACTGTATTATTGTTGATTAGTTATTTATATAGCACCATTCATTCCATTGTGCTGTATATTTGTTAGGGGTTTTATATACATGCATAGTACTACAGCAAGCACAATAAACACAAAACTAGCAAGATGACTAACCTGATACAAGTAGGAAAGAGGACCCTGCCCACAGGCTTACATTCTATAAGGGAAGGTAGGTGGAGACAATAGGTGAGTTATATCTATTCGTGCTTAGTAGCCCTCTAAGAACTTTGAAGAACTTCTGCACCGTCTGCAAATGTGTCCAGAGGGTTCTAAGCAGTAGGCGCCAAAGTAGCTCCTCTTCCTTTGATGACTGACCCTTTTGCAATACAGCACAAAATAAGATGTTCTGCGCATGCGCAATTCTAGTTTTTCTCTGCCAAGAACAGGGCAAACAATGCACATGCAGGTTTTTCCTGCAGCACTTTTTGGCTGCGGCTCGCTGCGTGAGGCCTTAACTTTATAGTGTGAATGGAGCATAGGAAGTGTGTGTGTGTATCACAGCACTAGTACTGGGGTCCTGTGGACTCCACAAATAATAATCAGAGGTCATAAATATCTGACCTCTACTGCTTCACAATGGTTTTACAGCTACATATATGGGAAAATATCGATTTTTATAGAGGCGACCATAATAATAAGTGGAGAAGATAAGAGCGAACACCTGCCTGCTACTGATTCACAATGATTTTACTGCCCTGTCTATGAAGAGAATGGGAAGCTTTTTATTTTAAAGAAATAATAAAGACAGAAAATCACTTATTTCCTCGAATGCTTATTTATTCCTAAATGGGAATATGAGGAGCTGCTGATTTACCAGTAAATTACTTTTGCCTGTATTCTGCTGCTAATGAAATCCAATTATAATGGATCCATATGTGTTTACGATCTCCCTCGTAATCACCAGCATCTGTCACTCCTCCCCCCTTCCTTCCTGCGTAATACAAGGCGCCGATTCTTGTAGTATTCCATCGGATGCCGGCGCTGTTACGCCGCCCCTCCTCTCCTCGCCACTGTCCTTCCCTTGGTATTCCACCTAAGTGACTTTGTGGTTGGTGGGGAAAAAAAAAAATCCCTTTTACTTACCTCAAGCTGTTCATGTTTAATGAAGTAATTTAGCAGCGGGAGACAAATGAAAATGAGTGACAAGGTTTTTTGTTTTTTTTTACTTTTTTTTTTTTTTTTTTGCTCCAGTCTAATAACATCTTCATTTAAAGTGAGACTATTCGGTGGAAGCGGCGGCGGCGAGATTGTGATTAAACCACATAACATTGAGGAAGGTTTCTGGGAGAGATTATGTATTTATTAAAGAACGGTGGGAAAGGGGCAAAAAAAAAAAATTAATGGCACCCAAGGAAATAATTTATTGCCGAGCTTTAATAATTTGCTTTGAGCAGATTTCACACTGTTTCCAATTAAAATTACCCTTTTAAATGTTAGTGGAAAACTAGGAACTGGGGGCATCCGGGGGACAGGAGAGCTGTGGGTGCCGAGATACATGTAGTGTCACAATGGATGTGCGTGTTGTCAATGGAAATCGTTGAGAAGGAGTGGAACCTGCTGTGTTATATATACCGGATTGTGCAAAAGGTTTAGGCAGGGGGCTAAGCAAGAATGTTTTCAGCAATAAAAGGGTTAAGTTTATTTTAAATGAAGAGAAATGTAAATCCAATCAATATTTGGTGTGATCTTTGCCCTTTGGAGGAGGAGTTCTGGAAGTGATGATCCGGCCCCCATAGATATAGCCCTGATCTCATCATCATCCAGTCTGTCTGGGATGACATGAAGAGACAGACGGATTGGAGCAAGCAACATCCACAGAAGATCTGGGCTTAGTCCAAGATGGCGGCGGGAACAACCTCCCTGCCCAGTTCTGCCAAAAACTGTCTGCAAGTACCAAGAAGAACTGATGGAAGGCAAAGGGCAAAGGTCACACCGAATATTGATGGGATTTACATTTCTCTTTTCTTGATTCACTTCATTTGTTAATTGACAAAAATAAACTATTGTGTGTGTGTGTATATATAATATATAATGATAAAAATAAATATAAAAATCTTTCAGGAGGAATAACAGAGGAACAGCACATCATAGAATACTGAGAAAAGTTGATTCTAAATGGTTGTTTCATGGATAATATAAGCATTTACTAAAACAGACCTGTCAGGACTTGAGTGATCCTCTTTTAAAGAGGACCTTTCACGTCCTCATGTGTATGCTGTTTTACATACCGCTAGAAAGCCGACAGCAAGCTGAATTCAGCGCACTGCCGACTTTCCCGGTATGTGCCTCGGGGCTGGAGATATCGGGGTTCGTAGTTTCACGGTTTACTGTCAGAAGGGCGTTCCTGACAGTCTAGCTGCGCTGTGAGGAGCGCCCTCCCTGACTGTGCTCGTTCATAGACTTGTACTCAAGAGTCGTTCTTCACAGCTGAGCGTCATTGCCGGGCAGTAAGCAACGCTCCCTCTGACAGTACAGCGCTATTGGCGAGTACAGAGAGAGGGGGCGCTCCTTATAGCCCAGTGATGACGCTGAGTCTATGAACGAGAACGGTCAGGGAGGGCGCTCCTCACAGCGCAGCTAGACTGTCAGGAACGCCCTTCTGACAGTTAACCGTGAAACTAAGACCCCCGATATCTCCAGCTCCGGGGCACATATCGGGAAAGTCGGCAGTGTGCTGAATTCAGCGTGCTGTCGGCTTTCTAGCGGTAAGTAAAACAGCATATACATGAGGACGTTCCCTCCCTTCCTCCGGCTTGCGGCAGAAAGCCGAGCTTTGGCTCTCCGCCATGGCTTTCCCTCACTAATTAGGGTCAGTGATTGAGCCTATTCTGCGGGGTGTCTCACGCCTTGGACTCTGCGAAAAGATCGAGCAGGATACTTATTGTTTTTAATGGGAGGCAGAGATCACAGCAGGACGCTGAAACAATATGAGGCAGAGGGAGGGCTAAATCTCCAAAATCAGTCTCAGAATCCGCACCAGATTCCATCGTGTGAACATACCCTAAAAGGATAGTTCAGTCATATCAGTCATATAAAATCGTAGGGCAAACATTGCTCTCTATTTTTGTTGACTGGACAAACTATATGGAGGTGTGCAAGTAGGCCACATTACTACTGCAAGACACGACCACAAAGACTGGCAGACATTTTTATTTCAGCAGGGTTTGTCACTAATAGAAGTCTATGGCGCTGGATGGGAGAATTGGGCTCCATGCACATGACCGTGTGCTAGCTGGGCTGAGGAGGCACGGGCGGTACACGGATGTCATCCATGTGACATTCAAGCATGTCCCGGCTACATGCACGTATGTATCCTTAGTGAGAGAGGAGAGAGACCGCAAGTAACCAAATAGAAAGCTCGCTCTTTCCTCAAGTGCTTGGTTTATGTGAGCCCGGCACAGCTGATGACTTTGTTTGTGCACCATTTCCACCAGCTGATGCCAAAGCTGCTCCCCTAGGAGAGATCGTGGGCTCAGATCTGGTATCGCCCACTGAAACTCCCCAACAATGGTTTTAGTTATTTATGTTCCCACTCTCTGCGGGGACCTCTGGCCTCTCATTCATGCAATTTTAAGATTTGTCCTATGCTAGACTGTGACTATAAGAATGTGAAGGAATTTGTCAAAAATCTATTGTGTAAAGCCAGATTTATTTCTTAAATTATCCACTAGATGGCGCCAGCTCTGCTGACTAATGATTTTCCATCCCATTTGTATTTCAGTTGAGCCATTTAGAATAAGGTTTAGATATCAGAATGTTACAATGTATCTGAAGTCTTCACATCCTGTCCTATGGTTAAATACAGGACGACGAATAATCTGAATATTGGACTGTATTTTGGATACACCTCACAACACCCTGCAGATATTACTTTCTGGTATCTCCCTTAGGGGTCGTTGTTATCACCATTTTACATTGATAGGAAGTACTACGTCAGCGCAAATGGAGATATGTGGAAGGGCGGGCACCACATTGGTCAGCTGCCTTGCACTACTGTGGTCAAACAAGAATAGGGCTCAGGTCACACCTGCATTGTGTAGTTGGGACTAATTTTGACTTGAGTCCGAAAAAACTTAACAATTTAGGAGTCGGTGTATGGAAAAATAGCTTGGCTTTCCAACTCCACAGCCCTGGCCTATACTGCCAATTTTGTCATTAAAGAATTTAGAATTCCAATATATTTCTGTTATCACTGTCATCCAGGTCCATCAGAATCTGAAAATGGATCTGCCCTGGATTTCATGGCTCTGGTATACACAGTCAGGGTGATGCTTATGTGAACGCAGCAAATGATTTCTCTCTAAATTCTGTCCATTGGGAGCATTAGCTTTCGGCCGTGGGTTTGCTTGTAGATTAGTTTCAGAAACATTGGGGTTACACTCTGCCAGTCTTGCGCTGTCAGTTCTGCGACTGAATGGTCACGGGATCCGTAGCAAGATCCAGCAGGAAGCTGCTTTTTTCAGCGTCCCGAAAAAAAAAAAAATAAAGTGGCAGTCACTAAATCCTATTGAAAGTAATAGAAGGAATTCCGGCTGGAGTTTGGCGCTTATTTTGAGGCAGATTCCAACTCCATACAGCTGCAAATTCCTCTGTGTGCTGAAGCCCCACATTGCAAAAACACAGCGTTTTTGCTGATGCGGAAATCCCATGGCAAAAAACGCTGTGTTTTACAGTACATGCAAAGTGGATGGGATTCTGGATAATCCTATCCACACATTGCAGAAAAAAAATGGCAGCGGAAAAGCTGCGTTTTTAAAAACGCCCAAGTTTTTGAAAATGGCACCATGTCAATTATACCTACGGAAACGCTGGCATTATCCGTATAGGTATAATAGGGGCAGACAGTCCGCAGAGGAAAACTGTCTGAAGAAAATTCTGCCGCGTTTATTTCCACGGTGTTTTTTTTTTCTGTTTCCCTGTGGGGGCCTTAAAGAGAGATTTCCTACTTTTAAAGTGATGACGTTTCACCAGGATATTCCACCACTTCATGGTCAGTGGGGGTCCGATCTCTGGGGCTACTGAAAAAGGAAGGACTGAAGCACAGTTGGATGTGGAGTGGGGGCGTCACTGTGCAGGAAAACTTAGATGAGCAGTCGTCATATCCCTTCATTCTCTGGTTTGCTGAGGTCTGTGTCGGCATATTTCTTTAGGGAATACTCCTTTAATCCTTCTTAATTATTGCATTATAAAGTTAAATAACTTTCTAAAAATATAGACCTCTAAATTTATAGTACTTTTCTTTCTCTTAGATATTTGCTTGCTGTCAGTGAATGGAATCAGTCTTGTTGCATGGCTTGTGAGAAGGTAAAGGCATTATCCAAGGACTGTCTTCCGTCACTAGGTGTGTGTGGGACTGGTTTCATTCACTGACAGCAAACATAAATCGTAAGTGTTTAGGAAGCAAAACCTGTACATATAAGAAAGTTTCGGAACTTTTTATGATCCATTGATTTAGTTGTGACAGTCGGACCTCCCTATGATTAACCTTTCCTGTCGGCGGTGCTGCTTCCCGTCCACTTGACTGTTTTCCTCCATAAATGAGATGAGACGGATCTGATACTTCCATTGATTATCTTGCATCTTGCGGGCAGTGACGGATTGCAGGGCTCTTAATCTTTGTGCCGCCGGCCCTAGGTACACCTCAGTAATGGCTCCCACTGCCGCCTCCATGGACCGCTGCCATTCATAGAGGCATCCGGCTACTCACAAGAGATTTGTGGCTCAAATCCAAATGTCTTACACGGACTAACACTTGTTTCCTGCCAACTTTCCAGTGATGGGGCTTTCACTAATAATTGCAATGCAGCTCATTACAAGCCGTAGCTGAATTAAATTGTTCTCCTCAAAAGAATGTATTTTTTTAAATTTTTTTGTGACTCTTGTGTTGTCTTTTTCTTCCTGTCTTAATGGCTTACACATAATGCTGGGGCACTGTTAATAAGTGCCTGGGCCCAAGGCGGGAGCCAATTCTAAAGCACTGCATTAAATGGATTGCAATGGCCAATGCTGGGTTTATGCTGAAATTACAGCATCCTGGAGGAAACTGTGCACGCCAAGCGTGAAGATAAGAGCCGCTCAGTTACTGAGAGAGCATCGACCCCTAAAATAACCTTAAAAAGTCCTATAGATTGCTTATGTAGCAAATAAATATTATGCTTATTATACCTATATATTAAAGGGATGAGCAGCCAGTAAAAAAATTTGTTTAAAATAGCATAAATAAAAAAAAAAATATATAATCCCGACCGATCCCGTGCCAATGCATTTTGGGTCCCCCACTGGTCTCTACTTCCTGGTCTTGGCACAGGAAGTGACTGCTCAGCCAATCGGTGACTTGCCATTGACAGTAGTGAGCTGAGTAGTCTCTTCCTGTTTGCTAAGAAGGACCAGTGAGTAAAAACCAGCTCCGTCCCAGGGGGCGTCTGGACAAAAGCAGTGATAGGTGAAGTGAGTATTTACTTTTTTTTTTTTTTTCTTTGCATGCTGTTGTAACCTGAACATTTTTTTTTTTTAATATTTACTGGGCAGAAATCCCCTTAAGGTTTGTAAGTTGACAATGTCAGAGTTGCGTGAAACGTGTAAAAAATAAATAAATAAATAAAAATATTCTTCCCCGATATTTTTGTTCACGACACTCTTGTATGGCAGCTCCTATCCATTCAATAGTAAAATACTGTTATTGCAATTGTCGTGTAGAGGCACCCCACATCTATATTCTAAACCTAGGCTAGGTTTACATGTAGGAACCTGCCACGGGTTCGGGAGCGTATTTCGCCCCTGAATCTGTGGCAGAATCTGCCCCGAATCTGACTCCCATTGCTTTCAATGGGAGGCAGAGATCGCAGCAGGACGCAGAAAAAAAAATCAACATCCTGGTTGATCTTGCCACCAATTCCGCAGCTCCAGAGTCTCTGCTAATTGGGCCCCTTCATCTGGGCCTAATCAGCAGAGGAAAGCGGTAGCGGAATGCTAATTCACTGCATCAGCGTTCCGTCTCAGCAATCCTGTGGAATATGGTGGCGGAAATTGAAGAGGAATTTCTCCATCTTCTGGCTTGTGAACTTAGCCTTAGCGGAAGGGGTCACTGCTTAAAGTTTCCCTTTGAGCCAGAACAGAGAACCACTCAGTAGGAGCGTTCTTGTATGACTACATTTAACCTGAAGCATTCACTGCCAGGAGTAACTGATGAGGGACCCAGTGTGATCACCTAATAGCTGTGATGCCTTACAAGCATTGCCTCTTAGAATTGTGTTCCAGTGATCCGCTTAAGAACCTGTTAAATTAACACAATGATTGATATCTTAAGTTTCTAATCTAAAATAATTTTTGTTCTGTACTGTTTTATTATCTTCAGTCATCGTAAGGCTGCACACTTCAATAATTTCAGTATAAGGCAGAGTAGAAGGAGACTTGGATTATTGCCATCCTTTATTTTCTTCCTGGTGGGAGGAAGAGAGAGGATAATGAAAAAGCTACAGATTGGATATCTTAAATACCTTTCCCGAACAAATATTGCAAGCTTTCTGTGTCTGTAAAGGGGCCTTGCCCGTTAATAAAGTCCTGTAATTACAGCAGCATCAGCGCTGATCTAAGCAGTTTGTAGGAGTACTAGAGGTGGTCTTTTTCGACAGAGTCCATCCCCCTAGAAGCCAACTTTTCAATGCTATTTTAGGTGGACACCTCAGAGTTTTGGCTAGTAATTTTCTTTGGAGGGAGAGGTCTGTAGCGCAGTCATCCGAGCAGTAAACAAAAAGTTTTCAGGTAAATACTATATTAAAGGATCTAAGTCCTCATGTACACAGCAGAGTGTGCAGGGTGAGGCTTTGTTGATGGGAGGCGCGTCCTATGCTCCATTCAGATAAATATAGAACAGCTTCTGTTCTGCTCCATGACATAGGATCTGAACCCCGTATCGAAATCATTGGGGAGGGGGGCACTCGGATGACACTTGGATGCTCTCGAGGGCATTCTGCTAAAAAAAAAAAAAAAAAAAAAAATCTGAATTAACTTGAACTGCACACTCGGCCATGTGAGGTTTCCATTTTTCCCGTGAGCGTCTTCTATTGTGTGACAGTGCGGCCCTAAAGAACTGAATGGGGATTTACACTACCCTGTATGTTTAGGTGTTTGATGTGTGTGCATCGTATGTATGGCTGTGTGTGGACTTGCTAGGTGTATATATTGTGTTTCTATCTTATGTATACTGTCTAGGCAGGGTGTGCATGTTTGCATTGTATTACGTGGCGGCGCATATTTCCTGTATTATCATTCTTCTCTCCTGCTGCTTTGCCTGCTAGGGTGCTCAGTTTTTGCCATTGAAGTAACAAGTGCTTTGCATTCAGACGCCTCTCTGAAGGATTGATTCAGTTCCCGCATCTCTGATCCTTGCTTGCTGCAGCCAGATGACACTATGTGACTGCCCCGCTGCCTGCGGCTACACAGATCAAGCTGGAGCCTGCTGATTTTACTCGGCATAGAGAAGGCAAAATGGGGACAAGACTGGTCTATTATTAGAATCCTTTCTCTTTTTTTTCCCTTTTGATGGCAGATGACCTGTGTGACCTGAAGATTACAGGACAGGGTTTACTTTTAAAATTTACTTTCTTTTTTTTTTTGAGGCGGCTCTGTTACAGTGTATCACTTAGAACCACTTTTTCCCTTTAACATGTAAATGGGGAAACCGGGTTGGTAAAAAAAAAAAAAAAAATTAAAATTATAGACACACTCATCCCCCATATATTAAGCAAACTGGCCATTCCTTTTTATGGCCATATATATTTATAATTAAAGGGGTTTTCCTAGCTTGGGATCGGTCATCAATATCAGGTTAGTGGTTGCAGAAGTGCAGTACTCCAGCACGGCCGCTACATAGTGCACAGAGCCTTCTTAGGATAGGTCATCAATATTGTGAGGTTTACCCTCATATGGTGTAGTTTCTTGTCATTCATCCCATGGTGCTCTGTCTAACACTCTGAACCAATAAGATATCTTCTCACTTTCTGCTCCTCTTCCCTTCATTGTATGACGCTGGGTTCACACCTGCGTTCGGGGGTCCGCTTGGTTATTGTAGTGCAGGCCAGGTATTGAAAACCATTAGCAACATAATCTTAGCAGTAAGATTGCACTTCTCCACAAGTGTGTGTTCTTTGACTGCTCCTGCCATATATATAGGTGGTTTAGAAGGGACTTAGGTGGTGGTAGGATCTCTTTAAAGAAGAGGAAGATGCCACCCTGATATCCCCTTGGTTTCTGCTATGCTTTTTTCATGAATCCCCTGCAATGAAAGAAATTTTGCATTGAGGCCAGGACATCACTATTGACAGCAAAGGGAATATTATACATGACATATTGAGACCTTTCCCATCACAGTTGTTAAAGATGCCATACCCAGAGCTGATAATAATAGCAGAATAGGCGCCAGGGCTTTGTGATGTGTCCTGAAGAAGCCTCCAAATACATGAGACATTGTCATGCTTTTAGTGACAGAGACCCTCTATAAATAACTGTCTGTAGCCTTTTGTGATCAAGTCATTTTATGGCAGCATCACGTCAGCGTTTCCATTTTAGCAGAAAGCCTAGCAAAACATTGTATTATGTAGAATGTTCTTTCCTGATAAAATTTGCTCTGTCCTTTAAGGGTACCTGAGTTCTCATAAAAAGTTGAAATCTGTGCAGGGTCTAGCTTGGGCAGTCTGTTCTGACATGGTCGATTTTTCTGCTGCTAATAATCACATTATGGCTGCAGCACTTTTTGCATTTGTCTCTGAGGCTATGGGCATGTACAATAAGGAGCAGTCTGCCTTATTCCCCTATCCATTACTCATACTGTTCTGCCAGGAGTTAACTGTAAAATGGCAAATGAATAGTTGAGAATAGCACAAGAGACCATAACGCAAGGCAAGCAGCTAACACACAGGGGAAAAAAAAATCTGTGGGCACAGTCAGGAAAGATGCTTGCTTTCTGTGAATAATATCCAATCTGTAATCACACAAGCAGCCAGAAGTAGAAACAAGTACATAAAGACATTGTAAGCTGTGAGATTTGCAGAATGTTCAATCCTTTGCTCTGAGCAAGGAGTTTGCAGAGATGCTGCTCCCCTCTCCATTCACTATGTGAAGACAGAGCAGAACCTCCCCCTCCACTCACTGTGAAGATGTCTGTCTTTCGGATGGTATCTATGGACAGACTTTCCTTAGTGACAGGGAGTTTACTTCAAATTAGCTAGGGGGCGCGACACCTAGTGGCAGGAACTTTAGAGAGGTTTTTCAGGCAGAAATCTGCCACTTTTTTTTTTTTGTCCAAATTGTCTGAAAAGTTAGTGACCATTTAAAGGTAGAATCACACATGCAGTTTTTGGTGCAATTTTTCATAGTTATTTTGTGTTAAATCAAGGTTGAGGGGGGGGGATGCAAAAGAAATGAGATATATTAAGGGAGGACTTGTACTTCTCATTCCTACTCCTCAGTCCTCCACTACCCTTAGAATTTTCTGTATACAGCCTTTAGGCTAGGGAACCATGTGGACTTATCCAGACTGGTGTTTTCTATACTGGTCTTGATTTTCCTCGCCCTGCAGAATTTGCACCTAAATTATTACACATTCTGACTTTTTTTTTTCCATGACTTGTATACTAGTTTTCTGGTGCATGAGCCATGATAAATCCGCCCTATAGATCTTTTTATATGGAGTCATGTATAGGATACAAGCACAGTGAAGACTGACCACCAGTCCATAGGAGAATGGGATTTGGGGTTATCTGCACATAACATAACACTACATTTATATAAGGGTGGGTTCACACTTGCGCCGGCACTTCGTCCGCTGCGAATCCGCCCTAAATGTTGGAAAACTGGATAGGGAAAGGTTTGCGACGCTTTGCTTATAAACCCATTCACTTCTATGGGTTTTTAAAGCAATGTGCGGGTGTGCGCTTACACCCTCTGTGCTGCGAAGCCGTTTTTATTCGTCGGAAACAAAGTCAGACATGCAGGACTTTGTGTCTGACGAAAAAAACTGGCTTCGTGGCGCAGAGGATGTAAGCGCACACTTTAAAAACCCATAGAAGTGAATGGGTTTATAAGCAAAGCGTCGCAAACCTTTCCCTATCCAGCTTTCCGACATATAGGTCTGGTTCGTGGCGGACGGAGTGCCGCCGCAAGTGTGAACCCACCCTCGCACTCATTCAGTGAGGAATGTTAGAGGACCTTTCACCACCTCTGCCAAGTATTTTTTGAGGGTTGTATCTTTTGTTCTACTATTCTTGATTCCTTTCCCCACCTTTTTGCTCTCTTCTCTAGGAGGAAGAAGACTGTCTCTCTAATGTCAGCTATTGGGTAGTCAACCAGCACCCTGCTCTGTTCTGACTACTGAGAGCAAAGCACCCCGAAGGCTCTGTCTACAGATTTGTGTCTCTTTCATATGGAGACGTCTCTGGTTGCACTAATGTCTTGTCCTGTTGCAAGGCTTGTTAAAGGGTTGGATGTTGACTTATAGGATAGCTGACTCCAATACGTGTTCCTAGAGAGAGAGCTTTGTTCCTCCAGGAGAAGGCTTTTTCTGCATATGTTTTCCAGGGAGCTTTGCTTGGTGTATAAGAATCCCTTCACCCTCTTGTAGTCTCCGCTAGAAGAAATGCTACTCTCTGATCCTACTTGCTAACTTACAATTGACATGGCGAGATTGACTAGGTCATATTGTGGGATTGTCATTGTGACGCTAGACTTTTCAGAGGCTTAAAGAATGAGGAAAAAGTGGTTATCAAAGGCGGTAAGTATGTGGAACGGCACCTGGAATTTGCCGGGGGAGGCAGGTATTGCAGGCGCTTATGCCTTCAGCATTGTGCTCGGCTAACATTTTATCAATAGATGGTATCACGGCAATTTGCCGGCTCTGTCTAACCATGATTGCTCTGTTAACAAAAGAGAGTTTAATACATAAAGGAGAGGAGAACCTACAAAGAATGCGCGGGAGGAGGGGGGGGGGATTATATTCACTATAGACAGTAGCCGGATAAGAAGTTATTTAAGGTCAGCGGTGCCGGGAGATAAGGAAGATATATGCTGCTAGTATAAAAAAATAACCCTATTAATATTTTCTCTCTGCACTTCAAAGAGTCGGCCTCTCGCTCCCTCAGCAGAAACAATCGTAACTAAAATAATTACACAGCATAACGGGGGCTTTATTAATGAGAAGTTAGTTTTTTATATTAAGACGTTTAACCTCTTATGTCTGAACACAGTTTAAAGGGAATCTGCAAGGTCTACTTGGGACACTAAAATTACCCGCAGGTCCTTATGGACCAGGGTGTTAGGCCGGTTGCAGACGATCGTGCTGCAACCGGCCTGCCGTGAATTAAAAGCACGGGCTGCAGACAGAGGACACGGAGATATCCCCGTATACCACCCGTGCTTCCGTGGCTCCTTTCATTAAATCAATAGGAGCCACGGAAGCATGGGCCGCAAAATAGGAAAGGAATAGGACTGTCCTATCTGATGCGGTACGGATTGTCGGCCTGCATACGGGACCGTGAAAAACATGGTCGTGTGTACAGGCCCATAGAAAAGAATGGGTCAGTGTGCTATCCATGAAATACACGGATTGCCCACTGACCCACAGCACGGTCGTCTGCAAGGGGCCTAAGTGTCTCGACTAGCCCTGTCCTAACATGATGCGCGGCCTCTGTGAAAAAAAAAATAAACTTGGAGATTAGTCCAATGAATTTCTACCAACTCATCTCTGGTTCTACCGGTGTCATTTGTCGAGGCCGAGGAGGGGCGTCTGGGCTTAAGTATAAGTATAAAAGTTTTTGCAGCCACCAAAAGAGTTAGGAGTCAAAAAGAGTGATGCAAAAAGAATGGTGCAAAATTATAGCCTCGGTATTCAGCAATATAAGAATATAGCACAAATTTATTAACCTGAAAAGACACCCTACCTGTCCAAGTGTTCTCTGTACACTACAGATGTCTGATGGGATTTTCATTCGTGAAACGGCAGATTTCTAGGCCACAGTCCAGTTTTCTCCAGACGTGCGCCAGCATATCCTTGGAAATGGACTCCGCTGTTTCAGTAATACGTTGTCTAAGGTCATTCAGATCCTGTGGTTGGGGAGACAGATGCCCTCCTTGCTGTAGATGCACAAAAAATATTGCAAAGTGTTAGGTCTGGTGATTGTGAAAGCCGTCGCACCATTTTCCTGTATGAGCGCGCCATTGATGAATCGTTTTCGCCAACGTTCTGGTAGAGTTTCATTCAGGTATTGGCAAACATCCAAATGGAAATATGGAGGCCCCAATCCTGCTGATAGATTATATTCCACAGACCCAAGACCCATAACTTCATATTTTTTTTTTTTTTTGTCAGAATTGTTTTTTTTTTTTTTGCAGAAAGACGACGTTTTTATTGATACTATTTTGGGGAACATAACACTTACTGCTTTTTATACCATTTTTTCAGGAACTGTCAGACAAAGACAATATTGGGGCAATTTTTTTTACGCTGTTGACCATGTGGGTAAAATAATCATACAGTAACAAGAACAATTACTTGGATATTTATGGATGCCGATCTGTTTTTTTTAATTCTTTATTAAATATTTTGGGACAGTGATTAATATGTTATAACGTTTTTTGTCTTAAATTTTTTTAAAATACTAATGCCTACAAGAGGGATGCCCCTGCCGCCAAAACACTTTAGATGCTGTGGGCGATACTGAAGGGTTAAATGCCCAGATTGGCGTTTTGTGGGAGACCCCGCGCTCTTCCACTCCAACCGACCGCAGTCTATATGTTGATCACTAATGGGTTAGAGTTGTCCAGGTTCAGCCAATAAATGTTATTGCTATTGTTTTCCAATATAGTTTGTCAATTCCTCACAGTTTTCAAGATCTCTGCTTGCTGTCATTCATTCTGCTTACTACCAATGGATAAAAATCAGGCCTTGGTCATGTGATGAACACAATGGTGCACAGCTCGTTACCAGGCAGAGGTCTGTGCTGTAACATGCTGTGCACCTGTGTGTCCACCACATGACCTTGTGCTGCAAGCAGAGATCTAGAAAACCGTGAGAAATTGATGCAGAAAATATATTGGAAAATTGTGTCTAGAGTGGTGATGTATGAACCTTACTCGAGTCATTCACTCAGTCCATGAGTCCCAGAGAAATGAGTGCCGCACATGTGCACCTCTGCTACACTTACATGGGGCACTCGAGGAACCCTTTTCTTGTATTCGCTGAGGGTCAGTTGTGACCACACTGTTATCCCCCTGTCCTGTGGATTAGGATTATCTCACAGGGGCCGGCCCTGTCTGTGAGATATGGCTCGGATGTCGTCCACTTTTCCTGGTCTGAACCCGTATGGGTCCCTGACTCCCAGTATCATGATGCTAGGGGTCCCTGCTTCCCTGCACTGCAGGGACTCCTAGTATTACAGATCCCTGCGATGCCGGGAGTCCGGATCCCAGCTCAGGATTCAGTCCAAGAAATAAATCCAGTACGTATCTCTGACCGAAGCCGGCCTTAGTCTTAGTAGTGGGCAAACTCCTTTAAGTCATTTCTACGAGATGTGAGAGATTTTATTTTTTCAAAAAGTTTTAAATGAAAGGGCCGCTCTGTCTTAGTTTTGGAATTGCCGTCTATCCACCTTCTATTTGGGGAAAAAAAAAAAAAAATTATGAATATGACAGGTGTGATGTAGAGAGAATGTGGCGGTGAAATCCTCGGAGCAGTAGCATCATCCTCAGACATCACTAGGACGCGTTTACAGAAGACCCGGTCAGCACTTTCTTCGCTGGGACTAATTGTCATCGGGCGTTTGCCTTTACATGAGCTAAGAGTCACCAGAGCCTCATCAGTTACCGTCGTTTCTTTCCGAGAAGAAACTCGTAACTCAATATCTAAGGCTCAATTCCCCCGAATGGCCCAATTCTGTCTACGTTAATTTGAGCTGGTTACCCCAGGCAACATTTCCTTCGCCTTCATCTGCTGCTCTTTTAAATAATCCTAGGAGAAGGTAAGGCACGCCGGTCCGACAGTCTTTTTCAGAACATGGGATTTCTAGACAGCTAATCAACTAAGACAAGTTCCTGCTATGAGGTTTCCCCCGTTTTTAATATTCTTTCAAGTAATGCTCGGAACAAAGTCTACATGAAATTCTTCAATTGTTCTTTAGAAGAAATGTAAAAAGTTATGGTGACTTTCATAGAGCAGTTCTCATAGATAATGAAAAGGTGCCACTGTTATGGTCAGCGTGGACATTGCTATTTGACACTAAGGCTATGTTCACGTGTGCCGGAGTCTCCACCAAAAATTTGTATAGGAAAAAGTCCTGAACGGAGGACTTTCCTCTGCCATTTTGAAAATGCCATCAGTTTGAAAACGACGCAAACCCGAAGGACCCCATTATAGTGAAAGGGGTCTGCTGGGCTTCATGTGTAACTGCTGCTCTAGCGGTCTGCCTCTCTGTTATTCGGGTCCCCCCGACGCTCCAGACCGTAGATCCAGCACTAATGTAAACCTAGCATAACACCCACACTGTCACACTGCTGAAAACTGTTCATTTAATGCTATGTGCACACAACCATAGTAGTTTTTACTGTCCGCAAAAACTGGTCTGTATTCCAAAAAGAAACCACGTCCGCATGTTAAATACTAGGAGCATCGCAGGAGTCCCGTCTGCTGCATTACGGTGCTTCCAGAGAATTGCAGCGTCGTTCCTATTACTTGAATACATGCTCGCTGTCCTCTAGCAGCTTCCGAAACAGCTGATCAGTGTGGGGTCCGGATGTCAGATTCTTTTGGGTGGCGGACAACCCCTTTAATTAGATTCATTGGATAGAACTGTGATGGCAGCCATATTGCTGGAGCCTGGCATGGAGGTAAATATGTTATGTTGAGAACATTCACTAGTTCTTATCGGGACTGCCGGTCACGCCTTGGCCCTGGGGATTGAAGGGGGCCATAGACTTTCTACAAATGAAGACTCCAGTATTTGATGGAGGGCCCCATGCACACCAGGCAACACAGATGGGACAATTCGGTCTGTACATTGGCTGTATTTTCTGGTTAGGAGATGGGACTCCTTTACTAGTGGTTTATGATGTTGGGAGTCCCTGCCTGCAACTTCACTGTCCCGTATTGAGTATAGTAAAGACATTAGAGCTACGAGGAGGCTGAGACTCCCAGTATATAGATCACTAGGCAAGGAGTCCCGTCCTTTGACTAAGCTCGGACTGGTTTATACACAGACTGTATTTTCTGGTCCACATTGCTTCATGTGCATGGGGCCTTACAGATTTTGCCTTGGCGGCCATGAGCTGATGGTTGAGTCCTTGCTTTGTAGAAACCATACTGTAACGGTGAATCCAGGAAGACGAAAGCCCATGTAACCCACAGACTCGATGAGATTGAGTTTGACTGATGTTTTCTTTTGGGTTTATCTGACTTCTTGAATATGTTATAGCTTGTAAGCAGTTTAGATACAACCTTGTACTGGAGTTCTGTTCTATACCCTGAGATTGTAGTTGCCGGGCTTGATCTTAAAGCATTATTTATTCCTGCGCGCAGTGGGACAATTCAGAGTTTAGCGCTCATAAATATTGTATACGTGTTCTTAAATCATCGCCGCATCCGGGTAACGTAAACCTAATTGCGCTCATTAATGTCTGTTCGCTAATCTTTTCATTATGAAATATCACGGCTGCAGTTTTTTCTCCGAGGCGCAGTGATTTTGTGATTTAAGGCCTAGTGCTGTATTTTCCACTTTGTCATTGTATTACTCATTATATTAATAACTTCCTCCGCTCATTGGTAAATCGATTTGTAAAATCTTCTCTGTATAAAATTTCTTAGGCCAGGAGTGGACAAAATCTTGAGAATTTAGGAGCTATTGCGATTAACTATAAGGAACGCATGTGCTGTTTACTCTTGGGGTATGTTGACATGGAGGAATTCGGAGCTGAGGCA
Source organism: Leptodactylus fallax (assembly GCA_947044405.1). NCBI lineage: Eukaryota > Metazoa > Chordata > Amphibia > Anura > Leptodactylidae > Leptodactylus > Leptodactylus fallax. The sequence goes on from CAMRHE010000053.1 coordinate 2,262,671, forward strand.
GATTTTGCTGGAACTCTGACTACCTCTATTTTTCGATGGGAGGCAGTGATGGCGTGCTGAAATAAAGAAGCGTTGTCTTTGATCTTGCCACAGTTTCCGCAGTCAAGTTGCAGCAGAATTTGCAACACAAAACCTCTCACTTAAATAGCCCCATTGTTTATGAGGCTTGTGGCGGAATGCTGCGGCTTGGCTTCAATTTTCCTCCGCAGGTTCCATAGGGCTTTTTCTTGGGGAAGGGTATGAGACGGAAGACCACCTCTAATTCTCCAAATTCCTCTTTGTGAACCTGCCCTGCCCTGTCCACCCTTTCACAAATATACTTTTTACTTTTGCCAAAACATATGGGTGGTAGCCAGCTTTATCTCCTATTAAATGTTACAAACCATGAGTATGAGAATGGGCCTGACCAATGGCAACCGCACACTTCTCGAGCCAAGGCAGTCCTGCTGATTTCTGCCTGCCATCAATTTCATGGGGAGCTGTTAGTCCTCTTGGCTGACACTTGTGGCTACCCTGGAGAGAACTAAAACTCATGCTCCCTAAGTAACGGGATCGTCCTGTCCATCATATATGCCTAGTTTAGACTTTCTCTAGTGATAACATGATGATTTGAGATGAGCGAATCGAAGCTGCAGAAGTGGAATTCGATCTGAATTTCAGGAAATCTTCGATTCGCATGGAATCCGGATTTTCTGATGCTTCGCGGTAATGAATATTTTGTAAGGACCTTTGACATCAGACGGTCACAAGATATTCTCTAGTGATGTGATTGGGTAGCCGTGTCTTTGCTTGTTAGCAGATCCATCCACATGAATAAAAGTTGTCCGAGCCAGAGACAGAGATAGACATGACCGCGGTATCCAAGGGATTCTGCCATTTTGCCGCCCACCCCGACTCTCTGCAGACAGGAAATAGCTGTTTATTCGCTGCGAATTAATTTGGATCGAAGAGAATCGTGTCGGAAAATTCGGCGAAGTTGCTGAATCGAATTTTTTAAATCTTCGCTCCTCTCTAATGATGATGATGGAAGCTGGACCCACTTTGGCTTTATTTTCTAAAGGGATTAACTTTACTAGATCCCCTTTAGGCTGAGACCCTACATTGGGGAAAAGCTACCTTTTCTGTTGCAGATCTTGCTGCGGTTTTTTTATCCAATGCCAAGAATGGCTTCAATTGGGGAAAAAAAAAAAAAAGCACAGCAAAATCTGCACCCAAAAAGTAGCTTTTCCACAATGTAGGGCCTTATCCTTGAAGTGAACCTATCAGGTGATGTCTGCTGCCCTATCTGAGAGCATATCATCTGAAAACTGAACTCTTTGATATATATAGGCTTATGGGGAATTGGTAAAAAGCAGAGTAAGTTCTGCCAGGACTCCTAGGAGCGAGAGTAAGAGTCCTGATGTCTCCGCCCACACAGCGATCGACAGCTCTCCCTGTATCAGTTTCTGTGCAAAGCATTTTGACAATCACTGTGTATCGGTGGAATAAGCTGGACTCTCTCTCTCTCCTAGGAGTCCTGCTTTTTTTTTTTTTTTTTATGCTTCGAATTGCACAAACCAATATATATATATATATATATATATATATATATATATATATATATATAGATCACTGAGCTCAGCTTGTCTCCCTCTATCATATCCTGCGCTCTGATAGCTCGATAGAGATCACCTGACGGGTTCACTTTAACACTATGAAAAATAAATCCCCTGCGACATAAGATTCGCCATTGTGCCGAGAGTCAAAATCAGATATTTGGTTCATATCCTGTCTATCTTACACTCTAAATTATTGCACCCAGATGATACGCTTAGCTATTTTTTCGTGTCAAACTTTTTCCGTAAGCGCGAGCGCCATCCATCTCTGATTAGCCGATGCTATATATATGATAATTATGTTGCTGACAGTCGGTGCGAATGTCTACATTCATTCTTGTTACTTTTATTGAAACCTTTAAGTATGTGACCGGCCCCTCTTCACAGCAGACTAAGCAGGGATTTTGCAAAAAAAAAATTTTTTTTTTGCCTTCGTTAAAGTTGCCAAACATCAATAAAAAGAGGAATTAATGAAAAAAAAAAAAAAAAACACTTATGAAAACTCTCATCTAAATTCCTCATTTTGGCTTTTCAAAAGTTTCAAGGACATTTTAATGAACATTCTTTCCGGACTCTTAATAAATCCCACAAGTGCCGATGCGCTGAGCGGAGGGTTCTGTGGTTTTTATTGCATTTTTTTTTTTTTTTCCTTCGCTGTAATTTATTTGAATTTTTTTTATATAATATTTTTTTTTTTTTGACAATTATGTATTGAAAACAAATGGTGAAAATCCTGAGCAGTGGAGCATGTACAGACCTGTTGATTGATCACGCACATTTTTTCTTCCGTTCTAATTTGTGCAGCCTTATTTCTTGCCTTCATTAGCGAGAAATATGCAAGGTTTGGTCTAGGTATTTTTGCGCTGCGTAAATCAACATTTGTCTGTATCCCTCGTGGGATTTCTAAAATCTATATATTGTGCTTTGGAAGCTGAATGTTGTCCTCAGATTTACTACATGTTTGGGCTTCAGTTTATTCCCTTTAGTGGTTTTTATTCTGCGGTTGTGCAGAAGTTTTATTTCCACCGGGGGAAAAAAAAACAAAACCAGCGGTTTTTTTTTTTTATTGTAATTATAGATGTATTTTTACTTACAGATGATGTCGTCTCCCATAATAATGCTTTACTAGATTTTTTTTTTTTTTTTTATAAAATGCAAAATTTTCTGCTCTGGAAATAAGGATGCCTCTGCCTAGTGGAGGAGGAGCTAGACTGGAGCAGAGAGCTCTGGACCGCCCACCTGACAGTACAGAGCGAGCTTATTATACTGGGGGTTGAAACTAACAGCAACGATTACTCAGGAACGGTAGGGACTGCAGAGAAAGTTCCAACTGTGCTGGAATCAGTGGCGCACCACCAGTAGAAGAGTCGGAGTGGGTGGAAATGGTGAAAGGTTCTCTTTAAGTGAAGTACATCATGTGACATCACCCTCTTACCGAAACCTGAGTGAATAAATGCACCTTATCGAAAATTGTCAGGCCAAGGCCCCACGTAGTGGGCCGCAGCAAAAAACGCGGTGACAGCGCAACGTGGTTTTTCCTGCATCACTTTTCACAGCAAGTCAATAGAAATTTCCTCTCTGGACTTTTTTCCTTCCATTATACCTATAGGGAAAAAGTGTTTCCGTAGGTATAATTGACATGCTGTGATTTCCAAAAACCACAACTGTTTTGGAAATTGCAGCGTGTCCGCTGTGCGTGTTTTCTCATGAAGTGTGGATGGGATTCACTGTCCACTTTGCAGGGAATGTAAAAGAGCCAAACCCGCGGCATGTGGGCCCCCGGCCTAAAGAAGCTTCAGTTTTATTTACTTAAGTATTTGAGCAATTGTGCAGGTGTTAACACCTCTCTTTCTTCCTTACCTCTCTCTTTCTTCCTTACCTCTCTCTTTCTTCCTTACCTCTCTCTTTCCCTTACCCCTGTCTCTCTCCCTTACCCCTGTCTTTCTTCCTTACACCTCTTTCTTCCTTACCTCACTTTCTTCCTTACCCCTCTTTTTCTTCCTTACCCCTCTTTTTCTTCCTTACCCTTCTCTTTCTTCCTTATCCTTCTCTTTCTTCCTTACCCTTCTATTTCTTCCTTACCCTTCTCTTTCTTCCTTACCCCTCTTTTTCTTCCTTACCCCTCTTTTTCTTCCTTACCCTTCTCTTTCTTCCTTATCCTTCTCTTTCTTCCTTACCCCTCTTTTTCTTCCTTACCCTTCTCTTTCTTCCTTACCCCTCTTTTTCTTCCTTACCCCTCTTTTTCTTCCTTACCCTTCTCTTTCTTCCTTACCCTTCTCTTTCTTCCTTACCCTTCTCTTTCTTCCTTACCCTTCTCTTTCTTCCTTACCCCTCTTTTTCTTCCTTACTCTTCTCTTTCTTCCTTACCCCTCTTTTTCTTCCTTACCCTTCTCTTTCTTCCTTATCCTTCTCTTTCTTCCTTACCCTTCTCTTTCTTCCTTACCCCTCTTTTTCTTCCTTACCCTTCTCTTTCTTCCTTATCCTTCTCTTTCTTCCTTACCCTTCTCTTTCTTCCTTACCCTTCTCTTTCTTCCTTACCCCTCTTTTTCTTCCTTACTCTTCTCTTTCTTCCTTACCCCTCTCTTTCTTTCTTTCTTTCTTTCTTTCTTTCTTTCTTTCTTTCTTTTTCTTTCTTTCTTTCTTATAATTCTGCCACTTTACTTTTGATGGAGTAAGTTTCATATTTCCGGATCTCTACGTTTCGAGACAGATGACTGGTTTTCTCTCTACACTTGGCTCTTCCAGGCTCATTGAAGTTAATAACCTGTGTGTTTATATGAAAATAAACAGGATAATTACATGCAAAAATATGTCCACTAAGCCCTGTGTAAATGTAAAATGTTCACTCAGACGCGTGACTCCGCTGAGGGGCACCACAGGGAGCCATTTACAACTTCAAATAGCTTGCTGAGAGGTAGATAGCAACAAGGTTATAGCCAATGTCACCGTACCTGAAGGCTCCACTTTCTAATTACACAACTATCTCTTAGCATTGATTTTCCAGGGTAGTTATGGGCCAGGTCCTTTTAGATTGGGTTTAGTGGTGAGCAAGCGACTGATTTTATTTGTTCCTTTTATGGGGATTTAACCCTCTATGGGCAACTCCTTATTTAAAGTTTCATGACACGATAATGGGGTGATAAGGGGTTTTATGAGTCTAGAAAAACATGGCTGCTTTCTTTTAGGAACACTGGGATGTGTCGGGGATTGCAGTTCAACCCGGTTCGAGCGCGAGTTGTAGTATGAGGAGGAAAAATTGACAGACCCATCGCCCATCTTAACATGTCTTTGTGCTTTATTATTACACATGAAAGCTATACTACATTGTGTTCTTGGGACTCTGCATTGTGCCATTCCTTGATTCATGTAGTTATCGGGGGTCTGTGTTACGATTGGGATAACTCTTTGGTTTATATGAGGTGTTTCTATGGGAGTTATTTATTTTTTGACCCGGATATACGTATAATCATGATTGGCAGTGGAATATATGAATTTATTTTATATCTTTGTGTGTTTTGCCCTAGACTCCACACTGTCCTGTTTTGTTTTTAGAGGGTTGTAACCTTGTGCACCACTTGGTTATTTAAGGCCTGGTTCACATCTGCGTTCGGGCCATTCTGTTCCCCTCTCCGCTGCAAGCAGCACTTTTCTCTCCATATTTTTCGTGCGGTAACCACACGGACCCCATTATAGTCTATGGTGTCTGCCTGTTTCCTAAGGTAACCACTTTTTTATGCGGATTAGGTTTCTGTTCAGGGGGTCCCCAAGTAGACTCCCCCGGACAGAAACCCATACACAGATGTGAACCAGACCTAATAAAGTTTTTTTTAACTGTTTGGTATTACCGCCATGGATGACGTGGATACAAATTATGTCAAGTCCAGACAATTCTCTGTGAGCTAAGAGAAAGCTTTGGTCACACGTTTCTCTGGTATTTCACATATAGCCATGTTCATGTGTGAACCCCTTTAGGCTGAGGCCTCACGTTGCAGTAACGCAACTTTTTTTTTTGTTGCAGATTTTGCATCCGGTTTTCAGAGCCACAGCCAAAAATGGCTACAGAAGGAATGGGAAATATCTAGTAAGCTTCTTACACTTCTCCCTTCTACTCAATCCACTCCTGGCTTTGGCACAAAAAGCCGCAGCTAAATCTTCAAAAATTAAAAAAGCTTTGTTTCCGCAACGTGGGGCCTCAGCCTTAATAGAAAACCTTCTTTAAAACTTTAAAATTCTTAAGTTTTAGAGATTGTCACTGGTAACTTTAGGTTCCATCTTGTGTATTTTGCAGCCAAGTAATCGGAGGTTTTCTCTCTGGATGTTTGGGCGCTCTCCTACCTGTTGGCATGACCTCCATCCTTGCGCACTGCACGCATCCTCTGCCTTCTCCTTTATGGCCGCCGCCTGGGTCCTGGCTGGAGCTGAATAGTTTTATTTCCCTGCCCTCCAAACAATATGCCTTGTATCTGTTTATGAAATAATGAACACACTTTTGTTTCCCTCAGCCTCGGCGATGCTCCGACTGGAGCGCCTCCATTTCCAGGCTACCCTTTGCCAAATTAATTTTATTTAATTATCTCCCAGGGCTAAGCTTGCATACATTGTGTGTTCGCTTTGCCGTTTCCCCCTTCTCCTGTACGAAGTGGACTTAATATCCTTGTTAAAATCTGATTAGAAGTAAAATTGAGTTTTTTGAAGTCTGATTATCCCATGAAATGGAATTTTTAAACCTAATTAGGAGCAGATTTGCATATTTTTTTTTTTTTTTTATTCTTCCACCATTGAAAAGAAAGTTGAAATAAATTTTATTAATGAAATCTTCTTACACAGCCTTCGCTGGTGACAAATGAGCCCCCATCATGCCATGTATTCCACACGTCTCCGTCGATCACACACCTTTACCCCCCCCACGTTCCTCAATCCGTCTTATTCATTTTATTCATTCATTCAAGAATTAAGCCCTAAATTATCTCTACATCTCCCCTCCCCCGCTTTACTCCGCCGCTGAATCAATTTGGATAATTGATGTCTTTTCATATGCGCGTGGTATACAGCAGAGCGCTTCCTCAGATATTCAGTTTTCACACGTATATATCTGTATTCCTCCAGGAGGCTGTGGGAATTAATGGCTATTTTGCCGATTGGAACTGGGGGAAAAAAAAAAAAAAAGTTTACGATTGCTCAGATTGCAGCTCTTTGTCTTCTCTTTTCCCAAGACCCAGCAAAACCTGCTGCGATTAACTCTTATGTTTTCTGCTAAGTTATATGGAAAGTGGAGGGAATACCGATTAAGGATGTTGGCGGTACAAGCAAGGATTGGGGCAGACTGTACTGGGACAAAGAAAATTTCCAAGGTTAAAGGGAGTCTGGAGTCCTAGACCATGAGTCCGATTACAGTGCTGGGTAAGGGGTGGGAAAGACATTGGCAGACATACTTTTAGTGAACCCTTACATGGTGCAGGCCAGCTGTATGTGGCATGTGCTTAGTGCTGGGCTTTATCTGTACTTGCAGCCTGGTAGTTTGCAAATTGCTAGACCACACCTGTATTTTGTATGTTGCACCTGTACTTACTGTTCTCTAAAATAGCAAGTACAAGCGCATTCCGGCAATTACTTGCTGCATGCATGTGGGCTGTACTGTGTATACAGACCCCCTATTAATGTGGATCAGGGCTAGTTTTAGAGAAAGCAAAGTCCTATCTAATATAGAAATGAGGCTTTAAGTGGCCAGGGGGCAATGACAAGTTCTCAGACTCCCCTCCATAATCTCTGCCCAGCACATGCTGCTTTTGTCTTAAATTGACTGGACCTTTTCAAGAGAACCTTTACCATCTGCATCAATTCCAGGTCTCTACATCCTTTAATAGATGCTGCTCCACTGATTCTGGCACAGTTGGAATTTTTTATCTAGCCCCCACCATTCCTGAGCAGTCAAAACTGTTAGTTTTGGTGCCTGATGTGCTATTTGGTCTCTATACTGTCAGGAGGGCGGTGTCAGGCAGGAGCAGACAAGGGGTGTGATACGGAGCTCTGACACTGGCTGCCTCTGATTGGAGCTCTGAATCACGTCCCACTGTCTGACACCGCCCACCTGACATTACAGAGCTTAAAAAGCACATTAGGCACCAAAACTTACTGCACTTGTTGCTCAGGAATGGTGGAAGCTAGAGAGAAAATTCTGTACTGGAATCAGTGGAGCAGCGACTATTTAATAGATAAGAACTTGATTTGCTGAAGGTGGAGAACGATCCTCTATAAAGTAGGAAAAGAAAACACAAGGGGATTAGTGACCACATCTAAGAAAATGTCTGCCCCATATTCAACTCATCCCTCTATTTACAGTTCTGAGAAGCTGCTGAAATTCTGTATTTACATGTGCTGCTCAATAAATGAGAATATCTGTGAAACGTTCCTTCATCTCAGTAATTCAGTAATACAATCCATAATCAGCGTCTTCCATGATTGTGTGTCCTACTGAACCAGACTGAGAGGCCATTTAAAGGCTTAGGAAACCTTGGCAGGTGACACTGAATTTACAAGACTGAACTTTTGTACAGTATTCAATTTTTCTTAGATTTGGGTTTTCATTCCCTGTAATCCATAATCAACATTTACAGAAGTAAAACACTTGAAATAGAAGACTCGGTGTGTAAAGAATCTAGAAAATATAGGAGGTCACTTTATTAATGGAATTACTAAAAGAAATAAACGTTTCAATGATATTCTAATTTATTGAGATGCCGCTGTACATAAGTGTGAATAATAGTAGCAGCTCATTGATTAGATCTCAGACATGCAATTATTAATATCTTTTTAAATTAAAGGAACACTTCAAGAAAAACAGCACTAAGCTAATGCAGTGGATCAGTTTTGCCTTGAGTGTTCCTTAAAAAGGACTTGTCGTCAGGTCTCAAAAAAACTCACTATGTCATCTGATCGGCGCTGTCGCCCTGAGTTTTTTGTTTTGCTCATCTAAATCTGTTCAGCTATTCCAAAGATATAAGCCTTTCTAGTGTTGATGCAGATTAGGGTGGACAGTAACACTGTGGTTTCTCGGGGGCGGGGTCCTGTATGTCATGTCTCACTTGGCAAGTAGATCTTAATTTGCATCAACACTTCCAGGTCTTATATCTGTAGAATAGCTGAACTAATTTGGATAAACAAACTACAAAATTCTCAGAGAAATTTGTAAAGAAGTCTTCTGGCTGCAGCAGGAGCCTCCCCCTCTCTGTCTGTGGGCGGATGCAGTGTTAAGCCCCACCCCTGAGGTTCTTCCCTGCTGAATATGAAGCAGTACTGCAGGAAATGAACCCTGCAGAAGTTTTACAACACTGTTTGCTGTGAATCCTGCAGAATGATAAGCGGCGGGGCGAGTGTATCTCCTGTTTTCTTACATCATTCACTTCTAGATCTCATGTTCCATTGAGTAATGAGCCTTCTCCTGTTACTAGGATATGCTATGGAGATTGGTGTTGCCCGCTGCAGTATTTCTGTTTCTGAAGCAAATTGAATGTCAACACTTTGTGATCTAATAAGTATAAAAGTGTTATCTTGTGCCTCAGATACTATAACGTATAGCAGAACCCCGAGATACTTCACTTTGTATCCTGATAGTCGGACAAGCGCTGTCAGTGCTGCCTTCTGGGCGTACACGTTATTGAGCAGCAAAACTGTCCGAACTCTGGAGATTACATCCAACGCCATTCCTCAGGCTCTCATCCTCCTATGTGAGTTTATCAAGCCATCCAGACAATGCATCTTCCCTGATCAAATGTGCCATCTCAAGGAAAAACATCCTTCCTTCACAGCTGAATGAACCGCTTCAGCATCAAGATGCGTCTTTAAACAGCATGTTGTCGAAAAATTGTAAATTTTCAGGCGGATATGCTTAATGTACAGATCTAATGTGCAATGCAGTGTTTATATTCTTCTTCCTCTCATCTCGCAGCTCAGTTTTTATTGCCTGTAACTGCAAGTTTACTAAATTCTCTGAAAATTACATTCTAAGTTTTGGAGATGTAAAAACATCTTTATTGGATTTTTCTTTTTTTTTTCCTCCGGTAAATCCATCTGTCACTGTGAATATTGTGCTGTTGGGTAATGAAGACATAAAGGGTTTGAAAATGAAATGTCTTGGTTGTTATAGGATGGTTTTTAAGTCTGCCGTTTTGGACAGTGTACTAGTTTTTATTAAAAACAAAAAAAAAAACAAAAAACCTATATATAATATAAAACACAAAAAGTATTGCCTATAGAATTTCTCTTAATTGCTTTAGAGCATCTAAAATTAAGCACATTTGCAAATTTCTTTACAAATTTGCAAGATTTGTGTCTGCAGCTGCTATGCAGACCAATATCCATCTCCTTGGTAACAGACTAACGTCTTCCTTACAGATGTCCCCCTACTCCTTACGAACATTCATTTGGGAATTTTGTAGATTTTTAGGGCACCGATGCCTGAATTGCAAAAAAGGGTAACAATATGTATGTTTCATTGACTTCTTTCAGAAAGTTTCACAACTAGAATACCATAATGGTTGCCGCACACCAAACCACTTTTTTGGCAAACAGCTATTTATCCCGAATTGCAGATGAATGGTTGCCATTGTCAATGTCGCTCTCCATTCTCCATTGTAACACGTGGCACCTGGTAAATTTTAACATTGTGTTACAGCGACACATGCAGAGAATGGTAACCTGCTCCTCCGTCAGTGGCCATATGATGGACTGGGCTGGCATAAGGCTGGAAGAGATCGCTGTTGGGGATGATTTTAGCCGGGAGTGGGAAACCAGGAGAACTTCTTCATGCTAATTTATTGAAATCAAATTTCCACAAAATTTAAGACCTTCCTAAAGCTGCCAACCTTCTAAAGGACTCTGGAAAACTTCTTTATAATAATGATCTTGTAGACTCCATCTAGCACTTCTATAGGGGTTGGATGAGATTAGGAAAGCATGGCTGGTTTCTTCCAGAAATGGCGGCACTCTTGCACGTAGGCTTTGTATATTGATATTGAGCATCAGACCTGCAATATCACACATGACCTATGGACAAGTGGCCACGTTTCCAGTAGAAAGTAGCAAAGCTTTTCTAAATGTGCACGTCCTTTGTAATTGATCGTAGATGTGGACGGTCGCCTTCACCTGTCCTTATTTTACTTATAGACTCGCTGGAAGTTCTGCACTGACCACGAGCCCACTTATCAGAGCGAAATTCTGGTTTTAATCTTCCTAAAAGTTCCTGGTGGTCTAATAATGGTTGGCACGCAGTAGCTTGGACATCTTCTGATGAGGGATCGGGGTCCAATTTTCTTAAAGGCATAATATGTACCATTTAATAAATGACTACGCTGGGTATTGGAACTATAGAGGTAAAAATACTCCGTATCCAAAAGTGCTGCGCGGAAACACACACCGGGGACCCTCTCACTAAACCATCTGGTCCGTTTGGTAGAATTTCAGAAAGTGAATCAACTGAAATGATTGTCCTGATCCAGGCGGGAGACATTTGTCAGTCTAGGAGACGTTTTGTAGACTAAAGCTCCAAGTATATATTATTTTCAGCTTTTTGTTTTTTCTCTTTTTTTTTCACCAAGAATAAGTTAAGAATAGGTAAAACTGATATCAGATCTTGTGCTTAGAAGGACAGATTTCTAGTGGATTAGGCCGTCCGCATAGTACAAGTATTCAAGTGAGTTAAATGGCACCTGGTAGGTAGCCCCACTTACCTGATGTCTTGGTTGTAGGTCATCTGTTATATAGTCCCTTTTTGTTAGGGGTCATGAAGCAAAGGGACTTCGGGTTTTGATTCCAATTCAGACTCTAGTCAGGTTTTACATTAAACAAAATTTGATGATCCGGCAGAAACTATAACGGGGATTTCTGGAATTATAATATTGATGCTGATATTGATCCTTAGGTTGGGCCATCAAATATGAGATTGGTGGGGGTCTGACACCTCCGACTACTTCCAGTACAACCAGCCTCTTAACTAAATACCAGGCACAGCACTGTACATTGTATAGTGGCTGTGCTTGGTATTGCAGCTCTGCCCCATTTTCTTGAATGGTTCTGAGCTGCAAACCGGCCATGTGATGTATGTGCTTGACACTCCAGCACTACCGCCGCTTCTATCAGCTGAAATGTAGGGGTCCTGGGTATCTGAGCCCCACTGATCAGATATTCATGTCCGAAGTGTAGGATTTGACTACTGGCAATCCCAATTAAGGCTGAGGCGTACGTTGCAGAAAAGTTGTGTTTTTTTTTTTGTTGCATATTTTGCTGGTTTTTTTTTTTTTTTTTTGCTAAGTCCAGGGTGGATTGAGCAGAATGGAGAAGTAGAAGCGCTTCCTTTATTTTTCCCATTTCTTTCTAAGTCAATCCTGATATCTGTAGAATAAAGTACCGACCCCGAGATCTGTGCAATGGTGGGAGTAACAAAGGAGTAAGTGCCCTGAATTCAGCGCAGGAATAACTATCTAGGGGCATATAATTTATATAACTTCATGCGAACGGTCCTCATTAAAAAGATAAATCTGAATAATCCACCTGAAGATCGAGTATGACCCTTGTATTTCCGCTAGCAGAAAAAAATCTGCCTCCGACTCCCATTGAAATCAATGGTGCCTGAATCAGGCGGAATCTGGAGCTGATTTTGATCACAATCCGCCTCAATTTCAGTGCCAAATTCTACTTTGTGAAAACTTTTACTCTTACAGTTACCAGAAAATCAAATAACTTGTAGACACGGAAGTGCAATAGTAGGAATTGTAGTGGGAAAAAATTTCCAGGACTGACCATTTACGCCAATACCCATAATTCCCATAATCCTCCATTAGACACATACAGTAAGGTCTACTTATCTGCTGCTGTTTGCATTGGATTATGTTTGGGCAGAGGGATATGAACGCCGCCGCTTGTGATCTTATGTTGGCAGTGGACAAAACTTCAAGAGAAGAAGATTAAAATAATAAAAAACAAGCAAAAATAGGGAAAAAAAAAGCAAATGAGAGCGACTGTAGGAAGTTAGGTTTCACGTCTCTTCTCCAAATTTATGAAGTGGAAGATTTCAAAGACCGCAAACGTGGTTTCCCTTGGGTTGTCACATTTTTCTAATTGGAGATGTGATTTCTTTGATGTCATTTTTAATTTATGATGTTTCAAGGCAGTGAGAAAGTGTACATGTATATTACTATGCATATATGTATGTACAGTAAAATCACTTTCATCTGGCATTAATGGAGCCTAATGGTGTTGGATTATCAAATATTCTGGATGATCAAATTGCCATAGAAAAATGTATTGAAATGAAGGCTAAGGCTACACGGTAAATTTTGTTGCGTAACAGAAGTATCACAATATGGCATTGCAACTTGCCGCTAATATTTGTCAAGGCAGTCACATTTTAGCAGTGATGGAATGGTCGCAGAAAATCCAGACTTGCAAGTCACTTGTGGACTTTTGGTCCGTCGTAGGATTAAACAGCGTAGATGTGAATGCACCCTTATTGTGTGCATTAACATCGATTTCGTGTTTTGGTTGTGCGGCAATTTGACCTGTGGGACATTCACTATTAACAAGATCAAGGAGCACAAAATCCAGTCGGATACATCTAAGTATTCTCGTTTATCGCTGCTGTTCGTTTCTATGGATAGTGAATGGGATTGGTTGCCGTTTAATAGGTTTTATAGTGATTTGTATATTCAGAATTTTTTGACTTGAAAACTGGTGGACATTGGAGAAATTTAATAAAGCTGTTAACCAGAAGTTTTTGTCAAAAAAGGAAAGGGCACGGGATGTCACAGGTGATTTATGTGAGTGACGTTCCGGTCCCTTTCCTTAGGCCACTGCTTGGCCTCAGCAGTCATGTGAGGTGAGGACTTCCACCAGAAGACGACCCCGGAGGCAGCAGAACCAGACCGCGGTTGGAGACACAGGAGAACCAGGGACAGGTGGGTATGGGGTACAGCTTCCCCGGCCTCCTTGATCAAATCTGCATATCCTGGACAAACCCTTTAAGTCCTGCACTCTACTTTCCCAAATACTTGGTGTGTCTCAGCTGTGCTTAGCTTGACAGAGGGTTGATGTATCATTATTTACTCCTGAAACTGACATAAAGATGCCAGAATAAATGAATAGTTTAGGCGTATCTCCACTTTGGCGCACAAGACTGGTGTGAGAAATGGAAGTCTTCATAAACTCTCCTGGTTTTTGCTTTAACAGAGAAATAATAAATGTATTCTAGCTCTTAATGTAGCTGTAGCTGGAATTTTGGTGGGACCGGCCGACCATCTAATATATATGGTGGTGTCACAACTCTCCCCTGATGGCCAATGTTGGTGGCAAGAAAAGTCGGGCAAGTTGGATTTCAACACCTGATCCTTTTGTTCTTGAGAAAAGCCACCACTAAAGGTGTCTCTTGGAGGCTTGTTACCTCGGCTGAACCCAGTGTGCATGGACATTTGGAGGGACAGAAAAAATAATTGGTCAGTGGATTTCTGACAGATATGAGAGAGAAGTTTAGGTGACCTGGTCACTGTGGCTTTCACCTTCTTCCTCTGCATTCAAGTCTTTGTACAATGTTGTTTTTGACCATCAACAGTCAACAGACGGGAGCAAAACTTTGTTTCATTTCCAGATTATGACAATTTCATAGAAAAAGTTTCAGCTTCTTCTGTTTGTTGTTGCTCACAGATGGAGCTTTCTTTATTTTATGTCTTCACACAAGTCCCTTAGAAGTGGTTCTCATTACCGTCTTCTATTCTGTATCGGAGTAAAGTGACTCACAATTGCTGCTCTTCTTCTTTATGTTCTTACCACTTTATTTTGTGAAGTTAACATTTGGGTCTGTGAAATGTATCTCTACATGTAGGTCACCGTACACTCTTAGAAAAGTGGCTGTCATTATTGAGAAACTTTTCTCCTTCGGTCACAAAAAGATGAATATCCATTGAATGGTTGTGGATGAGATCTGTCCATGTCTGTGGTTGCCGTGGTAGACACTTCTAGACTCTGATGTTCAGGGAACTGGCAAGGGCTTGAAGACACCAGTATTGTGCATGGAGTACTGTATAAATCCACTCTCTACGATAGCATTCAATTTAAAAAAAAATTTCTGGTCTGGAAAGATTTAGTAGCTTGAAAAGTCTCCCTAATTGCAGATTTCTTGGTGCGCTGGCTACCTGGCTCTTGTGTGAATTTTTCAGCCATTCTTTAAGGGGTTAAGACAAGCTCTGTGTCTATGGTAGTAGATTAACAATGCGCCTCACCTCCTTGGCCTTCCAGTTTCAGCATTTTTCAGTAAATTTTCCCTTGTTGCACCTTTCCCCGCCAAACCCTTGCCCTCTCATTTATGCAGGGAAAGCATGGCAGAAACTTTAAGGGGTTTCCCAGAACCATATTTAGATTTGTAGACAATTAAACAAAAATACCATTTTTGCAAATACAGTATAAATAAACCTTTTGCAGATTTTGAAAGGTTTTCTCTAATCATTTTAGTGGAGACTGTCTTGGTCAGTTGTCGATGGATACAGCCATAATAGCAGGAACTTTATATGGTCTGTGACGTGTCAGAACCCAGAATTTTTTTACAAAAATGTCTCTACAAAGAACTTTTTCTTTAACCCCTTACACAATGGCATTCTAGGTGAACCTGCTTGCCTCATTGACCCGTCTTTGTCTTCTTTTAATATCCCCTTGTCCTGCCCTCGTCTGCCTTCGATATTCTTATGGATAGACATAAACAAAAACAGCCATCCGTGTCCTTTTGGCAGGAGTCCTACCATTTATACCCCAGATTGTTCCTAGAAGGAAGTGACCGCTATGCTCCTACAGGGTTGGCTATGTTTGCCTGTTTCTAGAGACCATGGGTCATCCATGTGCCTATGTGGATAAAGTCGAGGTGAAGTGGCACAGCGCAGTAGAGCCTCCACACATTGCTAGTATTATCCTTGTGACTACTGAGCATATCCGAGACCTACATTAATCCTATGGAACTGATAGATGTCGCCTCGCACAGATCTCTATTTGTGACCGCTCTGTCATCCGTCTTAATGAATTTCCAAGCATTAGACTAATTGCTGTAGCAGAGCTGTTGCTTTCGTGTCACTGTCACCTTTTCACTTAGTAAAGCTGTAGTCTGTACTGGTTGAAAAGTGCAATGTTAGAATTTTCTTTAATCCTGTTTTTTTCCCTTCATTTTTCCCCTCAGGACTCCAGATGATCTCTCTACAGAGATACTTGCTATACTGCAGCGGGAGTTTAAGCTGAAAGAAGAGAACGTCAGCCTTACTAACAGGTAGGGACTGATTATATCCGCTATAGTATAACATGGAGAATTGTCAATTATTGTAATATTACATAATATAAGCCCCCTTCATGGCCAGAAGCCTCTAACCTATAGCAGGCCACTCTGCGGTGAAGGGGCAGTGACAGGTCTACCCAGAGGAACATATTATTAACCATATCTTTCCTGCCCGTTATTTATATGGTGCCAACCAGTGGCGGAATTTGCTCCTAACTGGAGACTTTAAAGAGCGTCTATTAGGTCTAAAATGCCCCCCAAGCCTATGATGATGTCATGTAGGTGCCTTTAATAGGAGCAGAAATATACCCTTGTGGCCACAAACTGTTACAACAATGCAGAGGTGATGACCTTTTTATGGATATGCAAATCAGTCTCTCATGCATTGGGGGCGGGGTCTGATTTATGTAGAGAGCCACAGGTGCTCTGAATGTCTTAAAATAAATAAATAAATAAATTGCGCCCTATGTTTCTCCTTTAGCCGTGAAGGACGTTTTTGGCCTCTGCCTTCGTCATGGCTGCCTGTAGGTAAATTATTTGGGGGATTCCTTCCAACAAAATGGCCACAGTCACTGTATAGGCAAAAAGTATGTAACCTAGACCGTGCCCTCTCCTCCTAAACTTCCTGGCTCACGTGCACTAGCCTTAGAGGGGGAACACATGGCTGCTACCATACAGAAGAATATATTGCTTTTCTAATTTTATTTTTAATGCTTAGCAAATATGACACAAGTGAAAAGAAGGGCAAGAAAAATCAGGAGATCTGGTGAGGTTTCATGTAGGGAATTATTTATTTTATGTACTTTTTTTATTGGCTATTTTAATCTGATTTAGCAGATCTCAGAATCGCACTTGTTTGCACGGTCTTCGCCATACACTCTCCGCATCCTGGGATAGCAGGAAGCAGTCACCTAGATCCATCATGGTGACCATCTACATCCTCCATTGTATTGCCAGGGAGTTTGCCAGTCTCCAGTCCTTCGTTCATGGGCAGCCAGTTAGGTTTCTGCTTTAATTTTCCAAAATCTAAAAAATTCAAGCGTAGTATCTGGTTGCTAGCGCCAACTATTCCACGATCCTATGCACCAGTTGTGATAAATCGCCCCCACGGTCTGCCTTATATGTAATGTCTGTGATCTCACCCTCTGTAATGTTTGCCGCTCAAAAGTCATGTCCCTTGTCCCAGTCATTTATATACGTTAATGTGATCTTCGGTAGCACTTAAGGAGCATGTAGAGCTTTCCGTCCTCCATTCGCAGCGTGTAAAGACTTGCGTCTCGTGCCCCCGGGGCTGAGCGGCACAGTTGGTTAAACACTTGCTGCTTCTCTTGACATTTCAACGTCTTCCGAGCCCCTGAGAATAGCAAAAATAGTTTTTGGCATTGCCAGTAGCTACAGTAAAGTGCACTCTAGTGCTGAAATGACTGATATTTTACATACTTGAGTCATCTTCAGTGCTTAAGAATGAGGGGAAAAATGTGTTTGATGAGCATTTGTTTGATTTGTAAATGTCAAGTGAAGTCTTCCCCTTCATGTAAATCTATGTCCTTGCTAGAGCCTTTCATTTAGGTCACTTGTGGCGGTGGTGGGGGCGCTGCCACCGAGATCCTTGATTTTTTGACTCTTGCTTTGTGTTTCTTTATAGTAAAGAAAATTTTTCAACACATTTTACACACATTATAGGAGTTATCCGACTTCAGTACCCAAAATCGCCGCTACTAAAAGGATGGCAAGTGAACGGCGCAGCGCCCGGCATGTACATAATGTCAGGAGCTGTGCGCTCTGGGAACCAGCTGATCTGTGGTGGTCTCAACAGTAGGACCCCTGCCCACCTTATCTAAAATAATTAGAATGCAATTTATTTATATAGCGCCAACATATTCCACAGCACGTTACAAATCGTAGGATTCGTGTACAAACAAAATGAGACATTACAGAGTAATAAATCAGTTCTCTCCATAGGAGTGAGGGCCCTGCTCATAAGAGCTTACAATCTAAAAAATTGGCCATCAGCTTTAAAGAGAACCTGTTGGGTCAATTTGGGACACTAAACCACCCCCAGGTCCTTTATAGATGGGTGGTTTGGTGTCCCAAATCGCCCAAAACAATCTCCTTATCTAGAGAGGAGTCCAGTGAGCCTCATCGGACTCCTCTCTGGTGCTTCCAGCATTTGGGCAGTTCTTCATGAAAGCTGAGGATGTACACCCTTTACTGCGCACATGCCGGAGGTACGGGGCATGTTCACTGAAGATGAGGTGTACTCCTCTGGCTTCATTGAAGAACCGCGGTGTTGCGAGGAGTACAGCCTGTTTTTATTGCTGGTATGGATGGCTTTATTACAGGATGATTTGGAAAACTAAACCCCTGGTCTATAAGGGCCTGTGGGTGCTTTAGTGTCCTGAATTGCCCTGACAGATTCCCCTTAAAAGAGGGATAACCCCTTTAAAGTTTGACTCCAATATATATATATTTTTTTAAACTCCTTAAAGGGTGTTTGACAATGGGTTTTTAAGTAGTATAATGTTGTACCGTGCTACTTTCAATGGGTTTTTAAGATCAGACAATCTCTTTAAGATGCAGCTTTCTTAGTATTTGGAGAATGTCTGTGATCATTTTACCCCTGGATTACTGTAATAAAAACTTGTGTTGAAATTAGGAGTGGGGAGGGGGGACCTGGACTGCAAATAAGTGTTTTCATGGGTTTATTGGAGTTGCATGCCAAGTACCACACCACACCACCATCTGTACAGCCTCTCCCCCACCTTCTGTCTCTATCCCTCTTCCCTCATAGATTGTAAGCCCTTGCGGGCAGGACCCTCTATCCCACTGTGCCAGTGATCACTGCTAGTATTATCTGTTTTGTATATCTGGTGTACTGTATGTAAATCCGCAAATGTAAAGCACCATGGAATTAATATAATACAGAGCACCATGGAATTAATTTAATAATGTACAGAACACCATGGAATTAATTTAATAATGTACAGAGCACCATGGAATTAATATAATAATGTACAGCACCATGGGATTAATATAATAATGTACAGAACACCATGGGATTCATATAATAATGTACAGAGCACCATGGAATTAATATAATAATGTACAGCACCATGGGATTAATATAATAATGTACAGCATCATGGGATTAATATAATAATGTACAGAGCACCATGGAATTAATATAATAATGTACAGCACCATGGAATTAATATAATAATGTACAGAGCACCATGGAATTAATATAATAATGTACAGCACCATGGAATTAATATAATAATGTACAGCACCATGGAATTAATATAATAATGTACAGAGCACCATGGAATTAATATAATAATGTACAGCATCATGGGATTCATATAATAATGTACAGAGCACCATGAAATTAATATAATAATGTACAGAGCACCATGGAATTAATATAATAATGTACAGCATCATGGGATTCATATAATAATGTACAGAGCACCATGAAATTAATATAATAATGTACAGCACCATGGAATTAATATAATAATGTACAGCACTATGGAATTAATGGTGCTATATAAATAACCAATTATAATAATAATCCATCAAGCATACATAACCATTTCTAATTCGAGGGCCACATTGTCAGTCTGAACTGATCCCAAAGGTGGCAATAAAACACAGGGGTATTACTATCTGAGACAGAAATATCAAAAGTGCTCATTCCCCTTTTTGGGTTGCCATCTGTGGGTGTCCTTCTTCTCCCCTTTCCCTCTATTCCTTTGGCTCACTCCATTGTAGTTTTATATGCGTTGTAGTTTCACTACAATGGAGATGGCCGTGTGTGTGCATCACAACCTCCTCTACTTCTTATTGGAGTGCGTGCCACACGGGATCGGAGAGCCTCATTCTACTAGAATGTGGGGGGGGGGGTTACCCATCTCCGCGCTCATACTGCATGCTAGCTTTCCCCGATCCTTGTCTTGGAGAAGTGTCAGCAGGAGCCCCTATAATGCCTTATATGTTCCCTAATAGCGGATATGGCCGGGGAATGGGATGGTGTCTTCAGGGCTGTTGAGTTGGAGTCTTGCAGTTGGCTCCGTGGCCAGTTTTGGTGGTGGTTAGAA
Organism: Leptodactylus fallax; assembly: GCA_947044405.1. Taxonomy (NCBI): domain Eukaryota; kingdom Metazoa; phylum Chordata; class Amphibia; order Anura; family Leptodactylidae; genus Leptodactylus; species Leptodactylus fallax. The sequence goes on from CAMRHE010000053.1 coordinate 2,282,665, forward strand.
AAAAATTAAAATAATATTAATTAATATTTTTAATATATATTATTTTGAACCATATCATAAAATTTTCAGAATTACATTTAGATGTAGAGCTTGTTCCATATTTTTACTTTTATAGCTTTACAACGTCTGTCTGACTCTTGCTGTGACTTTTTCCTAAATGGCGGCCATTGTTGGCTTCTGTTCACACTTTAGTTGTAATCCATTACCAGAATACCTTAGCCATGCGGTGCTCTCTTATCCATAATAAAATCCGATACTGTGTGCACTGCGGCAAAGCTTCAGCCATTTAACTCTAAACCATAAAAGTTTCCATTCATTTACAGCAAGCCGATATGGCGAGGACTTTACAGCCCTTGTAATAGATTCCGCATTGATAGTAACAAACTACGACTCTTGGTCCGTAGTTTTACTTTAGGAAAGTTGTGTGAATTAGTATGTAAGTGCCTGATGGCTGGAGATGGAAGGATTAATTACATTGCTGAAAAGGACAGGCTTGGAATGGGCCCCAGTCAATTTGTTTTGCATGCCGCCTGGATGTGCTACACTCCCCGTAACCAGCCATTCTGGCTGAAACACAATGAAGCTTCATTAATATGAATTCCCCGGCTCCGTACAGCGCCGAGGAGCTCTCTATGAATCCCATCTCAGATTGATTTCTATGAAATGCGAAAAGACATTTTGCCAAGTCGATGCCGCAGCAAACACGAGCGTATCAAAAAAAAAAAATCTTTCAATTTTTTCCTATTGTTAAACTCCATTTCTCTCTACTTTTTCCATGACACCATGGCTGGCTGGAGCCCTACAGGTGTGTTATTGAGGAGATAATGAATCTTACCAGCTCTTAAAGGGGTTCTCCAGATTTTTTAGTCAGTAATTGGAATTTATCCACCCATTGCCGTAGGTGGGTGTTAAGGTGACACATCCTTCATGTACAGCCTGTTCTGCGCCTTACTCACCACTTTTTGTGCAGGGCAGGCCGGGAATAGGATTCCTCAGCCCAACATGTATATTATAGGTCCTGACATGCGTTATACAGAAAACTTATACGCCAGTTCCTGACTTGCATTGGTTTCTAACTTGGTTCAATTTTTTAACGGGGTTGTTTTGTTATGGACATTTATCCCCTATCCACAGGACAAGGAATAAGTGTCTGCCTGGGGCCTGATCGCTGACTCCCCCAGTGATCAGTAGGGCAGGGGCCCGGAAGTTTCCCTAAGGGCCTCCTTGTGCCACTGTTATGGGGCTGTCACATTCATTTCGTATTGTATCCAGGCTGTATGGAATACTATTATTACTACTACTGCTATTACTATCCTCATAAGTCATGGACTTCCTCGCTGATAAGATGCCGCTCGTGTTCCTCTCTGACTGATCTTTATGTCCCAGTTATATAAATGACATTACCCTGATGTCTATTTTGATTTTGGAAATTCCTCTTTCATTTCACTATGAGGAAGAGAACAATATCCGAGTGATATACCGCCATCTAAATCCAGTCTCACGAGCCAACAAAGTGTTTACAACTTAAATAAAGGGAGGCTGGATTTATGTTTTATTTTGCAAAAAGAAGAAAAAAAAAATCTTCCCCTAAATAGTCAGGACTTGCCATAATTACCCTGCCAAGACTGTGAGATTCAAAGGCTGCGTACACATAAATAGGCTTGAAATGTTGAAATATGATCTAATTTTCCCTTTAATCTCTCTGCTGCGCTGGCAGTTCTCCTCGTGTTCACCTCATACTTATCCTTACCCGGTAAGGCTTTGTGCCCTAGTCTGTGTAGGGGGAAGAAAAGGCTTCAGAAAAAAAGATTAAAAAAAAATATTCTGGGTAAAAACATAAAAAATATCACAGATGTGATCATTGCAAAGGACAGGTCATCAATGTCAGATCAGTTTGGGGATCCGATACCCTGCCAATCCGCTGATACACAGGGAATGGAGCAGGAAGCGGACAGCTCCGTTCTCTGTGTGGTGGCGGAACTGAGTCACTGCAGTTTAGTAATCCTAGTAATCCACTCACTGCTAATAGGAATGAAGAGATCTTAATAACTGATAATATGTTACTGCTGTCCAACTTGTGACCGCTGAGGCCAACGATACATCTGAGCAATCACCTGAGCCGCTTCACTTCCGGTCCAGCCAGTGCGGGCACAGAATGCTACATGGCTCCTGACACTTAAGACCAGAGGTCTTATTTTCTTTTAGCACACCGCCATTCCTCCCTGTGCTTTCTAGTTACCCTTGGAAATTCCTTTTAAGGGTATGTTCACATGGCGTTATTTGACGTGGATTTGGGGGCGGATTCGGTCTCCGAATCCGCGGCAGATTCTGCACTGAATCGCCTCCCATTGTTTTCAATTATGAGGCAGAGATCACAGGACACTGAAAAAATAAGTGTCCTACTCAATCTTGCCACAGATTCTGCAGCTTCAGGCTCCCTTCCGATTAGACCCATTGATCTGTGCCCAGTCGGCAGCAGAAAGCCGCGACCAAATGCCGATGCCCCGCTAGACCGCCGCCGAATATATGGCAGCAGAAAGTTTAGAGGAATTCCTCTTCATTTTCTGCTGTGTGAACATACCCCAACTACTGCTCCATGACTAGTGCTATGGTTCTTGAGACTATCAATCTGGGAAGAAGGGAGAGTAAAAGTCTGTGTTTGGTTGACTTAAAGATGTTGTGCAGGATTAGAAAACATGGCTGCTTTCTTCTTCCCAGGAAGAGACCTAATATTCTTTGGTCTCATGGCAAAGCCACAGCTCCGTACCATTAAAATGAATGTGACTGAGTTGCAGCATTGCCATGTGATCAATGGACATGTCACGTCACTTCCTTAGAAGAAGAAAGCAGATATGTTTTCTTATCCGGCACAGCCCCTTTAAGACATCTTGGAATCTAGTCCTTCAATTGTTGGTGCCGGAAAGCTGAGGTGTCACACAATGGGGCAGATTTTCTAGTCTGTCTACGCTTGGATTGTGTCATAATATGTGCCAAAATTTGGTGCATTTCTTGAAAAAACTTTTGTGTTTTAGTTTTTTTTTTGTTTTTTTTAATCCCCCATCTAAATATACAAGGTGGTATGCTTTATCAGGAAGATTTTAATATTTTGCAACAACCAGAGTACCAGTCGTGCTTCTGCGGCCCCATTTATTGGCGCCAGCGAGCACGGCCACAAAACCAGACAGGAATAGGACCTGTCCTGAATTTTGCGGCCCGGACTGTTGGCCCACACATGGATCCGTGAAAATCACGGTCATGTACACGGACCGATAGCAATGAATGCGTTAGTGTGCTATCCGGTAAATATCCAAATAGTATACTAAACTAGCACATGGTTGTGTACATGGGCCCTAACATTGTATAATGTGAGCCTGTATGTAGCTTGCTTTTTAGCCTCAGTTCACATCTAGTGTTTTTTTTGTACACTTTAAGCTTGTCCTTGTCCTCATGTACCCGGCAAATGTCAAGTGTGTCCTTTGGTCATTCAACGGGCCTGTATACGTGCAAACGTTTTTTTCCCACCGTATAGGAAAGTGTAGACTACTGTGTTTTCTTGTGCACATATATAAAACTATATACACTGGTGCATACTTCAGACAGCACTATGGACATATAACTCCGGTGTACCCAAAAAGAGAATGTGAACAGAGCCTTAGATCCGCTTCAGATGGCAAGCACGAGACAAGAATACTTATTGCATTTATTCCTATACACCTTGGCCTGATGTCGCTCTGTGAATGAGGTCTAAGCTATCGCACCCTTTGGCTACATCCTCTTACCTTGATGATTTCCGGCATCTGGCAGGTAGGGGAGAGACACCTGTCGTTCTCGCAAAGCCGTCCATATAATGACAATAAAAACCGCTCAACTTCTAATATGACAGAAAGCGATTTCCTAATGGGGCGGGATGGAATCTTCCTCACAGCTTGCAGAAAATATAAATTCAGGATTGAGAACATCGATACAGACAAAGTGCACGGAGTGAGAAGATAATGATGGGAGATTTTTATAGAAAGCACAGTATAATGAAGGTGGCTTCATGATGGCTTTTATGGGATGGGACCTACCTGCACTGCAGTGCTCAGGAAATTGGCCACACTCGAAAGCTGCATGTAGGTAATGAAAGAATAGGCTTAATGACTAGTCCTATTTAACGGCGGCCATTAGTCTCAGCCTTAGTGTAATCTCCCTTCTAAACACAGAATTAATTTTCTCTAACTCTATTTTGTGTTCCTGGGTGTCTCTTCCATCAGCAGAGCCCGGCGTGTAGACTGACTGCTGCCTCTGCTCCGCTCCAGATCTGTCTTCAGGAGATTGTCTCCGCTAGGGTAATAAACTAGATTCATTCACGCTTTTGTATAACATAGATGTGCTATGGAAGGAAAGAGCTGAACTGCCCCAGACATCTGTATAGAAGCAGCTGGCCAGGGTTCATGCAGCTTTGTTCTCCTCTGACTACCGTGTATCTACAGACAAGACACATCAAAACATCTTCAAGTAGTAGTAAACACAGAAAATGCAAAAAAAATAAAAAAATGTAAAAATTGAATCCACTCCTTTGCCTTGATCTAATTTTGTCTCCTATTACCGTTAAAATATATAAGGAAATCAGTCATTTCTCCCCTACCCTGTACCTGGCTGAAAAGACTATCTGCAGCAGGAGCCTCCCCCCTCTCCACAATCTTGTCTATACTGCTAGCTTATGTAAATTCAAGAGTTTTCCTAAATACATTTTTTTTTTTAGCAATGCTGCCTCGTTTACCTGCTATGTGAAATTTTTCCTCCCATGGGTTACACAATGTTGTCAAGGCACCCGGCCTGTTATCTGATATCAGGTCGGATGACGTGGCTTACTGCTCTCTGGGGGGGGCTGAGTTTTCCAGATTGTTCTTGCTTTTAGAGCTATGTCAGGACAATCAGGTCAGCCAATTGCAGTTTGCTGATATAGGATCGGACAGTGTGAAACTTTGTATGTAAACACAAACATAACGTTCAGTTTGCTGCAAGTCTGTTGTCTGTCCTGGCAGCATGTAAGTGTTCTCCAACACTGTGTAATGTCATATACAGGACAGACCAAAAGTTTGGACACACCTTCTCATTCCAAGAGTTTTCTGTATTTTCATGACTATAAAAATTGTAGATTCACACTGAAGCATCAAAACTATGAATTAACACATGTGGAATTATATACTTAACAAAAAAGTGTGAAACAACTGAAAATATGTCTTATATTCTAGGTTCTTCAAAGTAGCCACCTTTTGCTTTGATTACTGCTTTGCACACTCTTGGCATTCTCTTGATGAGCTTCAAGAGCTAGTCACCTGAAATGGTCTTCCAACAGTCTTGAAGGAGTTCCCAGAGATGCTTAGCACTTGTTGGCCCTTTTGCCTTCACTCTGCGGTCCAGCTCACCCCAAACCATCTGGATTGGGTTCAGGTCTGGTGACTGTGGAGGCCAGGTCATCTGGCGTAGCAACCCATCACTCTCCTTCTTGGTCAAATAGCCCTTACACAGTCTGGAGATGTGTTTGGGGTCATTGTCCTTTTGAAAAATAAATGATGGTCCAACTAAACGCAAACAGGATGGAATAGCATGCCGCTGCAAGATGCTGTGGTAACCATGCTGGTTCAGTATTCCTTCAATTTTGAATAAATCCCCAACAGTGTCACCAGCAAAGCACCCCCACACCATCACACCTCCTCCTCCATGCTTCACGGTGGGAACCAGGCATGTAGAGTCCATTCGTTTACCTTTTCTGCGCTGCACAAAGACACGGTGGTTGGAACCAAAGATCTCAAATTTGGACTCATTTTACCAAAGCACAGATTTCCACAGGTCTAATGTCCATTCCTTGTGTTCTTCTTGTGCTTGTTGCCTGTCCTTAGCAGTGGTTTCCTAGCAGCTATTTTACCATGAAGGCCTGCTGCACACAGTCTCCTCTTAACAGTTGTTGTAGAGATGTGTCTGCTGCTAGAACTCTGTGTGGCATTGACCTGGTCTCTAATCTGAGCTGCTGTTAACCTGCGATTTCTGAGGCTGGTGACTCGGATGAAATTATCCTCCGCAGCAGAGGTGACTCTTGGTCTTCCTTTCCTGGGGCGGTCCTCATGTGAGCCAGTTTCTTTGTAGCGCTTGATGGTTTTGGCCACTGCACTTGGGGACACTTTCAAAGTTTTCCCAATTTTTCGCACTGACTGACCTTCATTTCTTAAAGTAATGATGGCCACTCGTTTTTCTTTACTTAGCTGCTTTTTTCTTGCCATAATACAAATTCTAACACTCCATTCAGTAGGACTATCAGCTGTGTATCCACCTGACTTCTGAACAACATAACTGATGGTCCCAACCCCATTTATAAGGCAAGAAATCCCACTTATTAAACCTGACAGGGCACACCTGTGAAGTGAAAACCATTTCAGGTGACTACCTCTTGAAGCTCCTCAAGAGAATGCCAAGAGTGTGCAAAGCAGTAATCAAAGCAAAAGGTGGCTACTTTGAAGAACCTAGAATATAAGACATATTTTCAGTTGTTTCACACTTTTTTGTTAAATATATAATTCCACGTGTGTTAATTCATAGTTTTGATGCCTTCAGTGTGAATCTACAATTTTTATAGTCATGAAAATACAGAAAACTCTTGGAATGAGAAGGTGTGTCCAAACTTTTGGTCTGTACTGTACATTTACTGTGCATATTATTTCATCTGCATTATTATAGATTTCTAGTAATGATGATAAAATTTCATAGTAAAGGCAATGTCTATCTCTAGTGAGATATTTCATAGTGTCCTGTCCATCAGTCAATGCCGCCTCCCTCCAGCTTGTTGTAGAACACAGGAAGTGAGAAGACGACACAACCGGTAAAGCTGATGACAGAGGGAGATGGGAAAATCCCTTTAAGTTCCACCCCTTTTACTTTTAACATTTATTTCTAGGTTTAGTGTTCCTTTTTAGGCCAGGTCCACATGTAAGGTGGCCGACACAGACTTGCCAGCCACTATCCGATGTACAGTTTCAGAAGCATGGACAAGACTTAAAATAAAAAAAAATAATAAAAACCCTACAGCACCATTTTACCCATGCCGCCTGTTTTCAGCTTGCAGCATGTTATTTTATGCTGCGGGTTTACTCTGTGACTTTCAGTCTTTGAAATACAAAGGCTGGAAACAGCTGGATACCCACAACCTTCGTAACATCTACCCCACTTCTGTAGGAGTCACCTTATTTGGATATACCTTTTTAAAGGTGGTTTTCACTTTTAAAGGGATGCTTTCTTTCAAGTGATTGTATCTGGTCCTACAGCTCAGCCCCAGGGGAACACACACAAGCATTGAGGACTTGGCCTACAAGACAAAAATGTGTGTTTACATAAGTGTTTTCTCCTTCAACTGACTTTAAAAAGTCCCTCCAAACCGCCACCAATACTCTCCCAATTGAGGACACTTGCACCTAGCCAAGTGTGCATGTATTTTGGGAGGTTGGGAAGGATAGCTGTCGGCTGAAAGAGCGTTCCGACACCTGAATTGTGTCTTGATTGCACTTACACCACACTTGCCAACATTTCTAAATTAGTCTCCAGAGGACCCAATGCACTCCATTGGTCACGCCCCCTGTCACTAAAGCCCTGCCCTATTTGGGGTGTGCCTTGCTGGTTTTTCATGACTTGGGTTTGAATGAGCTGGCCATGCCCCTTTGTTATGACTTCTCCCGCACACGAAATGTCCACGTCACATAGGATATAACACAGCCTGACGCATGGCGGAGCATTGTGCTTGCCCCAGGTCATCCCTTTATGTGGGAGCCTCCGGACATTTTGGGGAGTTGGCAAGTATTACTGGCACAAAGACTTCTATTATCTAAGTCTCCCTCTGCGTGGGCAAATGTAGTACAGTATTCTGCGGCCATTCAGTGTCCGTGCATGGGCGGACTAGGTGGTTTAGAGCAAGACTGTCAGCTTGTTATCATCTCTCCTGTCTGGTGTCAGAGACCCTCCCCTACATCGTCTACGAACCCGAATAGGAATAATCCGAAGGAGACCGCCCCTTTAAGTTCTAGCCATTTCGATACAGTTGAGAAATTTGTCGCCTGTTGGTCCTAGTCAGTTCAGCATATGGTTGCCATCATGAGCGGAATTTAATGATACAATAATGAATTGTGTTCTTTAAGGGTTAGATGACGGGAGAAGTCTTTTTGTAATTCATGTCTGCTTTTGCCGGTAGCCGCCGATCTCAGATTGCCATCAGTGATTCATCTACTTAATGCATATTAAATCCATTAATTAGGAGAAAATTGACTCCCGCTGTTGATGCATCTATTGAAGTGAAGTCGTCACTGTAGGGGCGCACATTTACTGGGATTTCATCCCTAAACACTTGTTCGGTGACTTTTATTAATATTACGTCTTCCCCTCACGCTGATGTTCTCTCCCGCCATGTCTCAATAATCGCAGATGAAGCTTTTAGGTTGCCAAAAATCAGTGTCCTGTGTACCCAAGTGCCGGTCCCTTCCAAGTATTAATCTATTGCCAAGCCATGAACGGCCTCTTGGGAGCGAGAGTGTGATCTACATAATTACGCTTCTGTTAAGCGAGCCGGACTATGGCCAATGTTCATTTCTTGCCACTCTCGTGATTTGCAGCCCTAATCTTTCCGGCTAATGATGGGAATTCCAATTTTCCCTTGATGACACACTGTAACGAACACTTATTTTTTCTAATTGCCTGTATGGGTGGTGAAAATTGTTTTTTTTTTCTGCTTTCTTATTGACGTGCTTTATGGGAAAGGGAAGCTGTTAAGTGCTTTTGTTATGGGGTGTATTAACAAATATTGTATGGCTTGCTGGTTTATAGTGCCTGATTCGCAGTAGTTGAGGAACGCTGTCAGTTCTCTAGAGCTTTGGTATTTTTAATTCCATTTAAATTTTTTTTTCTAGGCTTCTAAAAATACAGAAAAATGCTTACATGTGTTTGTGTGTTCACCAGGTGATGACACCCACCATACCCCAGAAGGAATTATTACAAGTTTTTATTACATTGTTTAGTTCTATTTAGCACCTTTGTTTTGATGCCGCCAGGGCTTGCCTTGCATGCATAAAGAGTTTAAGTTCCCTTGATTTCCTTCCCCTCTTAAAGACACTTGCCTCCATTTACAATTGTCTCAATGCACAGTACAAGGTAGTGCTGTGATATTCACTGCTTTGACATACAACACAAGTCTTCTAGGAGAGGCAGCTTCTGTTTTATTTCTTACTTGCACAATCTGCTACCCAGCATGAGAAACATGATGAGCAGTAGAGGTAACGTGTAAAATAACTTACCACAGAGAGCTACACATAGGAGGTCACACAAGCAACAGATACATACCTGAAGCGTGGACATGGGACTGCATCGGAGACTGACTTAAAGGGATTTTCCAGCTTATGGATATTGATGACCTGTCCTTTGGATTCTTGGGAAAAGTCATCAGTATTAGGCGGGCGTCTAAGAACCGGCACCCCCATCAGTCAGCCATTGACAGCAGGCTTTAGAACTAACACAGAGAATGTGCTTAATGGATAGGCCGTTAATATCCAGTATTCAACAACCCCTTTAAATGTCCAAAATTTCTAATAGGAAACCCTGAGAAATGGCAGAATGCAGAGTTATAAGAATTATGGAGCATCTTTTATTATATACAAGTGTTTACTAGAACACATAACTGGATTGATGACAGGTCCTCTTTAAAATGGCTGCTTTGGCTGCAGTCCCTTAAAGGGAATGCATGTCCAATGTTTATATTTATTAAAACAGATAATGAAATGTATCACTTTTTTTTTTTCAAATTAGTTTTTTTGATTGCAGGTTTTTTTTTATTCTATTTTTGTATACATGATTTTGTGGCGGCCATCTTTCTGGAGTTCTCCTCTGCTCTGTTAACAGCATTCAGTGTTCTGCTTTACAGCATATCATGGCCATAGGCAGTAATAGTCTGGAGCCGACTCATTGAGATCTATGGGAGAGTTTTGTAGATATGCTCTGTGTAGGGAGGGGGAGGAGATAAGCGGTGACATCATCTATTGCCATCATCTGTGACATCTATTGTCAGTAGTGGATATGATAGGTCAGTGGTGGTATCAGCCTATTATTAGGCTTAAGGGCCAGAGTATAAATTGCAGGATATAGTGTATATATATATATTTTTTTTTAATGTAGAAAGTGACATTGAAAATTTTACATACAATAATAAAAAATACATAAATTTATTTCACAGAAAAAATTGGTTTAGCGGCTATTTTTGGTGACTCATTCCTTTTAAATTCAATACAGAATGGCATTTTGAGCAGAGGGGACCCAACATTTCTTTGCATTGTGCAGTATTTTGTTGCCTACCATGGGCAGTCCATTGCTGTCGATGGGCATTGGGTAACACTTATTTTTTCCCAATACAGGGAAATTGGATACTTCCAACCTGGTTCTTCCACAGACTAATATGGGAGGTCCCGGCAATGGACACATTTTTCAGCAGACAGATTTGTCAAATTGTTTTAGGGTGATGGCATGTGACCAAAACCCCTTGGCCACCCACAGCGACCCAACAGCTGTGTAATGTTGCAAGTAATACCTCCGAAATTATAGCCACAGCGTTGTGCAGTCATTGACCCAATACACACACGAGTGCTCCGCCACCCTGCAGTGTCTTTAAAGGGCACTACCAAAAATATAACCTAAACATTGAGATTTCAGGTGGAATTTTTCCATTGATGCCAAGATTCTTATTCCTCACACCAGCCAATACATCAGTCTTTAGCTGAGACTCGGCATATCCAAAGTGCATTGGCAATGTATGACACCTTAATATTTTACTATATTAAAAGACCTTTGTTTTGCATGTTTTTTTTTTCTTACAAGCTTCTTATATCCTATTGTACGCATTGACCATTTACTAAATATCTTTACTGTTCTAAACTTTTCTAAACCAGGTTTTCAGTGACTCGTTGCCTCTTGCGTTACCTCTTTTGCACCAGAAGATGGCGCCTGCAGCATGGCTACAGGCAAGGTTCTGCTTTTTCCGCCAGTTTTTGTTACAGTAAACTGCGCAGCACTTAATTTTTATTTTTTTTTCTTCCTGAAGTCTGCTCGCCCATGTGTTTGTGTCATACATTGTAACTCCGCTCATACGTGCTTCACTTTTACACCTCCTAAAAAGCGTCTATTCATCTTCCATTAGTAATGATGGAATGTTTCAGACCCGCACCCTGGCTAGTCCTCTATTGTATTGAGCTGAATAATACACTTTCCATTTTCTATGATTTTAGTCTGCATTGCACTGTACAATGTAATCCATAGATGGATTTATTAAGTTAGAGATGTAGCAGAGCTGAATGTGTCTTCTAAAGGGTGAATGTGATTTAAAGAAAAATATACTTAGGACACACAACATTATTGATGTGGCCTGTTATGGATGGTGGTACCAGTGCGGAGACCACCAAGGATGCTCAGAATCGAGAGGTGTCAGGGCTTTGTTTGCTTTGTAGATCTACAGGCTCCACCAATTCTAGTGTGGTGCAAAAATTTAAGGCAGGGTTAGTTTAACAGACAGAAACCATAGGAGCACTATGTAGAAACCAGGCTGTAGGGGGAGTGACTGAGCATGTGCGTCCACCTTCATTCAGCTCATTAGTTGGACGCTCATTACTATATACTTCGAACACGCCTTACTATGGATATGATAGTCATAAATCTTCACTAGATCATTTTTGTGCCTCTGTATCCCATCGTTTTGCACTGACATGGCTGCCTGTATGAAGCTTGGAGTTCCTGTACCACCTTATTGTAGACCCCCATGGAGCGCTGCTCTGTAGCACTGGTGGTTATTGTGATTTATATGCCGGGCGTCCTCCCTGTAGTCTACTTTGTCAGGAGCTAATTAGTCTGTCATGGCGGATAAGCTTTACTTCTACTGCACTTACCTGAGAGCGTTCAGCACTTTATGCTTTTCCTAACCACCTTTATGTGCCATCAGTCAGTGTGAAGACGACGCACCCTGGATATGTGCAGACTCAGGAAATTCTGCTTATGGTACATTGAAGAGTCTGGACATATATCCTCTCCACCCCTGAGATGTACAGAGCCAAACCATCGACTCCAACTATGTATCTAATAATTCTACAATAGTGATAATTGTGTAACATAATTAATCTTTTATTTTCATGTCGTGTTCTGTAATATTAGTTGTGACTCCACAGTCCTGGTTGTCGGGGCTGTTAGTGGCCGTAGTGAGCGTACCTTTCTTTGTGTCGCGTTGTAGTCTTACTGCCAAGTATATCGGCTTTTAATTCCTATGTAAATGTTTCCATGCCATGGCCGCATCTACCGGGGCAACTGTTTGTCTGTTTGCCACCACCTAATATAAGGACTGACAGGTCCCAATGTGCAGTAACCACACTCGAAATCGGGTGCCATGGCAGGCGCAACTAGTTTTTAGAACAAAAGGACCTTGCACTTGACCCTTCTGCATCATAAGTCAGAACATCCTCACTCCATTTAGATGGTTGGCCGGTCCCCCTGAAGTTGGCGGGTTCGGTCAGCATTAACTTAATGGAAATGGTCTCCTTAAAGGGGTGTTTCTGTGGTAAAAATATTGATAACCTATCCTAAAGATAGATCGGACTCCTGGTGCCCTCCATCAGTCAGCTGTTCCCCTAGGGGATAGAGCAGGAAGCAGACAGCGCTGTTATCTGAGTAGTGGCCAGACCAGGGTATTGCACTTCAGCTCCCTTTCATGTGAATAGTGGCTAAGCCGCAGTAACTCAGTGCAACCACTACATGGAGAATAGCGCTGTCTGCTTCCTGCTCCATTCTCTGGTCATCAGCTGTCATTATCAACTAATCGATGGTGGTCCCGGGTGTCAGACCCCCACCGACCTTTAGGATAGGTCAGCTATAATTTTAGCCTTAGAAACTCCTTTAAGAGCATGAAGACCCTCAGGAACCCTACTGTATACTTCACTGTTATACAGAGGGCCCCTGTGCAAGATTAGGATATGAACCCTAGACTTTTTAAGAGGATATTGAACCCTCTTACCTACTGGGTCCCTATTTTGCTGCTCATATTTTTTGCCCCAATTTTCTCAGTTTTATTGCTCATTTTACCAATAGATATTAATACTTTTGAGCCCTTTGATAAATGGTTTGAGTTCTTGAAGATATCTTTGCGGAGCTTGAGCTCATTTCCGCCTCTCCTCTTTTACACACAAGCGGTTTGTGATGTCGTGTAACTTCGGGATGATCTATGCTCCTTTATTCTCTTTGCCCACTTCTAAATGTATTCGGCCGCAGTCAACCAAGTCTTCTTTGGTTAATGACTTCTTATACATTTGCTGACTTCACTGTATGGTAAATCGCTTTTCTACGACTGTTCAGGTTTTCTTTTCTGTTGTGTCTTAAGTATAAAGTCTCCTCCGCATGCTTATAAAGTATAAAACAAGTGAAGGGGTGCAACTTTATTCTTGGTTTCTTGAACTTGCATGCCAGGGTGTACTTTTTGGATGTAAGGGTCTGTTTAAGCCCAACGCATGGTCCACTAAGTGCAGAATAATTGAGGTTAAAGGGGCCTGTCCTCACTCCTGACATGTCTGTGTTATTACTTGTATCTTTTGTGAAATAACAAATCTGGAACACCTTTTCTTAGAAGTTTGTCTTGTGACATTCCTCTGTTATTCTTCCTTGAAATTTATGAAAAATTTGACAACTGAATGTTATCTGTGTGTGTATCTGTATGGGGCGGGGGGTATCCTAATTCTCCCTGATGGCTGATATTGGGGGAAAAATAACTGGACCTGTTGATTCTAAGAAGCCTGATCCTTCCTTGATTCTTTAAAGGTTTTATTCTCTTCCCGTCCCCATTGGGAGTGTCTGCTCACTTGGTAGATCCAAACATTTGTTTGTATGGAGGTGTCAAAGTGAAAAAATACATCTATTGCCGATTTGAGGGTTACAACCACCTTAAGGTCAAAATCGGAAGCTCTTCATCTCCTCTTTGTCTGATTCTGCCTCATAAGGGTATATCCACATGGTGGAAGATGAAGAGGAATCTGACATCTGCCTCGGATCCCTCTTCTTTCCCCCCTACTCTTCACTCTTTGCGGTGGATCGGCATTCCCTCACGGTGACTCAGTGGTTAGCACTGTAGCCTTGCAGCGCTGGAGTCCTGGGTTCGAATCCTGCCAAGGACATCTGCAAGGAGTTTGTATGTTCTCCCCATGTTTGGTGGGTTCCTCCGGGTACTCCGGTTTCCTCCCACACTCCAAAGACATCCTGATAGGGAATGTAGATTGTGAGCCCTATATGGGACAGTGACTGACAGTGTATGTACAGCGCTGCGGAATATGATGGCGCTATACAAGTAAGCATAATAAAAGCTTAGCCCAGGTGAATGAGCCTGTTCAGCAGGGAGTCTTGAGCCGTGGACTCAATCATGACAAGATCGAGTAGGATGCTTATTTTTCAGGGTGGAATCTGCCCCCAAATCAGTGTCCTATTCCACCGTGTGAATATACCCTTGCTACCTGCTCAGTATTGCCACGGATTCCGCGCCTCAAGACTCTAGACATTCATCTGGGCCTAATCGGCAGTGGAGAGCTGCGACAAGAAATCGGGGAATGGAAAATGTAGAGGAATCCGAGGCGGAGGTCACCTCAAAGACCTCTTCATTTTCCACGTGTGAGCGTAATGCGAGGAAACTATATGATCGGATTGGTCAGGTCTCCCCCATCACCCCCTTTTTTTTTTTTCCCCGCACATCAATTGTCCTGCTGCCGTTAACGTTTTGTAACCAGAAAGCTTGTCTATCCGTGTGAGCAACGTCTTCATTAACTCGGGCTATGTCACGTTGTCTGTCTGGTCAATGACAACGGCATAATCTCGCCTCGTAAGTGATTACTGTTTACATTATGGTAATATTCTTTGTGTAACCTTGACCTCGCTCATCAAGAGCCGCACCGGATTCTCTGAAGCGTAATGTCGTATTCTGGAGATGTTCTGTCTTGTTAAAACTCCCCGATCATTCAGCTGAGAAAATAACATTTGTACAAAAAGCAGCAAATTTCTGTAATTTGGCCTAAAGCCGCTGTAATACCCGAAAAGCTCAGGAACTGTAGTTGTGTAGATGTTGCTGAAGGTCACAGTAGTTCTACAGGTTTGCACAATCTTGCAAGACGTGTAATCTCCATCTTAGATTGATTTTAGTTTAGGAAAACTTGATCAATAGTGCAGGATGAGGTTTGGGAAAAGCATGATGGGATGGCTGACAACCTGTCCTCCACTTCTTTACTGGCCACACAGCGACGAGTCAACTGTGAGCTCAAGATCAAAGCCATTTGGAACGGATTGTTTGCTATGGTTACATTGTCTGATAGTTGCAACCTTTTATATTAGCTTAAAGGGGTTATATATGGATAGGATAATGCACCGTACAGTATGGACATGCTTACCGCAGTGAAGATTGCGCCCCCCAATGATTGCTTGGCAGGGTGCAGCAGCGGGCGGGGGGGTCCTGCAACTGGAGTGAAAACAGAAATTACATCATAGAGGGTCAGGATGACCGCACGGGAGGCTGAGGAATAAGACTGAAAATTATTCTATCCTTACATAACACC
The DNA here is from genome assembly GCA_947044405.1 of Leptodactylus fallax. Classification (NCBI taxonomy): domain Eukaryota; kingdom Metazoa; phylum Chordata; class Amphibia; order Anura; family Leptodactylidae; genus Leptodactylus; species Leptodactylus fallax. Next base: position 2,298,297 of record CAMRHE010000053.1, read on the forward strand.
TTTAAAGTAGTTGTCAAGGATTGTCTAAGAAAATTGCCTAAGGCTACGTTATCCGATAAAGACCTGCATGGAGGACTTTTCTCTCAGCCACTTACAGCTTGAAAATGGCAGAAACCCGGCGGACCCCATTCTAGTCAGTGGGGTCTGCCAGTGTCCGTATGTAACCGCTGTTTTAGCAGTCCGGCTAAAGTCCTGCAAGCCTGAATGACAGAGAGCACAACACTAGTGTGAACCTAGCCTAAGCACAGGCAGCAGTATTTAAAAAAAAAAAATACAAAAAAAAAAAAAAAACATTGACAATTTTCTACAATTGAACTTAAATCGTATATACAGTATTTTCTGTTTTTATTCTCCATCCCATTGTTGTGCGCTGCTGTTCGTTTTCCAGAACTATCCCACATGAATGCAACCTATAAAGCCAACCATACACCTATTATGTCCGCATTCCCCCCATAGACGACTACACTTAGCCGAGTGTGCATGTGTTCTCAGTATGGAGACAGGAATAAGCCTTTCACAAACAAACACCTCTGGCAGCAGCTTATCTCCCTTAAGACAAAGGGTCAGGTTTATTAAAATCCACTTCCCTTCCTTTTACAGACATCTGCTGTTGAGAGAGAATTGGGACACCCCTATGATCCATACTTGCCCGCTTTCCTGCAGGCTCCCGGAAAAGGGGTGACCTCCCAGAAGAGCCGGCAAATCTTCTGGTCCACCGGGGAGACAGTCCCTGTGACTTGAGCACTTCATCTGCAGGTCATGTCCAAAAAAGGGGGCATTGGCAGAACGTGTCGATGCCCTGAAAGATGTTCCCACACCAATGGGGGACATGGCTTCAGCCAAGCGTGCAGTTCTCCTGGAATCCCACAGCAAAATGTCAGAACCTTGCTAAACCCAGTGGGTTCAGCAAACCTTCATCTTATGGACATTCATCTATAGCCACCTTAACACTATTCATCCTGATCTTCCTGGTTCTTGAATACGGTACTACCCTGATACACCGTACGAGAAGAGGTGTAGGATGTGTGTATACGGTGCATGATCTATGTGCTATTAGACCACATCTTCTAGAAGCTTCAGCACACAAAAGACATTGGCTAAGAAAGCAATGTTCTAGGCCCCCATCTATAGAAGGCAGCGATATATGATCACACTGCCCTCATGTAGAGAGATCCGATCAGTGAGGTTTCATTGGTGCAGTAGTGCAGCGGTTGCATTATATTACATAAAAGGTTTATATCTATATGAATAAAGATGGCAATGACAGGATGAATGTTCTACAAAACAAGGACTTAACAGTATCAGGAGCAATTCTTGAGATCTGCATGAGACATGCAGTAGGAGATTTGCCTCCAGCCACAGACTGCAAGACCAGACATCATCTGTAAAGAGGAAGCCTCTGGGCAGTCTTTATTAGTAGCTTGTTGTCTGCACGTTGGCAGTGCCGTATGCATTGGCGCTGTGGACGCGTCGGACCACGGGATGCCAGGCTTGGATGCTCTGCTTATATTTGTACAGACATTACAAAGGCTGCTGCCCAGTCTCATAGCAGACATCAATGGCTGAACGGTACGTGCATGAGAGAGGAATAATCCTGACATCCTCTACGTGACGACTACAGCTGTACACTATAGTAATGGGGGGTATCCGATCTCCCCATGATATAGCACTAACATATATACTAAAGACCCACGCGTATGAAATATGGCTTTAGATGTATAAGCTATCCAGTGAATCATGCCACCAATGCCATAAAATTACTGCTGTGACGGGATACGGGGGGTGCATATACCGCCTTAGGTAAGTTTAGCTTTGTATTTGTGAAACAGGAATGAATGCCAGAGCGGTGAGCGTGCGCTGGTCCTTATATTGGATTTTTGGAACCTTTTGTATAGTATTATTGGAGCTGACCATGGCAACCGAAGACCGAATCTTCTCTGGAAAAGTCACAGCTGGAACCTGCTTGTTATGGGCAACACGGATTATTTACTTCTGCTCCGGCAGAAATTTAAAGGGGTTTTCTGTCCCCAAATGGATTTTTCATACCGATGACCTCACCACCCTATAAGGCCTCTTACAGTGAGTTCGACGGCTGAAATGCAGAGAGGAAAAATCTCTCAAGGGGTTAAGATCGCTGTTGACCTAAAGCCGGATATCTACATAATTGAGACGTTTTTTGGCCATTTCAGGTCCGTCCGCTTGGTGTTTTCAATCCTAATTTTACAGAACTCTTTATCCTCCATTATTGACTTCAAGGGGGGAAAAAAATTGATTTTCTGACGTGCGGAAGTGGCGGCATTACTTATGTAAAATCTGCACTGGGCCCGGCAGCGGTGAATTAAGAGACGTTCTCGGTCCCTCTTGTATTTGTAACACACTGTTATACATTTCTTTGGCTAAAGCCCAATAAAAATAGCCGAACTTCCATATGAATGTGAATGAATTTGCTAAGTAAGAAACAGCTTGTGCCTTATTATGGCCGGTCTAATGAATCAAGGTGTGATACCAAGGTAAGCGGAGCCTCGGATAACCTCGCTCATTTTTCACTGTAATTGCTTTACCACATGAAAAATGCTTCATAAATATAAACTGCTCCTTCCTAAACCTTTGCAGCCTACAAATAGGATTTTATTTCCCCCTCACACATTATGAATGGAATTTTTTTTGGAGCCTTCTGATTTGGTCAAGGTGAAGATTTTTTACTCCACACAGTCTTTATTAACCATATTGTCCTCCTTGATCATTTTGATGTGTTTGTTCATAAGGTAGCACTAAGTGCATGCTGGGAGTTGTAGTGTTACCACCGCTGGGGATCCACAGGCTCCAGAACACTAATGTATTGTATATACAGATTTATAGGCTTGTATGTGTAAAACTATGCTTTAAAGGGATCACATCAGGGTTACATCCTAGAAGACGCCTTAAAGGGTTGCCTCACCTCACCATATGTCGTCTTAAGAATTATGGATGTCATGAAGAGGTGACCACTAAGAAATACAAGCTTTTCTCTGTTGCCCGCCATCTGTGTGTTGCATTGAAGCTATTCATATGTATTGGTGTAAGTAATGCAACGTAGGCACTGTTGAGTGAACTCGTTCTGAATGAATCAGGTTCATCCCAAATTTTCCTTAAGTTTTGAGTTCAACCTAAACCCAAATCTTTGGGTCCAGTGGAAACATAATAAACACTTATATTCCCCTTCCCTCACCTCTCTTGGAATCCTTCAGGGTTCTCTTTCAGCCTCCTGTATGACATCATGGGCCCTGGGGGGGACCGCAGAGGCCTCAGTGGTCATGTAGGATGTAGATGTTATAACACTTGTGTTAAAGTACCTATGATGATGGCGCACCCCACGTGACTGCTGAGAGACAATCACTGGGACAGTGACGTCCTCCAGGAGGCCAGAAGCAGATCCAGAGGTTGCTACAGACCTTGTGAGGGAGTAAGGAGAGATGAGGGAACGCGAGTATGTGTGTTAGGTTTCTGCACCTCTCCTGGTCCTCTACTTATTATACTCTGTGGTCTGAAGAAACCCCCGAATATAATAATAGCACGTCTGATCCCCCATCATAGACTGTAACGTAGTAGATAAGGTTGGATAAAGACACAAGTTCATCAAGTCCAACCGATAAACCTACCATGTTGATCCAGAGGAAGGGAAAGCATCCCCTTGAAGCAGATGCCAATTTTCCCCATCAGGGGAAACAAAAACCTTCCCTCACTTTGTCAATTGGAATTAATCCCTGGATCAACATCTTATTCCAAAATACTAGTTCATAACACTTGTAATATTTTAGCTTCCAAGAAAGGTGTCCAGTCCCCTTTAGAACTTGTGCAAGTTATCAGCCATCACAACATCTTATGGCAGCGAGCTCCATAGGCTCACTACTCTTACCGTAAAGAAGCCGGTCTATGGCTGTGGTAAAACCCCTTGTCACGGGTCACAGGTTACAGGCCTAGGGGTAAAGAGATCATTGGAAAGATCCCTGTATTGTACATTCTTATATTTGCACTGTTGGGGTCTTTGCAATAGAAAGGAGCAATTTGTGGCCACTTCTCCAACAAAATCTTTTATTAAAGGGGATGTCTGTGATAATACGACACCGGTCAGAAGTGCCACCTGCAGATCTCCTGTACTTTCTATTTTGGGACAGGAAGTAGCCACCTGGCAGCTAAGGTCAGCCATGTTAAATTTCTGGATTTGTAATGCATGGGACCAAATAGCAAAAAATCCACAATAAAATCTGCGTACCAGATGTGGCTTGGCAAGGATTCTCTGTATGCTGTCCAGGGCTGTGCGAGGGGGTTTAGTTGCAGTCTGTTTTCTCTTTATTAAGCCAATTGATCAGGTTTTAGGTACAAGCCAGCTTTTAATTTCTGATCTTTAAGTGCCTGTCGCAAATGAACGCTCGGAAGAATTGGACTTGGTTTTTTATTTTTCGGGAAATTGTAAACGCTGTTGATTGCTTTACGCAAGTAAATTGCCTGATTGATTGGTAACTCGCAGGGATATAGAACCAGGGATTTTCTAATTGATCCCTGGATCTACTAGTACCCCCGTTCCTAATATTCTTAATTGCCTTTTAGCAGATGATATTGAATCATTTACTGAACGGCTGAGCATTACTAACTTCACATCCTTCCCCACAAGCAATTTATCTTCTATTGAATTCATAGTTAATGTTACCATTGACATTGTCACGATCTATAGAAAATCAAAGCCCTGGGATCTTAATTAAAGCTCTCAATTGTCTTTCCTAACTTTATTCATCTCTTCCTAATGGTGGGCTGATGTTAAAGGGGAGGGGGGTTCAATTTCAGACCAATATTAAGAGACCAATGTCATTGTTTGTATGAAAAGTTGTACAATTTTCTTATTTTCTGTATCAATCCCAGACGGTTTTCTAGATCTCTACCTACATGTCATTCATTCTGCTTACTTTCAGTGGATAAAAGTTGGTCCATGGTCATGTGATATATACAGTCCATGGCAATGTGATATATATATACGGTCCATGGTCATGTGATATATATATACGGTCCATGGTCATGTGAATATATATATATATATATATATATATATATATATATATATATATACGGTCCATGGTCATGTGATATATATATATATATATATATATATATATTATATACGGTCCATGGTCATGTGATATATATACGGTCCATGGTCATGTGATATATATATATATATATATACGGTCCATGGCCATGTGATATATATACGGTCCACGGTCATGTGATATATATACGGTCCACGGTCACGTGATATATACGGTCCACGGTCATGTGATATATATACGGTCCACGGTCATGTGATATATACGGTCCACGGTCACGTGATATATACGGTCAACGGTCACGTGATATATACGGTCCACGGTCACGTGATATGCGGTCCACGGTCACGTGATATATACAGTCCACGGTCACGTGATATATACGGTCCACGGTCATGTGATGGACTCACAGGTGCAAAACTCCTTACCAAACAGACGTCTGATTACTGTGCTGCGACTAGAACCGCTACGATCAGTGACTGTAGTTTAGCTACAGTGCCTACAAGGAGTCTGAGGTAGTCTCAGACACACCTCTGTCTCTTCATTGGTTCATGCTGGTGGGTGTGTTTCAGACTACCTCACACAGTCTCAGATCACAGCTATGCTCTGATGTTAAAAGCAGTCAAGGAGCCTAATCTGAGCACTAGAAATAGCCGGTAAGGACTGACTTGCATATACTTTTTGAGATGCTGATTGGAGGGTCCCTTTAAAAGGAACCTGTCAGGGTGATTTGAGACACTAAACTACCCACAGGTCCTTATTGACCGGGGGTTTAGTGTCCCAAATCGCCCTGTTGTGAAGCCATCTGTGCCCACACTAAACATAGAAAACCTTTTATACTCTCCCTGTGGCAATACTCTCGACGGAGTTCCTCATTAAAGCCAGAGGAGTACACCTTGAACTTAAGGGCGCATGCGCAGGACCAGGGACGCCAGGTTTTACATCACCATTTTCACTGAATAGCTGTGCTGGTGCTGGGAGTATCAGATGAGACTCATCACACTCTTCTCTAGGTAAGTATAAAGTATTATTATTGATGTGGGCACAGATGGCTTTACCACAAGGGTGATTTAGGACACTAAACCTCTGGTCCGTAAGGACCTGTGTGTGGGTTTTAGTGTTCCAAACTGACCTGACAGGATCCCTTTAAGTTTTTTTTTACATAGATATATACCTTATTCTTAGAAGAGGGTTTAAAAGAGTGATCCAGGACTATATTTAGCTCTACTACTTCTCAAATAAATGCGTCTGAACTGCAATACCAAGCACTGCCACTATATGATGTGTGGCGCTTTGCTTGGCAGTGAATGGGCCGTAGCAATCATGATCATAGTCCCAAACAACCCATTTAGGGATGTTCTTATTATCAGGCACCCAAATGTTTCTGGGGGGCTCTGAAACACTCAAACAAAAGATGCTGATGTACATCAGAGTTTATTATCTACTGCTAAGATTAGCATCTATTCTTTTGAGACCTGGAAGACGTGGACCCTCATGAATCCCACCACCAGGTATACCCTAAGGGCCTGCCACCATGTACCGGTAAGGTCCTTTCAGCAGAGGAGATCTGACCTGCTGGACCCTGCAATCCCAGACCATCTAATCTAAGCTTAGCATTTGCTTTCTCTAGCCATTTGCCATTGAAGTATTGACAGCGGGAACACATTTGCCAAGCCCTTCACATCGGTTATGTAGGCTATGGGTTGAATGAGAAAAATAGTTGTTTTCTTGCATTCACTCATGTGTAATGCTATTGACATTTATCTGTTTTTTTTTCTTCCCCTCTTCTATCACTATTTTATTATCGCGCTCGGGGGGTACACACATGTTCCCCTGAGAGCAGAGGGTTAAGCAGTCATTTGACCTGTAGCCGGTCGCTGTAATTGGAAATATCTTGGAGTTCTGGACCATTAAAGGTCTCCTTGGATTGAGTTCTGGCATCCTATTAGCTTCCTATGTATAAAATGTCATGCACAACATTTCTAGATATTGTCAGGTGCTGTGAGAAGCCAAGAAGAGGTTTCTTTAAGTAGAATACATTACCCGGCCACATGCTTGTGCGTTTTCTCAGCTATTGACAGTACATTTTTGCGACCATGTTCAGTAAAATAAGCCGTGTTCATTGACTTGCCGAGCAGATGTTTAGCCTTTCATTTTCTACCGAGATGAAGCCGTATCGCCGTGGTGTCTGTCGATGAAACCCTTATGTTTTCTCTTAGCCAAAGTTTAGGCGACTTGAAACTATGTATGTACGCAGCAACAATTTTAAAGGGCAAATTTACTTAGTCAATGAATTAACTGTTTATATGTTGTTCCTATTCCTGATCAGTTGCACGGAAAGCTGGGTGACCGGATCTACCACTTAGTAGCATTTATTAGCCTCTCAGGACTCTGGGTAAGCTGCATGAATTGTGGACCTAGTGTACATGAAATTAGATTTCTCGTTGCATTCAGGGTTTCTAGAAAGCTGAGTAACAACCCCCCACTTACACCGGTGGTCAAACTCCTACCTGAAACCAAGATAATTAAAATTTTGAAACAATATATATATATATATTTATATGTAAATGTATGGCAAATATACATGTATAGGCTAAGGCCCAAGTAGCGAAACGCAGCAAAAAAAAAAAAAATAAAAATAAACACATTGAAAATGCATCTCGTTTTTCATTGCATTTTCTTTGGACTTTTTGCCCCTATTATACCTAATATGGAAAACGGCAGGTATAATTGACATGCTGTAATTTTCAAAAACGTGGGCAAAATTCTGGGCTTCAGCCTTAACATCCCTAATTGGACAAAAAAAAGTAATACAGTATTTTTAAAAAATATTTAAATAAGTTAACTTTTCATTTCTAGCCCACAATGAACACCATGGAAGCAAAATCCACAAATCTATCTAGAAATACAGATAAATAGATTTGTTTCTCAATACATTATAAAGAAAATGTCATGGTGCTGTCAAAATATACAACTCGTCCCACATAAAACAAGTCCTCCTGTGGCTATGTGGACAGAAAAATGAGCAGGCTCTTCAAAGCTTGGCGGGCAGATCCTGTTCCAACATTTATTTAGAAAGTTGCTCTCTTTTGGAACATTGTCCTGAAAGTTAAAGTTTCTTGCCGAGCTTAGTAAAGCACGGTGACTTTACTCACTGTCTCCTGGTTCCTTTAATTCTGCACCTCACCATCAAAGGCACCCCAACCACCATCAGGCAAGAGACATTACTGCAGGGTGTGCCCTGACAGAAAGCGACTACTGCCATATCCAAACCGCAGGCACCCTCTTATGTGGAATGAGAGGTTCTGGTAGAGACTACTGCAGCAAAGGACTATCACTCCCATCCTCTCCTCACCTCCCGCTAAGTTGGTGCACATACAGGGACCTGTTTTATATGGAAACGTGACTCTGATCCTGGAAAAAGTTAGGAACGTCTATAAACTATATTCTATTTCCTGAAGATGACTCAGTAAAAATTCTTACATTCTCCTTGAAAGGCAGCAGACGAGTAAACATCCGTAGTATCATCTCCGTAAAAATGCAAACAAACTTTAGGGATTAAATCACGTCTGTTCCCGTGAGGATTTCTGACCACTTTAATCCCAACTTTCAAAGCCGGGCTCATTAACATATTCATCTTAATTGGCGTTTCATCCCTGCATTGTATCTCTGAAACTAACAAGGTATAATTATGTAAAAGAGACGTGTTTGTTTTTTTTTTTTTTTTCTCCCCCCCCCCCCCTGCAATTGGTCTCATTCACTTTCCACCAAAATAGTCGCAGATGTTCCTCTGCGCCAAGAACATAACAACTCACTTTATATTTCGCTCGCCCCATCCCAAACAAACATCCAACGCGGAACAGACCGTATAGTTTATTTAACTTTACAGTACAGAGGATTGTTGTGTTTTTTTTTTTTTTTTTTTTTGCTTTGTTTTCATGTGATGACAAATATTTCAGATCTCAAAGCCGGAATGGCTCATTTTGATCCCCCCTCCACTATATTTTCCCTTTCAAATGAACAGCTGTGTTGAAACCAACCTTCTTTGTTTAGGCATACAGAGCCCGGAAGGGGATTGAACAAAGCGCCACTCTGTAAACACTTGATTACTAAGAAAACCATGGCGTTTCTGAAAGCGAGAAATGTAGGGGGCAGCGGGGTCTCGATTTTTTCCTATTTATATTGCGGAGAAAAAGGGAAAGGAAAATAATACAGTAAACCTGTATCTCTGTGATCAAAGAGCGTTCATTTATCCAGCTGAATACGGTTTACGCTCTTGTTAGGGAGGAAACGTAAATTCAAGAGACACTTTGTGAATTAGAAGGGAGACTGGCTTGTACGGAATCGGGAAGAGTTACCGCAAAGTCCCGCCATTGAGGAAAACGCTGCAACTGATAAACTTAGGCAGTGACTTTATCTGATAGGGATAAATAGAAGTTATGGCAAACTCATATAATGATATAGTCTCTCTGCTTAGTCCTTACAGCTTTGTGTCGAATTAGTTGGAAGTTTCCCAATAGTTTAGATTTTGATGGCTCCATGATGTGTCTTTGGTGGTCACCCTGGGATTGAGACTAATTTTGCCACCCGCTCACAATATTAATTGGTTCTGGAATGGCTAATATAAGATTTTGGGGAATTTATTATTACAGATACAATGTATGCTGGCCTTAAACGGGGTTGTCTAGGTACGTGGGCAGGAGCCTGGGGAGGGTGAAAAATAAAAAGTGGCCTCAGTGGTCATAGGAAAGGAACCGGTACTGTCACTCTTATGCGTCACCTTAGGCCACAGATTGGCCTTGTTGTGTGTTTCTTTTTTTTTTTTTTTTGTTTCATCTCCCTCCAACTTCCTGCCCAAATACTGCCATTCCTGTACAACCCCTTTAATATTGAGAGCAATGGCAGCAGATGCACCAGACTTAAGGTGCCATGCACACAATTGAATGTACTTTCCAAAGGAGCTTTCAATGCTCTGTTCCTTTCTGATGGTTATAGAGCAGTCTCCTATCCTCCTCCATGACATTGGAACAGAACAGAACCCCCCATTGAAGTCAATGTGAGATGGAAGGAGCTCTGAGTGCGTTCAGCTATAAAATGGTCACACCTCCGCCAGCGCACTTGGTCGTGTGCATGAGGCCTTAATTCTGGTGCACTACAGGAGGATAATTATGTCATGTTAGAGGTTTTGATTGATAGTGATCTGGGAGATGACATTCATACCGATTGCCAAAATGAAGAGGTGGAAATACTCAACTGAATGGTGCGCCACTTTTACTTATTACGCCAGTGCATTATAAAGGTGGCCCTTTCATTTCAATGGACATGGTGTAATGCTTTATCTTCCCTGTGGTGGCGCTGCAGAGTAATTGGCCATTGTACTAATTGCTTTGGTATACCAGTAGTGGATAAACCTCTAATCATTCTATTTTTTATGGTATCCTTTCAGCAAGCCAGAATGGTAAAAAGAATACATGACCCCTTTACAGTGCCTGTTTTATCCTCCTCAGTTGACACCCATTGACGAAGACCCCATTTCTCTGCACGGTCACCTTAGATATTTGTAACCTCTCCTTCCAATGTCCTCCTCAGGAAAGTTTTAGCTTTTACATGACAGCTGTTCACTTTTTAGATGGCGAAAGAACTTTCCGTAAATGTCAATGGATGGAATAGCGGAGACACTGGAACAATTCGGAATCATCCGGTCATTGTCTGGCTTTTCAGAGTAATGGCTTCTGAAGAAAGAAATGATTGTCTCTTTTATTGTGGCAGAGCCTTGCTAGCCCCCAGATCAGAGGTTGGGGTAATTTTCTCTCTTCCTAAGTGCTAGGACGTCCTCTCTCCCTTCTTTTCATGTCACCACGAAGATTTCCCTCCAGCCTCTCGGAACTTGCGTTAAGCATTGTAGACACTGCTTATAAGAGATCCCTCTCCGAGACGACTTGATTAGATTGTTACATCTTAACTCGCTCCGATTCTTTCTCATCTTTTTATGCCACTCTCGGCTTCTTTAATTTCTGCTGTCAATAAATCTTTCAGCTACCCCCGAATATCAGAAGCTCAAGATGTCTCCGGTGTCTCATCTGATTTAATATCGTAGCCGGATCCTGTAGAATGAGTTTTCTTCAAGTGTTCCCTGTCCAAAAGCATTGAGGGAAACTTGATATTTGGATAGGCAGTGCCAAATTGCTTGTGCTTCTGTGTCTAATGATCTCACGCATTACTTTTGTCTACTTTATAGGAGGCTTAGATAAGTTGGAGCTCCATGCTTCTAGGGATTAACCTGATTCTGTAAGTGGCTCTTATTCAGAAACCTTATTATAGAGAACCCATAAGTCTTTCATACACTTAGCACATTAATTGTGCTGGTTGATATAAAGTGTGCAATCCCCACTATATGGAATATGCTAAACATTTCTAACCGACAGTAGGTAGTAATGGTTCAGTTCCTAGAGGGCTATATGTTTGAGATGAAGAATAGGCGACACTGCTTGATCTTTTTACGATTCTGCATTTGCGTCTCCATTCACTTACATTAGTGAAGAAGTCCTAGGGTGACACTGCTTTCTTTGGTTGCATGATGGGAATCACCGCCAATATTGCCCTGTAGCCCCAACCTGAGGGATTGAGATATGATAAGGGCTCTGTAAGGGGATATATGGATCATTGTAGAGAGTCCCCCACTCGCGGCTGCCCTATATGAATCAGAATGGAGAGAGACTGTATTATCAGTTGTGTGTGGGCAGGGTAGTCAGGACTCAGTCTCTCCTAGGAGTCTTGTCAGGATTTTCTGTGCTGTTTGCTCTAAATTCTGCTCCAAATTATATAACTCTATATATCACACAGCTCAGCTTCTCTCCTCTATCATATACAGTGGGTACGGAAAGTATTCAGACCCCTTTTAAATTTTTCACTCTGTTTCGTTGCAGCCATTTGCCATTTTATGTCTCATTAATGTACACTCAGCTCCCCATCTTGACAGAAAAAAAAACAGAAATGTAGATATTTTTGCAAATTTATTAAAAAAGAAAAACTGAAATCTCCCATGGCCATAAATATTCAGACCCTTTGCTCAGTATGGAGTAGACGACCCTTCCTTTTGAGCTAGTACAGCCAGGAGTCTTCTTGGGAATGATGCAACAAGTTTTTCACATCTGGATTTGGGGATCCTCGGCCATTCTTCCTTGCAGATCCTCTCCAGTTCCGTCAGGTTGGATGGTGAACGTTGGTGGAGCCATTTTCAGGACTCTCCAGAGATGCTCCATTGGGTTGAGGTCCGGGCTCTGGCTCGGCCAGTCAGGAATGGTCACAGAGTTGTTCCTTTGTTATTTTAGCTGTGTGCTTAGGGTCATTGTCTTGTTGGAAGGTGAACCTTCGGCCCAGTCTGAGGTCCAGAGCACTCTGGGAGAGGTTTTCTTCCAGGATATCTCTGTACTTGGCCGCATTCATCTTTCCTTCAGTTGCACCCAGTCGTCCTGTCCCCCATAGCATGATGCTGCCACCGCCATGTCTCACTGTTGGGATTGTATTGGGCAGGTGATGAGCAGGGCCTGGTTTTCTCCACACATACTGCTTAGAATTAACGCCAAAAAGTTCAATCTTCGTCTCCTCAGACCAGAGAATCTTATTCCTCATAGTCTGGGAGTCCTTCATGTGTTTTTTGGCTTTCATATGTCTTGCACTGAGGAGAGGTTTCCTTCGGGCCCCTCTGCCATAAAGCCCTGACTGGTGGAGGCTGCAGTGATAGTGACTTTGTGGAACTTTCTCCCATCTCCCTCCTGCATCTCTGGAGCTCGGCCACAGTGATCTTTGGGTTCTTCTTTACCTCTCTCACCAAGGCTCTTCTCCCACCATTGCTCAGTTTGGCTGGACGGCCAGGTCTAGGAAGAGTTCTGCTCGTCCCAAACTTCTTCCATTTAAGGATTATGGAGGCCGCTGTGCTCTTAGGAACCTTGAGTGCTGCAGAAATTCTTTTGTAACCTTGGCCAGATCTGTGCCTTGCCACAATTCTGTCTCTGAGCTCCTAGGGCAGTTCCTTTGACCTCCTGATTCTCATTTGCTCTGACATGCAGTGTGAGCTGTGAGGTCTTATATAGACAGGTGTGCGCCTTTCCTAATCAAGTCCAATCAGTTTAATTAAACACAGCTGGACTCTAATGAAGGAGTAGAACCATCTCAAGGAGGATCAGAAGGAAATGGACAGCCTGTGAGTTATATATGAGGGTCACAGCAAAGGCTCTGAATACTTATGGCCACGGGAGATTGCAGTTTTTCTTTAATAAATTTGCAAAAATATCTACATTTGTTTTTTTTTCTGTCAAGATGGGGAGCGGAGTGTACATTAATGAGGAATAAAAGGAACTTTTTTGCTTTTAGCAAATGGCTGCAATGAAACAGAGTGAAAAATTTAAAAGGGGTCTGAATACTTTCTGTACCCACTGTAACCCTATATATCACACAGCTCAGCTTCTCTCCTCTATCATATAACCCTATATATCACACAGCTCAGCTTCTCTCCACTATCATATACCCCTATATATCACACAGCTCAGCTTCTCTCCTCTATCATATACCCCTATATATCACACAGCTCAGCTTCTCTCCTCTATCCTATAACCCTATATATCACACAGCTCAGCTTCTCTCCTCTATCCTATAACCCTATATATCACACAGCTCAGCTTCTCTCCTCTATCATATACCCCTATATATCACAGAGCTCAGCGTCTCTCCTCTATCATATAATCCTATATATCACACAGCTCAGCTTCTCTCCTCTTTCATATAACCCTATATATCACACAGCTCAGCTTCTCTCCTAGATCATATAACCCTATATATCACACAGCTCAGCTTCTCTCCTCTATCATATAACCCTATATATCACACAGCTCAGCTTCTCTCCTCTATCATATAACCCTATATATCACAGAGCTCAGCTTCTCTCCTATCATATAACCCTATATATCACAGAGCTCAGCTTCTCTCCTCTATCATATACCCTATATATCACACAGCTCAGCTTCTCTCCTCTATCCTATAACCCTATATAACACAGAGCTCAGCTTCTCTCCTCTATCCTATAACCCTATATATCACAGAGCTCAGCTTCTCTCCTCTATCATATAATGCTATATATCACACAGCTCAGCTTCTCTCCCTCTATCATATAACCCTATATATCACACAGCTCAGCTTCTCTCCTCTATCCTATAACCCTATATAACACAGAGCTCAGCTTCTCTCCTCTATCCTATAACCCTATATATCACACAGCTCAGCTTCTCTCCTCTATCCTATAACCCTATATATCACACAGCTCAGCTTCTCTCCTCTATCCTATAACCCTATATATCACACAGCTCAGCTTCTCTCCTCTATCATATAATCCTATATATCACACAGCTCAGCTTCTCTCCCTCTATCATATAACCCTATATATCACACAGCTCAGCTTCTCTCCTCTATCCTATAACCCTATATATCACACAGCTCAGCTTCTCTCCTCTATCCTATAACCCTATATATCACACAGCTCAGCTTCTCTCCTCTATCATATACCCCTATATATCACACAGCTCAGCTTCTCTCCTCTATCCTATAACCTATATATCACACAGCTCAGCTTCTCTCCTCTATCCTATAACCCTATATATCACACAGCTCAGCTTCTCTCCTCTATCATATAACCTATATATCACACAGCTCAGCTTCTCTCCTCTATCATATACCCCTATATATCACACAGCTCAGCTTCTCTCCACTATCATATACCCCTATATATCACACAGCTCAGCTTCTCTCCACTATCATATAACCCTATATATCACACAGCTCAGCTTCTCCTCTATCATATAACCCTATATATCACAGAGCTCAGCTTCTCTCCACTATCATATAACCCTATATATCACACAGCTCAGCTTCTCTCCTCTATCCTATAACCCTATATATCACACAGCTCAGCTTCTCTCCTCTATCCTATAACCCTATATATCACAGAGCTCAGCTTCTCTCCACTATCATATAACCCTATATATCACACAGCTCAGCTTCTCTCCTCTATCCTATAACCCTATATATCACACAGCTCAGCTTCTCTCCTCTATCATATAACCTATATATCACAGAGCTCAGCTTCTCTCCTCTATCCTATAACCCAATATATCACACAGCTCAGCTTCTCTCCTCTATCCTATAACCCTATATATCACACAGCTCAGCTTCTCTCCTCTATCATATAACCCTATATATCACAGAGCTCAGATTCTCTCCTTTATCATATAATCCTATATATCACACAGCTCAGCTTCTCTCCTATCATATAACCCTATATATCACACAGCTCAGCTTCTCTCCTCTATCATATACCCCTATATATCACAGAGCTCAGCTTCTCTCCTACCATATAACCCTATATATCACAGAGCTCAGCTTCTCTCCTCTATCATATAACCCTATATATCACATAGCTCAGCTTCTCCCCTCTATCCTATAACCCTATATATCACACAGCTCAGCTTCTCTCCTACCATATAACCCTATATATCACACAGCTCAGCTTCTCTCCTCTATCATATAACCCTATATATCACACAGCTCAGCTTCTCTCCTCTATCATATAACCCTATATATCACACAGCTCAGCTTCTCTCCCCTATCATATAACCCTATATATCACACAGCTCAGCTTCTCTCCTCTGTCATATAACCCTATATATCACACAGCTCAGCTTCTCTCCTCTATCCTATAACCCTATATATCACACAGCTCAGCTTCTCTCCTCTATCATATAACCCTATATATCACACAGCTCAGCTTCTCTCCTCTATCATATAACCCTATATATCACACAGCTCAGCTTCTCTCCTATCATATAACCCTATATATCACACAGCTCAGCTTCTCTCCTCTATCATATACCGCTATATATCACACAGCTCAGCTTCTCTCCTCTATCATATACCCTATATATCACAGAGCTCAGCTTCTCTCCTACCATATAACCCTATATATCACAGAGCTCAGCTTCTCTCCTCTATCATATAACCCTATATATCACATAGCTCAGCTTCTCCCCTCTATCCTATAACCTATATATCACACAGCTCAGCTTCTCTCCTACCATATAACCCTATATATCACATAGCTCAGCTTCTCCCCTCTATCCTATAACCCTATATATCACACAGCTCAGCTTCTCTCCTACCATATAACCCTATATATCACACAGCTCAGCTTCTCTCCTCTTTCTGATATGGTGTCACAGATCATTAGTTTCTTTTACAGTCAATTCAGCTAATGTGAAAAAACTTTGTATGTCTGACTTCTGAAATCCCTGGTAAAGAGCCAGTTATGTTGCAGAAGTTGGCGTTACTTCCCCTACAGCGGTCTCTAGAGGAGAAATCTACAGTATTATATGTGGTCAATTAAATGAATACATGGACAAGAATGGGTCAGACATTGCTCCTTAGATACTTTGGGCTCTGGCTCATAAAAGTGGTCCCAATGGGAAAAGATCTTCCATGCCTTGTATGTCTACATGAGACAACCCCTTTACTGTCGCTTAAAGTCCTTCACCTTCCTAAACAGTATAAAAGATATAACTGATACGTCTGTTGCCGTTCTCCTTATTTTACCACAGTCCTTCATCGCTGACTTTTTGGCCCTTTTTTAAAGCCGTCTTTCTGTTCTAGTTCCTGATCATTACTAACCCTGGCACATCTTTAAAATTGTATGCGCCCCCCTCCCCAGCCGCAAAGTGGTTTCAATTGCATAATGGTGCTTATTTGTTTCAGTGCAGGACTGTGGTTACCAAACATCAGGGACTTTAATAACAGATATTGCCTGCTGAGCAGTGCATTTGTGCTTTGGTGCTATGATCATTACTTATCTAGCAGGAAGCGTATTGCTGGAGGCGGCCAGCAAGATAAATTCCCATCTTTATCTTCTGCTTTCAAGATGCTGACTGCATATGCTCTCCTCTGTAATTCTTTCTTACAGGAGTGTCTCCGAAACACTTTTTAGGAGGATCTTTACTAACCCCATCTGTGTTTTAAATGCATTTCAGTGTGATGGCAAATTTACATAAAATGTTAAGAAAAAAGTTACATAATATCATTTTATGTGCATGCTTGTTACATGTTACTTAAAGGAGATGTTTAAAAATGTGGATTCTATTAAAACTGAATGACTTGAACTAATTCCTCTAAAGTGGCAACCACACGGACTGCTTTTATAGGAGCAGAATTTTTAGAGGTTTATAAAAGATGGAAAACTTAATTTTATTAGCTACAGTAAGGAAGTTAATGGCCTGAGACCGACTCTATCTCGGCTCCGCAAGCTCATGACAACTCAGTCTTTCTTTGCTCTGGCCTTGCTTAGCTTTGTCAGAAGGATAATATTCTCCAACTTGTACCAAATTGTCAAGATACTTTGAGGAATAAAATTGTAAGTGTGTAACGTAGTGCAGACGCACTCTTTAAATAGTTAACCTCCTTTTGGTCTGCACAAACTGGTGCATTGGCAGTGGAGGTATTTAGCCGCTGTTCACACTGTTGCTGCAGTTCGGCAAAGGCATGGCCTCAGCACAGTGTGACAGGTCAGCATGAGGCGAGGAGGCACATTAGTACCTCTCACTTGGTAGCTGGTTTCTGGAACCAGGGCACTAGCCAGACACCGCTTATCAGTAGCACAGGTTTTGGAACGCAGGTGTCGCATCGCTCCGCCAAGGGAAGTATGGTGTCTATTGCCCGGGCCTGGAGAGATACACATTGCTGTTGTCATCAAGTATTACTGTTCCACTGTATCTACATCTGTCATCTTGGACCAAGTTGGTAGGTTTATAAATTGGACTTGTCTCTTTATTCAACCTTATCAACTATGTTGTGATGTTATCTAGTAAAGGAATCCTCCAACGAAGGCCCTGGCATCTCCAGATTGTGTGTCGCCCTTCCTCTGCCAGTGCCCTGGTTGGTGACCTGAGCACGAGACATTGTGGCTGCTCCGTGAGGGCTGACCGGGCAAGGGGCAAGTTGGCCGCTGAGCACTACAGTGCTGATTGGATGACTATCTGTTCCCCGATCTAGAAATATTTGGCCAAGGACAGGAAAAAATAAGCAACAGTCATCTAGTTTTCGGTCAGTGCCTCTTCTGCTTTACAGGCCATGTGACATCTTGTTCATTAGTCACATAGTCTTTTTGCAGCTCAGTCCCGTTCAAGCGAATGGTTGAGCAATAATACCAAAACGGTGGCTAAACGCCATACTGCACTGTGCTTGGTAAGTAGCGAAGAGGCCGCAGCACTCATCGGATCACTGTGGTCTCTTCAAACAGCTCACCATGGGAATGCTAGCTGCCAGACCATCAATGACCTGATACTGATGTCCTATCCTGTGGTGCGGAAATTTCACAGAATGGAGACAAAACCTAATGAAGTATATTACAATATTTCAAAATCAAAAGTTTAGGAACGCTTTAAAGTTTAAGGGATCTATTGTCTGTTTTAGTTAAATATGCAAATATGTAAATATGGTGGTCTAAGTTGCTGGTTGATTTCTGTATTGCATAAGTCAATCTGAAAGTTCAGAGCTCAGTGTGCATTCTCCATGGAGCAAGGATTCAGCGCCTCAGTACTGTTATGTACGGCAGTGATTAAAGGGAGTCTCTCACCAGATGCCAACATATCACCCCAGCCCTGCAGATAGATAGGTTAGTGTCACCAGACTCAGCATATCACCCCAGTCCTGCAGATAGATAGGTTAGTGTCACCAGACCCAGCATATCACCCCAGCCCTGCAGATAGATAGGTTAGTGTCACCAGAACCAGCATATCACCCCAGCCCTGCAGATAGATAGGTTAGTGTCACCAGAACCAGCATATCACTCCAGTCCTGCAGATAGATAGGTTAGTGTCACCAGAACCAGCATATCACCCCAGCCCTGCAGATAGATAGGTTAGTGTCAGCAGTACCAGCATATCACTCCAGTCCTGCAGATAGATAGGTTAGTGTCACCAGAACCAGCATATCACCCCAGCCCTGCAGATAGATAGGTTAGTGTCACCAGACCCAGCATATCACCCCAGCCCTGCAGATAGATAGGTTACTGTCACCAGAACCAGCATATCACCCCAGCCCTGCAGATAGATAGGTTAGTGTCACCAGACCCAGCATATCACCCCAGCCCTGCAGATAGATAGGTTAGTGTCACCAGAACCAGCATATCACCCCAGCCCTGCAGATAGATAGGTTAGTGTCACCAGAACCAGCATATCACCCCAGCCCTGCAGATAGATAGGTTAGTGTCACCAGACCCAGCATATCACCCCAGCCCTGCAGATAGATAGGTTAGTGTCACCAGACCCAGCATATCACCCCAGCCCTGCAGATAGATAGGTTAGTGTCACCAGAACCAGCATATCACCCCAGTCCTGCAGATAGATAGGTTAGTGTCACCAGAACCAGCATATCACCCCAGCACTGCAGATAGATAGGTTAGTGTCACCAGAACCAGCATATCACCCCAGCCCTGCAGATAGATAGGTTAGTGTCACCAGAACCAGCATATCACCCCAGCCCTGCAGATAGATATGTTGGTGTCTGGAGACAGATTCTTTCTAGGAAAAAGCATGGTAGAAGTTTTCCTTATGTGGTGCACATTGGAGCTGTATACTTTATTGAAGACGTAAAGGGGTTGTCCCATTATGGACACTTATTCCCTGTCCCATGGATCGGGGCTAAGTATCTGCTTGCTGGAGGCTCAATCACCCGGTTCCCCAGTGATCAGGAGGATGAGGGAATGATGGTCCCCGAAGGCCTCATTATGAATGGCGTGCCAGTGCGCTTGCGTGACCGGTGTGCCATTCACTTGTTTGGGGCTGCCGGGACTGTAATCTCTGGCAGTGCCTGCAGCCCCATAGAAGTAAATGGAGCGTTGGTCACACAATTGCTCTGGCGGGTCGCTCGTTATCATGATTACTGGGGGGACCCATCAAGTCGGACCCTGATCCCTTGTATTGTGGATAGGGAATAAGTGTCCATGACGAGACAACCCCTTTAAGTAACTTAAAATTTTTTTAAACATTTTAAATTCAGTGGATCCAAGACAATAGAATGGTGACAAAGGTATAAACGATCGCAATAATGTCACGTGGAGGATTTATGAAAGGAAGAATCCTAACTTAATACCGACCTCGTAAAGTACATAGAAAGTTACTACGCTGCTTTGTAAAAATTAAATTACACTGTCAAAATGTCACAGGAGCAATTTACTGCCACTCGCAGCGTAAAAACTACTGTAAGCGGGAATTTGAGCGCTTCCTTTTTTTCTGTACGGTGGGATGATAGTTATTTGGGGCAGTTATTGTGTTGCTGACGGACATGGCTAAGTAATGCCTATTATCCAGGGTGGACGTCGTATACGTTATTGATGTCTTTGTTGTTTGTGTTCTGTATTCTTGGATGGAACGAGGAGCTTTGTTGTAAAACTGAGATTTATGGAGTGGGAAGGATATTCAGCTGCCGGATATTGTGGATTAGTTTCCCATCTTTATATCTGCATGCAGTTGGCTGGAACGCAAACTTCCATAAATACAAAGCTGGGTTGTTATGGCAATGTTTATGCGTAAGACGGCAGATGCCCCCGGAGGGGAAGGGACTGTAGAAATTTACCACAACTTTTAACCATATTTTAAGTTTGTAAATACTTTTGTATTGATTTTCAGATTTCTTCATATTTCTTAGCTAGAGATGAATGTAGAATTTTTTTTTTTACCTGACTGTGTTGCATTGTGAGAGTTTGGGTTACATTCACGCTGTCGTTATTAATGTCCGTTGCTTTTATCCGTCATAGGATGACATCATTGGACGTTAAAGGGGTTGTGCCATTATGGACACTTATCCCTTGTCCTGTGGATAGGGGATGAGTGTCCCATTGCTGGGGGCCTAAGCGCTGGGTCCATGGGGGGCTGAAAGTGTGGGGGAAAAGACTTGCTGTAAAGTAAGATTGCTTTTAGAAATAGAAGGGTTAATAGTTTTTTTTGTCAATTAACAAAACAAAGTAAATGAAATAAAAGAAATGTAAATTCCATCAATATTTGGTGTGACCTTTGCCCTTTGCCTTCCATCAGTTCTTCTCGGTACTTGCAGACAGTTTTTGGCAGAACTGGGCAGGGAGGTTGTTCCCGCCGCCATCTTGGAGAACTAAGCACAGATCTTCTGTGGATGTTGCTTGCTCCAATCCGTCTGTCTCTTCATGTCATCCCAGACAGACTGGATGATGATGAGATCAGGGCTATATCTGTGGGGGCCGGATCATCACTTCCAGGACTCCTCCTCCAAAGGGCAAAGGTCACACCAAATATTGATGGGATTTACATTTCTCTTTTTTCATTTACTTAATTTTGAGAATTGACAAAGATTTAGACTGTTAATTCTTGTATTTATTAAAACATTCTTACTTTTCAGCATTTTTGCAGTAATGCCTTTAAGTTTTGCACAATGCTGTAGGCCACGGCCTTACTGGTTTAGGTAAATATAGAAACCCTTTAAACAATATATTCTGCAATATCTGCCCAATTATGAATCCTTCTTCCGCCTCATGTATTTATGCTGACAAGACAGATATTGGCATGTGAGTGTCCAGGAAAGCTGGGTAACACACCTGTGGGCATATAGTAGTAGGAGCGTAATTTGTAATGATGTAAAAGAGAAATCCCCGGATAACACGTCATGTAATGGGGTTGTGTGTGTAGGGTGCAGGTTTTGTGGACCTGTAGTTGCATGCTATATTGAAAGACTGAATTTTGAGCCTTTTCCCGGGAGGTTTTGCCCTCTCTCGCCCAGTAGTGATTGGGTTAATTTGCTTGGCACTGTTATTTCAATGCTTGTCCTGCTGTATGCCGGCATATCCAGTCTGCTTTTGTGCGACGCAGTGGTGTCCCCCATCAGCCACCTGACTGGCGAGTGATTTGTGTCCTCCAGAAACCTCTACAGAAGGTCTAATGACAGAAGCCATTTGTGGTGTTAAGTAGTCGGCCCAAGTCCGCAGCCAAGCCCACTCTATTATATCTTACATCAACCCAGTGGGCATCCTGCATTAACACTAGAACGGGCTCTCCACGCTGTCTGTGCCTGGCTTTATTATAACAGCAGATGAAAAATAATTTCGCCTTCCCTTCGCCAACTCTCAAAGTGACACACGGAAAGCCGTGCCCGGCATTCACGGAGTTAATATTTCCCCCCATCAAAGCTTGAATTAAACAGCTTCGTGCAAGGTGGCGAATTCCGAGCTCTGATTTGTAAGGTACAGAAAAAGACAAGCTAACCCCAGCACCGTCAAATGCTTTGTGACTTCGTAATTTGCTGCATAATAACCACCGCACCACCTTTTGCGGTTCCCGTTTTAAGCGTCTAACAGTCTGTGTCAACCATCTGTTCTCACTTCACCCGAGATCCTCAATGTTTTCCGCCTGATGTGTCTTAAATTTTCACGGCACCTCTTCAATTAAAACGAAAACCTTTCCTCGCTCGGTCTGTTTATAGGCAAAGGGAAGAAAAAAAAACTGTTTATCTGCATAAAACTCCCTGGAGGGCTGGGGCGGGGGGGCTTTTAAATACGCCATGAAATTTCACACTGTTTTAATATGTTCTACCTCTGGGCCTCTATTATGGTTTACTTACCGACTAAATAGCAGCATGAATTCCGCCGTCTTTTAGACCACTTGAAGGTAAATTGTATCTTTTTTTTTTAATATACTGCCTGCCTGTCTCAGTATAGACTGCTCAGGCATTAACAAAAGGATCGCCTTTTCATCTACTTGTTTTTTGGGTGGGGGGGGAGTTCAGTTGGATTGTGTGTGTGTGTGTGTGTGTGTGTGTGTGTGTATATATATGTATATATATATACATACGTACAGGGGCATCTAAATAAATTAGAATATCTTTGAAACGTTTATTTCTTTCAGTAATTCCATTAATAAAGTGATCTCCTATATATTCTAGATTCTTTACACACAGAGTCTTCTATTTCAAGTGTTTTATTTCTGTAAATGTTGATTATGGATTACAGGTAATGAAAACCCAAATCTAAGAAAATGAGAATATTGTAAGTTCAGTTCAGTCTTGTAAATTCCGTGTCACCTGCCAAGGTTTCCTAAGCCTTTAAATGGTCCCTCAGTCTGGTTCAGTAGGACACACAATCATGGAAGACGCTGATTATGGATTGTATTACTGAAATGAATGAACATTTCAAAGATATTCTAATTTGAGATGAACCTGTGTGTGTGTATGTATGTATGTGTGTGTGATATATATATATATATATATATATATATATATATATATATACACACACACATACATACATACATACATACATACATACACGCACACACACTGTGTAATGAATCTGAGGTCACACGGTAGTTCTGCAGGCAGCAGAGCAGAGAGAGACCTCCTGTTTGCACAGCAACCCATGCTAGAAAAAAAAAGAGATCACGCGATTATGACTTACTGAAGAAGGTGAACGCAGGTTAAGGAAGGAAACGGAGTAGATGGCTATTACTATTAAGGAGATGGTCTCTTGGATTACACTTTGATCACTTACTGGGACCCCAGAGCAAACCACAGACACCTTAAACCCTGACACAGCTGGGAGCTCCACCAAATTAACTATATTTTAATTAGAGGATTTTAGAATTAAAGGGGTTGTCCAGGCAAAAATGGTCAACCCTTTTAAAGTTTAAATAAGATGGGGGCAGTGAAAAAAAAAAAAAAGTACAGTATACTCACCTGTCCCAGGTGCTCTAGTGTCGTCCTGCGCCTCCCCGTTCATCTTCTCTGGCAGCGTCTTCCGGCGTTGTGCTGAAGCCTCTAATTGGCCTCAGCGGTCACGTGAATCAGCAATCAGTGAAGGGCCTAAATGTCACTACCTGTGACATCACGGGTCCTCTTCCTGAGACCAATCAGCGGCTTCAGCACAACGCCTGGAGAGCAGACAAACCAGGAGGCACTGGAGGACAACGGAGCAACAGGGACAGGTGAGTGTTATGGTTTTTTTTTTTTTTTTTTCATTGCCCCAAGCTTATTTCAACTTTAAAAGGGTTGTCCATCCACTTTAAATGTCAGATAGTTTTGGGTCTGCTGGTTGAAGAGGGTTTCCATTGGGATAGGCTATTAACATAAATTTGGTGGGGGTCCGGCCACCACCCGTCAGTTGTTTGAAGAGGCTGCAGCGCTCGGGCAAGCTTCACTTCCTCTTCTCAGATGAGCTGCAATACCAAGCACAGCCACTATGCAATGTCTAAACGCCGCTGACGCTCTGTACCCTTCCGATACCTTTTAGGAAATGCTCTTTAAATATTGGAATGGAGCATCGGAGCACAAGTCTGTAGGGCCTCGGGCTGCACTCAGTCATGTGCATGAGGCCTTAGGTTCATGGTGATCATACTATGGAGGTTTGGGCTGATAGTAGAACCTGTTCCTAGTATGATCTGATATGTTAGTAGTCCATGACTTGCACAGCAAACTTCTCTAACCGCCTGTGCCTGTCTGTTTTACACCGATCGCCCTTCTGGTTCCCCTTCCACCTCCCTTACCTACCGATGTCTAATAGGTTTCTTCCACCATATTCTTCAAGATTGAAAGTAAAAATATTGTGTTCTTGACCACAAACGAAAAAAAAATAAAAATTGAGCTGCAAGTGTGTGCCTTCTCCAGGGTCAATGTACCCTCTGTCAAGATGTGCCTGGCACCGACAGAGAAAAGAATCGGCTCCGTCCAGCAGCTGACACGCGGCTTTTTTTTTTTTTTCCTTGCCTCTCTTTTAACCTCATATTCCATAAATCATAATTACAGCACATTATCTCCCGCGCCTCTCCTGTTGAGACAGGTGTTAGCTGCTATTTAAGAATTGCAGGATAAGGAAAATCAGGGCTCGAGTCTATTCTAAAACAGACTATATTCATAGCCAAGGTGCTGCTCATCTTACAGGATTGTCAGGCGTCTTGGAATTGTTGTTCTGCTACTTTTTACATTGCAAAAAAAAACCCAAAACCTAATAATCCAAAGAAATGAAACCTTATATCAAAGCATTTTTATATTTTTGATTTTAGATTGTGAACCAAATTGAGCATTTTTTTTTCTGATCCAAACTGAGCTAATGTAATGTATCTTTATAGGGGGCCGACAGGTTCTTTTACATCTCATAATTTTGTGCTCTTTTTACACAGCCGTAGGATTAAATGATAAAATATTTCCCATCTGCAGCCATCATTAGGGGGAATCAACTTGTTTCTCGGACTCCTGATGGTTGGGCCAGCACAGACCCGTGTAGTGTAGTGGTTGGGGGATGAGGAGTCTGAGCCGAGACCAATTTTGGGTGAAATCACTCGGGGAAAAAAGTTGGACTCTGGCTTCAATTTTTTATTATATCATACAATTATTATTAGATGATTGGATACATAGTTTGTTACATAATTACTTTTATAGGAATTCAATCATTGACATGCTTAATGAATTCGAGGATCGTTACTGCTTCTGTCTGACCGTGGCTGCCAGCCATTTATGAAGGAGTTGGGTCAGTGGTTTGGTCGACTTCACCGCCCTGGTCATGTCAGAAGTAAAATCCACCATAGGTTCATATACTGGAACTAAAACTTTACTGAGCTTGACTGAAGGCATATAAAGTAAGGCTACATGCACACAAACGCATGCACTGGTCCATGAGAAAACGGCACAGACTGCACATGGGTGAGCCGTGTGTCATCTCTGCCTCTTTTACGGACCCGTTCATTTCGCAACCCACGAAATGGGACCTGTCCTAAGGTTTGCCCAAGGACTCGTGGCCTCCTACATGGACCCGTGATAATACACATTTTTATGGGGCCATAAGATAATGGGTGAGTGTGCTAGATGTTAAAATCCAGCATCTTATGCAGTGGCGGACTCAAGTCCTCCATGTATTACAAGGTTGGCCATTCACCTGAATAGCTGCCATGTAATACTACGTTTCTGCTGCAGTGTAATCGCCTGGCTGGCCGCCATCTCCCTGGACAAGATCAGCAGTTTGCTGGAGATGTCAGGAGCCGGTCTTCCCATATGACATGGGATGTCTGTGGTGAGACAATTCACTACATGTTCTGCATGGAGATCATGACCAGTAGATAATAGAATATGGACTTGGCAGTGTCTTAGAATGACACTGCCGCCTATTTGTCTTTATCTCCCTCGCGATAAACCATGCCGCTCTTCCGGGACAGCCATGTTGCTGCAGACGCTTCACAGGGATGTTTTTACTCCACATATTCATTAAAACAAGCTTTGGATCATTTGATCAAACATGCATCGTTGTCTGGGCGCTTTTTTGTTTATTTGTGAATTTCCTACATTAAGGGTGAGGCTAACAGAAACGCTTGACAGCTGCTGCAAACACTGAACACCTGTCCCAGCCTTATGCTCTGTGTATAGTGGCCAACCCAACGTTGGGACACTTTATCTGGCTGCAAGATTAGAAAATCCACATCAATCATTCCATGTAAACACAGCTCTGAATATCATCAATTAATTTGTTAATAACGGTCACCAAAATGCTCACGGACTCCAAAAATTGTTTGTATTGTTTTGGATTGATCTGCACATTCCCCGGATATGCTTGTATACCCCTGGGCCATCTAGTATTGTGCCCAGATAGATACTGGAACACCATAAATGATATCCCTGGTATTAAAGAGCGGTCCATTTGTCTGCTCAGCCAATCACAGGCCACGGTGGTGACTCAACCAGTGATTGAGGTGACACTTCCTGTGTGTCAAGTTGGGACCAGGAAGTAGAGACTGGGAAGCATCAAAACAGGAGTGACCAGGGTGGGTGAATTGAGTGTAATTTTTTATTTTTTTTTTAATGCCCTTATGACCATTTATTTAAAAAAATAACAAAAAAAAACAAACAAAAATGAACTGTCTGTTCAGACCCTTTTAAAAGTATATCCCAGACTCGATATTGATGGCTTCTCTTTAAGATAGGTTATCAGTATTGAATTGGTGGGGTTCTAACACCCAGCACCCTCGCTGATCAGCTGGTTGCAGCACATTGTACAGAGCCAGAAGTAGGGGCCATTCACATCAAACAGATCCATGATGGTTACTTTTTATTTAGTATTGTATTCTATGTGGAACAGATGTAAGTGATTCACTGGCCTCTGTGGTTACATGCTGGGTAACAGTGATACATTACCATCAGCACTACCCAACATGTGACCATTGAGGCCAGTGATCGGCGCCAGCAGTCACCTGACCCTCTGTACTACTGGACCCAGCAACCTGTGGATCGGAGGGAACTGGGGATGTACCACCTGAGCCAAGGACTTAGGGGTAGGTGAATATAATTTTTCTCTTTCACGCCACCTCCAGACCTCAGTAAGTTGTTAATCTATCTTGAGCAACCCCTTTAAATTTCCAGGACTATAATGAATAACGGAGCCTTAAGATAGGTCTTCAATATAATCGACACCCAGCACCAGCAATTCGAAGAGGCTGCAATATTCCGACAATCGCTTCGGCCTCTGTGCTGCATACCTTGTGCAGCGCCGTCTATTATATAGTGGTCGTGTTTGGTATTGCAGCTCATGTTATTTATTTGAGAGGGCCTGAGCGGCCGCTTAGTCATATGACTAACTGGGGTGCCAGGTGTTAGATCTGATAGTGATGACCCACCCTAAGGATACGTAGTCTCAGAAAACCCCTTTAACTATGTTACTACTGGAATGAGACGGTGTGTGGAAGACAAGGGGTGAATTGTAGTTCAAGTACAGACTAGTTTTCCTCTTCGGTTTCCTTTGTGTCCTTCAGTTTGCTCATCACATGCTGCTTCTTCTGGTGAGAACAGCTACAATTAAGAAGTGGAGATTGATCTCTCATGAAAGATCCACCTGGGAGGCTCATGAAAGGAATTAAAGTTTGGGCAGGAGGTTCAGTGGATTAGGCTGTCTCTCTCCCTCCTTATTTTCTGTAGTTTATCTGACGAAGGATTTATCTGGAGCTTAAACTAGGTTATTGAAATGATGTCTTTACTTTTCTTTAAGTTATGAATTAAAGGGAAAAAGCTTCTTAGTATGCGCCTCAGCTCGCTTTACTGCCGGGCTGCACAGCCTATATGGCATTTATGGCATTGGTGAGTTGTTACTGTGGGCGTCCTTGTGAATAAGCAATGAAGCTGTACTGAAACATATCTGGGATTGGGTAATTCTTTAAATTGGGTTCTGAAGATATATCCACAGAGAGTTGGTCCTCAGTATGAGATAAGTGGAGGGTCCAACTTTGGAACCCTGCATCAATCCGCTGGTTTGGCTGATGGAAGACATATATAAAGAATATGTCCCAAAGCAGCTCATTTCCCATTACCCAGCGCTAGCCCTACAGTGTACAGAGCTGGAAGATGTATTCAGTATGCAGAGTCATACACTGTAGTGGCAGCTCTTGGCAGCGGCAGCTTGGATTCTGGCCATATGCCTTGTATACGGTTCCGACAATCAAATCAGCTGATTTTGGTGCAGGGTCTGGGTGTCAGACTCCAACTCATCTGACCTATACTGTGGGACTAGGTTGATAGGTTAGTGTCACCAGAACCAGCATATCTATCTGCAGGGCTGGGGTGATATGCTGGGTCTGGTGACACTAACCTATCTGCAGGGCTGGGGTGATATGCTGGGTCTGGTGACACTAACCTATCTATCTGCACGGTTCTGGTGATATGCTGGTTCTGGTGACACTAACCTATCTATCTGCAGGGCTGGGGTGATATGCTGGTACTGGTGACACTAACCTATCTATCTGCAGGGCTGGGGTGATATGCTGGATCTGGTGACACTAACCTATCTATCTGCAGGGCTGGGGTGATATGCTGGTTCTAGTGACACTAACCTATCTATCTGCAGGGCTGGGGTGATATGCTGGGTCTGGTGACACTAACCTATCTATCTGCAGGGCTGGGGTGATATGCTGGTTCTGGTGACACTAACCTATCTATCTGCAGGGCTGGGGTGATATGCTGGTTCTGGTGACACTAACCTATCTATCTGCAGGGCTGGGATGATATGCTGGTTCTGGTGACACTAACCTATCTATCTGCAGGGCTGGGGTGATATGCTGGTTCTGGTGACACTAACCTATCTATCTGCAGGGCTGGGGGTGATATACTGGTTCTGGTGACAGTAACCTATCTATCTGCAGGGCTGGGGTGATATGCTGGGTCTGGTGACAGTAACCTATCTATCTGCAGGGCTGGGGTGATATGCTGGGGTCTGGTGACACTAACCTATCTATCTGCAGGGCTGGGGTGATATGCTGGGGTCTGGTGACAGTAACCTATCTATCTGCAGGGCTGGGGTGATATGCTGGGTCTGGTGACAGTAACCTATCTATCTGCAGGGCTGGGGTGATATGCTGGGGTCTGGTGACACTAACCTATCTATCTGCAGGGCTGGGGTGATATGCTGGGGTCTGGTGACACTAACCTATCTATCTGCAGGACTGGGGTGATATGCTGGTTCTGGTGACACTAACCTATCTATCTGCAGGGCTGGGGTGATATGCTCGTTCTGGTGACACTATCCTATCTATCTGCAGGGCTGGGGGGATATGCTGGTTCTGGTGACACTAACCTATCTATCTGCAGGGCTGGGGTGATATGCTGGTTCTGGTGACACTAACCTATCTGCGGTGATGGGTTCTGCTGACAGACTCCCTTTTAAAGGTGCATTATGTATCAAAGCAGTGGGGTATATGCCTAGTCAATCCCTTACCGAAACATCGATTTACTATGGATATAGTTATTTAATGCATACAAATTTTCTAGCTAATCTGTGGGTTAGATAAATCTTCTGCAGGCAGGCGGTGAGCTCCCCCACCCCAGGTATGGCCTGTTTGTCACCATTTTTCCTTGAACAGGTTTTTTTTTTTTATTTTTATTAGGTAGTTAAACAAATATCAGGTTTCAATAAAAAATGAAAGATTTGTTTTTGTTCATAAAATAAATGATTCCTTCTCTTTCTCTCTCTCTTTTTTGTGTGCGTAACATGAAAGTGAGCTGAATAAGCACAAATTGCCTCTTTCCGCCGGCCCCGTCCATAACCTCTGCCTTTTTAAAGGTCAGCCATGTTTCAGCTAGTTTCTTAAAGTTCAGCTACACATAAACTACTCCCGAGTGACATTTCTCAAGTTGTGTCAACTCTTAGAAAAACCTTGGGCAACGAGAGCGATAAAATTGAATGCAGTTTCTGGTTTAGGTTTTTTTGTTTTTTTTAGTCTTACACAAAACTCTTTAGCCCGAGTAAACTTTATGCCGGATTTATTCTCTTGCGTCTCCTAAACGGCTCGTAATTACGTCTATATTAGTAGACTACAATATTCACATCTTCTAAAAGTTTTCCCAAATTTTAGTGTGATTGTGGGTCCAATCTAGATTTCCAGGCGGAATAACAGAGGGTGGCACAATACAAAAGTCAGAATCCTTGACTATCAGGCCCTTATCTACAACTAAGACATTAGATATTTTGATGCCATATTTGCAGTCGGCAGAAGCTTCATCTTCACGAGCCACATTTTTCTAATCTTTTTATTTTCAGATTGTACATTTTTTATTCTATTCTCTGTACGTGATTATTGGGGCGGCCATCTTGCCTGAGCTTCTGCTCTGTTGTGTTAACAGCATTTAGTGATCTGCTTTACAGCACAGTCATGGCCATAGGCAGCAATAGTCTGGGGCCGACGCATTGAGGTCAATGGGAGAGTGTTCTAGACGTGGGGAGGGGGAGGAGATAAGCGGTGACATCATCTATTGTCAGTAGTGATGTAATGATGGGTCAGTGGTGTTATCTATAGAGGTTTTATCTTCTATTGTGATCCTGTCTGGCTTGTTTATAATATAAACTAGAATTAGTAAGTGTAAGGCTTCTATTGGGCTTTAGCGGACAAAGTGTAAATGGTAGAATATAGAACTTTTTAAAAAATGATAGTAACATGGAAAATTAAAAATAGTCAAAAATTCTTAAAAATGCAATTCTTATAAAAACGAGATTTAAAATAGGCCATTTTGGTTTCACATTCCCTTTAAACTTTATAGTCTTAAACTGTATTGTATGACCATATCTACCATTATTTGATACATCTTGCGTATCTACACTACCTATTAGTTACCTTGAATTATACGCCGATGTTTTGGTGCAATTCGTTGAATATTAAAGCTGCGCCCCTTCCATTAGTAAGCCACATTCACTGGTCTAGCATGTATGAAAAACCTCAAACTAGATCCGACAACATGCTGTTGGAAATACAGTAGTAAATGTCGGCCATTGTGTTCGATTTTAACTAGAAATTATGAAGGAATTTTCCAAGACTCAACATTGATGGTCTGTCCTTAGGTCAACGCTATTACATCTGTCTGACACCCGTTACGCATATCTGCAGCCAGAGGGCTAGGAACGCTCTGCAGTGGTCGTGCTATAGGGGGTGCAGACGTAGTAATCGCTCCCAGGCCCTGGAGCCTCAGGGGGGCCAGCATAAGAAGACATCAGTGTTATAGTTAGTACATGGTAAGTGGTGCCCCATTAGAGCATTTGCATTCGCGTTCGGGGGCACCAAGTTACGCCTCACTTTAATATGAATTGATCTGCGGTATGGTGACACAACTACTGCAGAGTGTCCTTAAAGCTCCAGCTCTGTGCACTGTTCTGAAAACACCAGATTAGGATAGGCTATTAATATTGAAGCCTTGAAGGATCCTTTTAATAAACCATCTGATTATATGGAAGACATCGGGGCAGGTTTATGAAGACTGGCATTGTGAACGTCAGTCTTCGTATCTGCAGCCAGTGGAGGGTGAGCCTGAATTATGACTGCGTGGAGGGAAATCTACACTAGTTTGCCGATGCCGTACATTTCCCGCATCATTTATGCTAGACCTCTGCGTAAGTGATAAAATATCTGGCAAGGTCAATGGTTCTGTCCCCTGCACCCCCTCGCCAATACCCCCTATTTTTGGAAAAGTGGTGAGAACATCACGGAAAAGAAAAAAAAAAATTGCTATTTGTGCCTTATGCATCAGAAAACTGCTGGACAAGGCAAAATAAATCTCCCCTAATGTGTAATACCGCGCTATTAGGTATTTTAGTGATGATTATTTGTTTAAGTCATTTTCATGACATTCTGTACTTTTTTGGCATCTTCAGTTCTCACGATAACCACGTCAATAGAGACTGACTTAGTGACAGGTGAAGAACACGGAGAACTTCCAGACCGGCCAATGACTTCAGTTTTATACTTTGCACTTTTATTATTATTATTATTTTTTTTTTTTTTAATAATATAAATCTAATACTTACACCACTTTTTTTGATTTCCCCCACCATTCACATTGTCTGATAAACATCCTCCCGCTTCTTCGGTGGTGCCTTTTAATTCCATTACTTTTTATCAGGAGTATTTCACAGAAGAACAGCGACGTGACCTGTCTTAAAATATATTTCACTGGTAGGGAAAAAACGCGTCCTGCTCGAGGACTAGGAAACGCCGCTAAATGTTTTTCATGCCAGGAACAGTAATGCAGCTTTGGGGAGTGACAGCGGGTCGTGAAAGGTAAGTTCGGAGGTAACGCTGGTTATCACATTAAGGTAATAAGCCACAAAATCACAAGCATCTTTTTCATTCTTGACTTTGGGACACTGCTACCCCCGCTTTAGGATTAATGCAACCTTGCCGCAATCTGCTATAGATTGACAGCCTTCCTTGTATGTCTGTTACTAAGTAGCTCCGCCCACTGGACTCCTAAGCCCTGAACTAGACAATATTTAGATCATTGAAATACAAGCAGAGTTGCTGGGCCAAAATTGGCTTTATAGAACCAGAGAAAATCACATCTTTTCCGTCGACGCAGAATTTGTCAAAATCACACTCTCTTATATAATAATGTTGCAGTCCTACTTAATACTGCATTATCTAATAAACTCCACTGCGTTTGTATTCAGGTCAGTGTTTTCAGTGAGTGTTTTTTTGGCCAAGCCTGCAGAACCATGAAGGTTCAGGCCCCATGCACACAGGACAATGCCAACCAGAAAATTTGGTCCTTTCGGGACAGTGAAACGTTGGGCAGGCAGAGACTCCTGGCATCATAGATCTATGTAATGCAGAGTCCCGGTCTCCGGACTAGGTTTGGGCCAGGATATTGAGCCTAAACACACCTACATCTGCTCCGCTTTAAAAAAAAATAAATGAATGAAAATTACAGGGGTTTTATCAGGTTAGAAGTAAATTCAATTTTTTTTACCAAATAAATGCCACTCCTTTCCATGGGTTGTGTCTGGTATTTTAGCCAAGCCCCACCCACTTGAATTGGGCTAACCTACTATACGAGACAGCCCATTAAGAAGGATGTGACCCCCCCAATCCCCTAGTCCCTCTCCCTCCCAGATCTATCCATTGAATTAAGTAGTTTTCATCTGAGTGGAGCTACAGAGGTATAAGGCTGCATTCACATGGAGCGTTTGGATGTATTTTTAGTTTTGGTGTGTTTTTTGGTGCTGTTTTTGATTTTACATGTAAATAAGGTAAATCTATGTTTTTCACCTGTAACATTAAGAAAATACACCAAAACCGGTACCAATACTGCATGTATTTACTTTCCAATGCAGTTTTAACTGCACCTTGTGAATGCAACTTAGGTGAAGCTCACATCAGCACCAGAGTCTCCATTGGAGACGCCGCAGCAGAAATCCACAGACAGAAAAGGACTTTTCTCTCTTGTGGTTTCAGCATGAAACAGTAAACCCCATTACAGTCTATGGGGTCCGCAGGTAACCACTGTTTTAGCAATCTGGTTCTCAGTCATTTGAGTCCGTCGGGGACCCAAACGACAGAGTGCCGGGCGTAGATGTGATCCTAGCCTTAATAATTCTTGCTGTAGTGTCTGTGTAGAGTACATTTGAGAGTTTTATTGGAAGCATTCTACAAAGGGCTCAGAACTACTGTATAGGTTAAAGTGTACCACGCGGTTTGATTGTTTTTCCCCCATGATCCTCTGTGTAGAAAAACACTGGGGCAGATTTATTATGCTTTGTACGCCAGTTATGACATTTTTTGTTTCTGCTCCGCTAGTGGCACTACCATGAAAAGGGGGCATGGCGTAGGCGGACAAGAGGAAGAGTCATCGGCCTCGCCAGATTTACTATTGTTTATGCAGACATCTGGTGTAAATGATGGGGCAAATATACACCAGCTATGAGCTGGCATGCATTTCCCCCCTACGGACAGAGCCTGGTCTCTGGGGCCATAAGACTGGCATGAGTAATGCCAGTCTTCATATCTATGGCTCACTCTCTCCCCAGGTAAGGCAGAGTAAAAGGTATCCAGTGGAATCCAATAGGAAGCTTTTTTGGCCCCTGTTGGGTGAATAGAGCCCTATGGGATATGTTTGACCTGCACACCAGGAGCTGCTTCTGGCATAGACGCCAAATGGAGGGCTGTAGCACAGTCTGCACAGAGCCCGAGTTTCTTTTAATTGCTGCATTTCCTCCATCTTGTTGGCATGTGATGTTTGGAGGACGGGCGGTCAATCTCGTAATTGCCGATGCAGTAAATGGACTTTATTCATGGCTGGGCAGTAACTCCCTGTCCGCTCTATGAATCCCTAATTGTATCCAGAACTTCCAGGTAGATTACCTAACAGAGGTAAAGCCGCAGAGCGATGTGATTCGTGGCCGGGCAGACACCTGTATATTCAGAGACAGATAATCTTTACTTTGCGCTCCCCCTCGCCTCCTCCTTCCTCTCCTCGTCTTTTCCCCCCCGGAGCTGAAGGTGCTGGTGTGTTTCGAGCTGAGTTCTGGTGACAAGCCGGTAACCGTGAGGACAAATGTGACTCTTCGTTACGACTCGGATTGAATTAAACTTGAGTGTAATTTTCTTCAAGGTCACAATGAAGTGTTTTACTGTTCGCCTTCTGTTTATTTGAGAATGCAAATTGAATTTGGTGATTCAAATTGAAGGAAAGGCTGGAAATCTAAAACTCATCAAAGACGACGGCTAGAGAGATGGCTGGCTCCGCGTGGATGCCGCGCTTCAGCTGCCCGTGCCAGCCTTCTCCTGTGATTACTAATTATTTATGTCTATTGTTTTTCTCATTTGCGGCTTTAAAATCAATATTATTTGTTTTGATGAACAGTGAACTAGAAGCGAGCAATTAGACCGTGTAAGATGGATTTCTTCCGCGACACCTGCTTTTCAGCTTTCTTTTTTTTTTCTTCTTTTTTTTCTTCTTGTCATTGGTATTGCAGAAAGCACTTTGCTATTGTGGAAGGAATTAAAGGAACACGCCAAACGAAAACTGATACATTGGGGCTTATTTATCGATACTGTCAAACTTTCAGCTGTAGTCTAAAGCTACAAATCCCATTTATGGTATTGGGCATAAGGTTGTCTGGACCTTCATAAATCTGTCTCACTTCCTGACGTGCCAAAGCTTTGACAATCACTGTCCAATGCGCTAAAAAAAATCCGTCTCTATTTCCTGTGCGCCAAAATTCTGTCTCAGTTGACTCTTCCACTAAGTTTACACCATTTTAAACTTGATCTACTTTGCGCCAGAAATTTTGCGCCTTATTCGTATTTTTCTGTGTCATAAATGTGTCGTAAAATTAAAGCTTTTAGAAACCGCCCCTATGCTGGTGTATGTTCTTCAGAAGCATCGCGCCAGTCGTGTTTTTCTGTTCTTTCTGGTGGTCATTGTTCATAAATAGTCATATAATGTAACAAAGAGCCAACTCTTCCAGGATGCCGGGAGGTCACCCTCTTTGTTGGAGCCTCCAGGTTGTTTTGGTGGAGCTGACAAGTGTGACTATGAGGTGGGCCATGCAACAGATTAGTTAATGGCCTGTACAATTATTTCAGTACACTATATTGGTGTCAAGTAAGGCAACCAAGAAGTGGTGTAAGGCAACCATAATGTGGCCCTATTGTTACCATCAAAAATTCCTTTCTAACCATTGTTCTAATGATCTGAACTTCCAAAACCATGGGGTTAACGCCTTGAATTCTGTGATCAAACAGGATCTAGGCAGTGCCCAAGGCCATTGAAGTGCCTCAAACTCTCAGACTCTGGTAGCTAGACTGGCATTGTTAGGTAGCATTACTGATTACCGAAGCCACATTGTTTCCAGTTATTATATGGAAGATTATATTTTAGCATTATGATATCAATAGCTTATAAAGGAACATAGTGGACAACGGTCACACTAGCATAAAACAAATGTCTAGTACAAGGGACTGAGCATGACACAGACACAGCATCGTCCTTGGCCCCCTCAGACACCACTCTCAGAATATTTTATTACATTGGATGCTGTATACTGAGCCCGGTAACCATTGCAGGCTGGCTAGAGCTGAACTATAATCCTCTATAGTCAAGCAGCTACATGTGTATAAGCAGTTGACATTAGGCTTCGTGCCCTCTTAAAGGGGTTCTCCATTTTACAAAATGCTTTGTCAAGGGTCCCTTGTCAGTGAGTTAATGAGACTGTCGTGCTGCCAGGACTTCCAGCGATCTTTTGCTACCTGTAGAGTCACCTGATGGTAAACGTTCTACTTCCCTACAGCGCCTCCGCAGGGGAAACAAAGTATTACACAGTATCCATTCAAATTAATGGGCTGTCTGTGTACTGTAGGACAGGACAGGTCCTCCAGAGTATCAGATCAAGTGATTTACATCCATTTAGCACATCCGTTTTAAGGGTGCAAAAAATGGACACAAACGTCCGATCGGTTTACAGAGATGATATAAAATAAGGATGCTGCCCATTTTTTTTTTTTTTGAAGGATACAAAAACATAGTATACCGAACTTTTGTGTTAGTCTTAAATGGACAGTGTGTTTTTTTTTCTTTTTTTTTTTTTTATAAACCTGGATCTCCATATAAACGGATAGTCATCTATTTATGTGTGTTTTTTGCATCTATTAAACAGATCTGCAAAACGTCATCTAAATGGAGCCTACGAGATGCTGTTTTTAACCCCATTCTTCCCAAACAATGACAATCCTAAAAAAAAAATAAAAATAAAAACTCCCCCTCTATTAAATCGGAGTTCCCTAATAGTGTCTATAATAACCCGTTTTCTAAACCAGACAATCCCTTTAATTTACATTCACCAGGTGTTTACATTGAAGTTAACACGACGGCTCCTGATACTATAGGTCATCTGGTTACTAGATGTGACTAGAACTCATTTAGCTATGGTAATGGAGTCATTACTACATATTGATACACTTGGATATTGCGGCCACATTTTCTATAGGGTTACGAAATTCTGCTTTTCCCCCATTGCCAGCAGGTCACAGGTAATCAATAGGAGCCAGAATATCTCCATCTATTTCTACCTCCTTCTCCTTTACTCCGAATTGTAAATGTAATGTTTCGACTTTATAGTTAATCATATCTGAAATGTTGTTACTGGAATGGATACGCGCCCCCCCTCGAGGCTCATAAAAAAAAAAAATGTAGCAAAAAAAAGATGGATTATGCACGGCAAGCCTCTTTGTTCGCACAATATCTAATCAATGGCGTAGCCCTATTATTTTGCCTCTGGCTGTTCCCAGTGATGCTTGCTGGAAAATAGTCTTCATTGGAGCCTGATAAATGACAGCTATCACCGAGATTAAGGCCCAAAGCGCTAGTGGAAATTGTTTAATGTTTCAGATTTCAATCTCTGATAGAACTTTTTTTTTTTTTTCCCCCTCCTGTCTCTTCGGAGAATGCCTGGAAACGCGTCAGTTCAGAATCCACATCAGAAATGTAACAACTTGGAATATCTGCCTGGCGCTACATCATTATCGGAGTCATTTGGCTATGTGGCGCTCAGGCGTAAGCAGATGCAAATATAGGGAATTATTTGCTAACAGCCTGCATCCTTGAAGGAAAATGACAAGACGTGTTTTAAGGGGTTTGCGATAAAATGCTAATTATGGCTGAAAATTATATTTGTTCAGTAGCAGTATGTAACGTAAACATATTCTTCTGATGTCCCCCACCCCCACCCCTGGCTTTACGTTCTTTTTCATGTCTGTGAATGGGAGTTGAGTTTCCCTTTTTTTTCGATACTTGCCTTGGCATGTAAATAATATAGGAACATGGCGTCCAGTCAGTTTGAGGAGCGATCAGCGGGATGGTGTGAGGACGGGAACATAACATTTACTTCTGAAGATGATTTGTTTTGAAATTTAAGAGCTTTGAAAATGCCAGTGTGCTCGGGGAGCGAGCCGGCCCAGGTCTACCACACCGGGAGCGAAGACGACGTACTAGCTGCTATTTATATACTATGCCCTGTTTATTTCTAAAGACTTGGAGTCTAGTGAGGAAAGAGAAGAACATGTAAAGCAGAGCATACATAGCCATAATGATGGATAGATGAAGATCAGATAGATAAATAGATCTGATAGATCCTATAGAAATGATAGGTAGGTAGATAGATATGCAGATCCGATCGATAGATCTGATACATCACATAGATAACACAAAAGAGCAGATAAGATAATATAGATAAGATAGATAAATAGGTCTAATAATGATAGATATTCATATCCGATCAATAGATCTGATAGATACATCTCCATAGATCAAATAGAGCAGATAGATAAAGTAGATTAGATATTATAGATATGCAGATCCAATCGATCAATAAATTTGATACATTTTATAGATCAAATAGACAAGCAGATTAGATCAGATGAACATCACAGATAAATTGCTAGATCTTGGATGGATGGATAAATGGATAGATTGGATGGATAGATCGGATGGAATTGATGGATGGACCTGGTGTATAGATAGGTGAGACAGATTATATTGATGGGTGGATAGATAAATTGGATTCATGGCTAGATAAATCGAAATGAGTAAATGAATGGATAGATCAAATAGAAAGATGGAAGGAGAGATAAGATAGATGGACTGATAGATCTGACTGGTAAATCTGATAGGTATGAGAGATCAGGTGGATGGATAAGAATGACAAAGGTAAGACTTAGAATATCTGGGCGTTAGATCTGTCGGACTATTTACTTTCTATCCATTGATCATTTTCTGTTTCTTTCTCGCTCCCCTATCTACAGTATTTATCTGTAAGATAGATAACAATACATAATTCCAGGTAGATTAGTACCCAGTGATCTGTGTGTTTTGTTCTCTATCTTGTCTTTCCATCTGTCATGTCCGTATATCTCTCTGTTAGACATGTATCTGGTGTCTTGCTCGGTCACAGATTCTGCCCGTCCCGGTCTCATCTCAGCTCTGTGATCGCAGACACAACCTTCTCCTTGTTGATAGAGAGATCATCATCATCGTAGTTCCAGGTCCTTTCATGAGAAATACATCTGAATGAATGTGTCTCTCACCTCTTATGTGTTCAATTTACAAGTGAATGATGGCGCTCACATTCATCCGCCTTTCCATACCGTGATCGTTCCTGCGGGGATTTTTTTTATTTTATTTTTTTGTAAACTAATTAAAGCAGCGAGCAGAATCCGTGATGGAGTTTATGCAATTAAATGGTCTGTTTTCATGGTAAGATTTAGAGCCTGAACGCTGAACCTTCCCACCTGAATGTGCCGCTGAAAAGACTCGATTTCACAGCTGCTGATTATAACATTGAACTATAAAGAGTCTGGAATTAAACTGTATCTTAAAATTGCTTTTCAATTTATCAACAGTAACACATTGTTAGTTTTACTTTGTACTTTTTAATCACTTAGACCTGGAGGAAGAGTCAGATTGGGCAGTAATGTCACTTAAATATACCATTAGACAGGGCACAGCGATAATGACATTTAACGCCTAGACATCATTTTTCTCGGCTTCTTTCCTCCTCCATACTGTATGGTTTAGAAAAGGAAGAATAAATTAAAATACAAAAAATCCTAAGGAAAAGAAACGCCAAACCTAGAAATGAGTGAAATGAGATCTTGATACAAACTCTGTTGTACAAATCTGACCATCGATTCAAGTGGACATTGTGTAATACTTAATCTCCCCAGTGGAGGTGCTGCAGGAACTTTGTGTCCTCAGATTACAGTTGGAAGTAAAAGTACAACTTGTAGTATCGCCTCTCGGTCTGAGCTAAAGAGTACAGCGGGCGGTCCTATGCAGTGGATAGGACCGCCCACTGGACTCCTTAGCCCTGAATGAGCCAGGACTTTAATAAATAAATGAATCCAACAAAACAGTCCTTAGAATTCCTCCTACAGAGTCCTTTTTCAGTTCCCCTTGCGGTTGTTATAGAGCAATTACCTGCGTCTTGGCAGTTTTGCATGTGACTAATATAATCAGCTTTGTTTTAGTGCCTGGAGGTTGGAAAGTGCCCGGCAGCAGCTGCAGGACGAGCTGCAGAAAATGCAGAACAATTATCTTGAAGAGAAGAAGAAACGAGAGCAGCATGACTCTCTGGTGAGACGTCTGCAGCAGAGGGTGCTGCTCCTCAGTAAGGTAAGTGCTTAGTAGTATATGCACTGTGTACTATGGACGGTATTGTTCCAACAACTTTTTGAAGGATCTAACGTCTTTCAAGGACCCTCTCCTTGACGCAGATAATGACGTAAGATGCTTTAAAATTCGTCTTGTATCTGCAGAAAACCTCATTCATATGTCTGTCTCAGATCCATATATATCACAGGTGTGTAATACTGTGTGCAAAATATTAGTATGGTGAAAAAAAACAAAAAACTTTCTAGTATACTTTTTTCTCTTCTACTCCCTTATGTGTTTGCATATAGAGTCTGTCCCGCAGTCACTGTTTATTGCCAGTATGTGAAAATATAGCAGTTGCCAAGGCAGTGTCTGAGGGGTCACTTCATATAGCTCCAGTTTTATGTGAAAGCTGAGCGTCTCGAATTTTTTTTTTCATATGCTACCAAGATCTAGGTTTTAAAAATTGGCAAAAGGATATACAATAGTCCACAAGGAGGCCGGAGAAGGTGGGGGAAAAAAAAGCCTAAACCTGTCCCCGAGGCTCTGGCGTCTGCCACCACTGTCAGGTCCAGCGGTGCCCAAGGGCTTGTTCCAGTGGAAGTCCTCACTGCACGTGACTGCTGAGGCCAATCAGCAGCCTAAGGAAAAGAACCGGGATGTCTCTCACATAGTCACTTGTCTTTTCCACTGATTGACCTCAGCTTTCATGTGTGGCGAGGATTTCCACTGTAACGAGACCCTGGGGCCAGCAGGACTGGAGACGCCAGGGACAAGTGAGTATGTATGTTGTGTTTTTCCCCTCCCAGCTTCCCTGGCCACCTTGTGAAAAAAACTGTATATCCTGGAAAACCCCTTTAAAGTCACAGTTAGAATGTGAGCTTTATATGCAGCAGTATCAGTCTCAGCTTTCATATAACACCAGAACCCCTGCTCTAGTATAAAACTGGAGATGCAAAGTGACTCTCCCCACCTTTTATTCTGCTTTATCTCTAAAAACTGGCAATACAAAGTGAATATTGCTAGGCAGAACTTTACAGCCTGCATCTGTCAATTTGGTACAATGTATAGCTTTCTCTATCTAAGGTTCCTTGCAGACGACCGTGGGCGAGTTCAATGTGTTATCCAGGTTTTTCCCAGATGGAAAACTGACCCATTCATT
The DNA here is from genome assembly GCA_947044405.1 of Leptodactylus fallax. Lineage (NCBI taxonomy): Eukaryota > Metazoa > Chordata > Amphibia > Anura > Leptodactylidae > Leptodactylus > Leptodactylus fallax. The sequence goes on from CAMRHE010000053.1 coordinate 2,340,030, forward strand.
TCTATCGGCCTACACACATGACAATGTATTACACGGATCAGTGTTCGGGCCGATAGTCAAGACTACAAAACTCAGGACAGGCCCTATTCCTGTCTGGTTTTGCGACCGTGCTTCCATGGCTCTTATTCATGCAATAAATGGGGCCACGGAAGTACGGGCCAGTGCATGGGGCAGCACATGGATGATATTCGTGTGCCGGCTGTGCCTTTCTGTCACAGCCAGTGGCCAGCCCACGGCCATCTGCAAGGGGCCTAAGAGCTGTCAGTCAAGTCCCAAACAAGAGACAGGTGAAAAACATTCAGTGAATATTTCATAGAATGTTTCTTACACTGAAACACTGTAACAAGCTCTTCAGCTGCTTGTGCAGGACTAGATTCAGTCTCTGATCCTTATTTCATTCCCTGGAGGGAGTAAGTCCAAGAGGTGGGACTCTCCAAGAGGGGGACCTCTAGTAAATCCTATGTTGCTGTTTAGATAATGGTGACCTTTGTATCCGTCATTATATGGTTAAATTACTATAATCTACATTTTTGTACAGTTTTAATAAAACATCCATCGTTCTAGGCTTAGACCCCGCGCGACTTGGTTATGAAGAAGGCTGTGCTATATAATACGCAGTAAATAGAATATGTGACATTATATTAAAATATATTTACTGACCTTTCCATTTCGCAGCTGCGCCGGGAAGTCTTGGAATACCATTAACAGTACATGATAGCGGTGTGTTATATGTAATTGTGTGTATCGTATTCATCCTCTGGTTCAGATGCATCAGCTTTACTATGCTGCAGTGACTCTTCACAGGTAGGCCACGGTATTAGAGACCCATCTAGTAGCGCTTCGAACCTCCATTGGCCTTCAGAGCTGCAGTAATTTGTGGAGGTCTCAGGGTTTGCCAATAAAACCTTCCACCAAACCCCCATTGCTTCTCCTCCACTATCCTGCACTGTTCACACCCAACAGGAACAGTTCATGGACTCTCACTGCTTGCCCCAAATCCTAACCTTGTCTTTCGCTAAGTCTGGAGTCATCTGACCAGGCGATATCTTATAGGGAAGTGCCAACTCATGATCCGCCATCATGAACATGCCGGATCCATCATTCTTACTGGAGATAAGACGGGCTGGACGTGTTTGTCAGTGGTTACTCCCCATTAGCCTATTTCGTGGATTTTTGGAGTTGTCAGGCTTTGTAAGTACATTCCAAGCTCGTGTCAGAATTTCTAAGAACAAACCGCCTCGTGATTCCCGGGCACATGTAGTATCACAGCAGTTTAGTTAAGTGGAAATATACGGGCGGGCTGGCTTTGGAAATGAATAGTGAAATTGCTTGTTACAGTGCGGCACGGTGTCATTTCATCGCCTGTGAAAGAAGCGGAGGGAAGAATAATTGAGATACAGCTGATTTCCATAGCCGCCTGTGGACTGCCATATCACAATGAGCCAACCTCACACCATAATAATAATAATCATGGTAGTAATAGTAGGATTACATGGAGTGGAGGTTAATTGTAGGATCCACGGCGTCTCCTATCTACGGGCTGAGTAGTTGGCGGCAGATTGTGTCCAGTTATTTGCTTGTCATTTTTTACCCTTTATGAGTATCTTAGGTCATTGTCAGAGAAACCTCTATCTATTGGATATGTCGTAATGAAAGATCAGCAGGGGTCTGACACCCAGGACCCATGCCAGGCAGCTGTTTGGGACTGAGCTGTGATGAATGAGTGTGACCTCACACGTCCACCATAACTTCTTTCTTCTACAATGAGGTCTTCTTTTGGAGGCAGAAGGAATAAACCAATTATAGGATTCCCATTCCAGTGTTTCTTCACAGTGCAAATGACCCCCATGGATTTTAGGGAAGCGAACTTTATGAGCAAGCATATCCACTAAGGCTGACTGCGGCTGAGTGATGGATCACAGATTATGGAGTGTGAAGTGTATTCCATTTGTCATCCTTATTCTTAGATGAGCCTTGTTCTAAAATTGTCACTGCTGAGATACAGTGGTTTGTCACTAGTTATCAGAGATATATGGGATAACGTACCCCCTGTGAATATGAGGAGGAGGGCAGTGACAGCCGCAGGCACTTATACCAGACGCACATTACTGCGGTGGCTTCGGTGCTCCCTGGATGTTTTACAATAGCAATTTCCTTCTGCTTTAGTAGCTTTATGGAGATTGAGTGAACGTACAGTAGTAGTGTATGGACTAAGCCTGATCAGTCTTCACATGATGATACCTGGTCCTCTACACTGGCGACTTGGAAGTCTTCAGAAGGCGCTGCAGCAAACCTTGCAACATTGCATCTGGGCTGCATTACAAGGAAAATGGCTCTAGCTGATGCCTTGGGCAGCTGTTTCACCCTAAAATTCTGAACTTCTACCTGTAGTGGTCATACTGTTGTGAAACTACATCTCCCAGCATATCCTGACAGCTGCCTTGGTCACAATACGTGCACGTACCCTTCCACCATACATGTATAAGATCTGTAAAGGGTCTTCTGTACGGTGGCCATGCAATCTTGTAATAGGCAAGTAATAGATCAGATGGTGTTGCCCGTTCCATTGGTGGATTTGGTGACAAGGCCTCTCTGTATGTGTATATGTAACAGTATATCTGTACAGTCGGGTGGGGGGATTTATCAACCCATTTTTGCCAGTTTTCTGCTATAGACTGGTGTTAATGTGGCTCATCTTTGCGGAACGGTCCTTTTTTGCGGCAAAGATACATCGTATACCCCATTCTTCGCTATTTTCTGCAAATGCTGGTAGGGAATCCTTGGCCCGACCTATTTATTATAACTGATGCCAGAAAACTAGCATGAGTTAGATCGGGAATCTACACCAGGTAATGGAAGGGCATGTATATGGAAGATCCAGGGTCCTAAAAGCTCTGATAATAAATTTCTTTTTAATAATGTATACAGTTATTACTTCTCACTGCTGGGGGTTTGCTACAATTGGCGAGAGATAATTTCTGCTGATGTCGTTCGGTCACAGACAATCGCCTTGCCTTAGCTCTGGGTTTATCTGCAGGTCGGTTTAGAGGTTGTACGGTCTCCTTTAAATCTTGGATTTAATGATTTTTTTTTTTTTTTCGGTGGGTTCTTGTGGTGGTGAATTAGGTGAACATTGATTAACGTTGACTGATTGTTTGAAGCGATTGTGTTTCTAAGGTGGCTTTGAGACAATCAATACTAATCATATAAATGACTTGCTGCGGCCCATAACCGCTGAGCTCCCCGCGAGGAGCCCGCACCGTGATTAAACGGTTGTGTGAATGTCAGACACGTCTCGCGGATTCTCCTCCTCGCACGGGGCTGATGAGACCCGCAGCCTTCTGTCTTCTAATAAACTGACAGATTCCCGTTTCCTCATCCGGCGTCTGATCGATTATATAATGGTGCTTTCTAGATTTCTGTGAACTGATAAAGATCGGGGTCATTTATAGAAGCCATAAATATCAGTTGATCTGCTAATGATGCCGTGCTTGGTTGTTTCTAGAATTCCTCATATAGCCACGCTGTATAGATTTTGCAAAGCAAACTTTTCAGAGACACGCTATGTTCTAGTGATCGGCGGGAGTCAGTGCCCACCAATACGAAGGATATGCCAGCAATGTCTTTAGTGAGACAACGAGAGCTGAGGAGTTGGTAGACCAAACCACCATCTCCGACTCCTCTCTATTTCCACAGCCCGACTACGACTTCATGAATGGCTGCCGTGGCCAGACCGAAGCGATAAAGCTCCTCTAATTTATCAAAGAATCTTGTGATCATATTCCTCAGAAAGTAAATCCGTAACAAACTATCCATCTAATGAATTATACAATAATTAATATAATACAGAAGTGTGACGAGTGGCCAGGGCTACCATGAAACTAGCCTATGTGGTCAGAAGAGAAGATGTCATGCCATTACATGAAGCTCTACCTTACTTGTCGGGACAAAGCAGAATTCTGAGCCAAAATGTGAAATTTACTCCTAAAGTCTAAAAACTCCTCTGATACATACCCCTAGGATCTTTAAAGTGTAACTAAACGTTCGCACAACTTTTGATTTCTTGCAGTATTTGTGTCATTAATACATTTTGCAATATACTTTATTAACATATTTTGGATTATTTCTGTGAAATCCTGCATTTTTTTTCCCCTTGTTTCTGTTTTGGATCTGTTCCTGTCTGTCTCTGAATGTTACTGTGTATGGAGTTACGGGACTGTGTAAGAGGTAGAAAAAATGAGGGTAGGGAAGGGTCACTTTATACTGTTATATCTCGGACATTATAAAACGTACAAACTTGCTTTTTGTGTCCTATGAAAGAAGAGATCTCGTTTTCTCTACATCTTATACAGCCCCTAACTCCCGTACACAGTAACATTCAGTGAGAGGCAGGAACAGCAGGAGAGACTGAGAAAATGCAGGATTCACAGAAAGGATCCAAAATTTGTCAATCAGGTATATTACAAAATGTATTAGTGACACAATTTCTGCCAGAAATCAAAAGTTGTCCAAAAGATTAATTACGTTGTAACAATTCTTTTTGAGTGGACATTCTCTTTAAGTAACGATGCAAATACAGTGAAATTCCTATAATCCGGAACAATTTGTTCATCTATTGTGAAATTCCTGATGGACCCCATCAAAGTTGTAGGATTACAATAACTGCTAACACCAGTCACAGTAGGCGATGACCAAGACTCTCTTCCTCCTCCCCTCCATGTACTGAGACCTCAGCACTGGTCACAGGCATACCCAAATCACTCACCCATAGACTTTCCTATGGCTGTTGTAATACATTTCCTCTCCAAGATGGCTGGTCACATGATCATGAACAGAAAATAATAAAAAAAAAAATCTCCCATTAGAATATAGAGAATGGGTTAGAAGTAACAAATCTTTGTCAGTTTCTGGTTTAAGGTAGTAGAAAATACAGATTATACATTCTCTTTAATGGGGTGAGCCATGGTTTGGCATTGGTGACAAATAAGTAGGTCAGTAGGGGTGTGACTGATGTGACCCCCACCGATCTCCTTGTAATGGCATGCCGCTTATTGATCCCACTCAACTGTCTCTGGTGACTACACGGAGACAAAACCTTATAATATTTAGTTTTGTTTTACCTATAACTGAGAAACTTCCCTTTTTTTATATCTAATATATATATATATTTTTAATACATGTCTTTTATCTATTGTTTGGAGATTACCGGACCCAAATCTTTAGAATTTATCTTAATCGTATCAAGAGGAGAGAATGAAATCTGAAATCAAACATTTATGTTCTTAAAAGAACGGAAACTGTTTCAGCGCGCACTTAGAGAGCCAAGACTTCCTGAGCGGAGTTATTGTTCTTGAATGTGAATACCAGCTCATAGAACAAAAGATTAATGCAAAAACCTGTCTTTTTTTCTTTCTTCTTCTTCTGTTTGTGTTCAGAATGAAGCCGCTGCGTCTCTCCTCACACTTCTAATATTGGTTTTCTTCTCGTGACAGATAAAACCGTAGGTTTACGAAAGCAATTTTTACAGTAATAAGAAACTGGAATCATTATACATCACGGCTGACCCCGGAGTTAATAGTCTGTGTCAACTTTCAACAAGTTTGAAATTAGAATACCTGCTTGTCATTTCTTAATTTAAGATGTTTTTTTTTTTTCCTTTTCATGAGAAAATTGTAAAGGAAACGTTGCGTTGCTAACCCTGAGCTTTCTGCTGCTGCCATTAATCTATATTGTCATAGGATATTATAAAACTTTGTTGTTATGCATCAGGAATGAAAGCTGTGTATTTTCTGAAAAGTTTGAGATGTCTTGAAATTATCGTAAATGTAGTTGTAATTGGGCATTTCCTCCAAACTCTAACATTTTTATTTTTTATTTTTTATTTTTTTTTCATTTTGTCTTGTATCTCTATCTGTAACTGTCTATCTCTATATCTATTAATATCTATCTCTATCTATTATCCTTCTATTTACAGCATTCATAAATATTCTTGTATCTAACTAGCACCTGTATTTTAGTCATTTTTTTTATCAGATAGCACATGGACCCATTTATTTCTTTGGCTAGATACACACAAGATCTGTTGTGTAGGCCGTAAGTCTGGGCCACTAAAACTGACCATGTCCTATTACTAGGTAAAAAGAGAAGAGAAGCACCGAGCAAGGCCCTGTGTATTATCATTTATAAATATGGTGAAATATGAATGACAAAATGGTCGCTCACCTTATGGGGTTGTGAAAAAGTCACAACTCCCACAGAAGACATAAAGCAGATGGTTGGGTGTCCGTCAGTCTCCGGTTCCTCCATCTCAGATGGACGTCAGCAATGTAGAAGGAAGGACCAAATCCAGAAGGCAATGGTAACCGTAATGGATGAATGACAAACCAGCGCTTACCCAACGGTTAGGTGTAGAATATCCTCTTTATTTGTTATATAGGTACCAACAACACACAATGCGTTTCGGAGGACTAACCTCCTTTTTCAATTCTATAAAGTGGTTGCAGCCACTTTAGACACTTGAAAAAGGAGGTTAGTCCTCCGAAACGCGTTGTGTGTTGTTGCTACCTATATAACAAATAAAGAGGATATTCTCCACCTAACTGTTGGGTAAGCGCTGGTTTGTCATTCATCCATTACGGTTACCATTGCCTTCTGGATTTGGTCCTTCCTTCTACATGTCGTATTACTGGCTGTTTTGCAGTCTGACTTTATTCATTGAAGTCTATAGTTGTGTGCAGGAGGTCTTAAGCCTCCACGACCATAGTATATTATCCACAATTTTTTGCTTTCGGCCTCATACACAGATATAGTTTTTACAGCTGTATGTCTGAGCTGTAGAGCAGAGCCACAAAATAGGGAGCAGGTCCTACACTTGTCCTTGTTTTTGCCTCTCTGCCCATTCATTCAAATGTACAGGCCAATGAAAATCTCAGATTTCACGCGGATACTAATCCGTGTCATGCATTCTGTTTTCACTGACCTGTACACTGTTTATGGTTGCGTGCATGGGGCCTTAAATAGGACCTTTCAGCACCTTTACCAATTCAAGTTCTTAGCATCTGTTAACAGACACCGCTCCACTGATTCCGGCACAGTTGCAATTTTATCTCTAGCCTCCACCATTCCCGAGCAACAAGTTGTTAGTTTTGGTGCCTGATGTGCAATTTAAGCTCTGTAATGTCAGGTGGGCGGTGTCGGGCAGGGAGGCAGTTCATGTCAGAGCTCTGAATTGCGCCCCTTGTCTGCTCCTGCCTGAACCGCCCACTTGACAGTACAGACTAAACTATTCCAGGCATAGTGGGGGCTAGAGAAAAAAATTCCAACTGTGCCAGAATCAGGGGCGAGGCAGCTCTGAATTGATGTAAAGAGCTGGACTTGTCTGAGGTGGTGAAATGTCCTCTTTCAGTTGTGCAATTCAAGAATTCATGGCAGCCATATTGGAGGCTCTTGCAGATCCTTCCTGCATTGTCTACATAGACAGTATCACCTGGTGTGTTTGCATTAAGTGGAAGATAATGGTCAGACAAGTGTCAATAGACTAGTACAATTGTCTCAGTGAAGTCTAGCTGCTTCTCCTAGAGACTAGATGGAAAGTTAGATACAGAGCCTTATCAGTGTCTATAGTGTAAAGTGTTTCTATATCACCTTATTTAGAGGGGGGTTTCTAGCACCAAATGCATGTTTCATGCTGATGACCGGTCGACAGGAGTGGATCGGAAGCAAAAACAGTCTTCTCCTATTCAACTGCAGGGCCTGGCCTACCGACATTGCTATACAGTGAGCGGGCTGTAGCTCCACTCTTTATTACTTGAATTGGAGCAGACTGCTTCCGCTCCCCGGCCACTGCAGTAGTTTCCGGAGCAGCTGATCTGTGTGTCTGGGTGTTGAACCCCCACAGATCAGACACAGATAAGCTATAATGTGGATAGGTCGACAGTATGAAACGTGTGTCTGGGGCTTTAAAAACCCCTTTAAGGTTTTACCGTACAGTAGAACTTTCATCTTATTTTCTGGTGATGAAATGACTCTGTTGATTCTGTCCTAGTCTACACAGTAAAGCTGACAAATAAGCTGTTGGAAAACACAAAATGTAAGCCTGGTGTGTTCTGTAGTGTTGAGCATGAAAAGTTATATAAAAACCTGCTTGAAATAGCATGCCATTTGCTGATAATACATTTCCTTTAAGTTAAAATCAGAATTTCCCTTTATCATAAAGAAAAGTCCTTTACCGCCTTTGATCGGTAGAGTCGATGAGCGTAATATTTGCTTAATTATGTAATTGTTTGAGAGCTCTCTCCAGTCTGCGATGCACAACCTTAAATGTGCATTCAATTGCATTGTCTCTTCTGCTCTCAAAGAGGATAATTAAAATATCGCGGCTATATTAAGCAAATGGAAATTGCTCTCTGTAACGGTTCTCCTGCTATCATCCTCCAATACAAATTGCAAGTAGATTTTCTAGTTTTTGAAGTGTCTGAAATGCAAACATTGGAAAGAAAATGATAGCACGCTTTACAATCAAAGTGAATGGGATCTCCACTTGAATTGTTTTTTGTAGAGATGCATTGATCTCGTTTCGCCGAGTTGGGCACAAGCCGTGATTACATACATATCCTCCAGCTCGGTAAAATAAACAAGACGTTTCCAGAATTTTTTTTTTTTTTCTTGTAAATTTATTACAACACAAAAGAAATGCTCAAGCGATTATTATTATTTTGAGAGCGAACTCATCTCTTAGGCCAGAGGAGGAGATAACCGTCTCATCGCTGCTGCGGCAACAATGCGCAAGGCACTTGATGAGTGGGGTTGTCAAGGGCAAGAGATTGTAGGCAGTGACCTTTAAAGGGGTTGTCAGATATGGATTCAAATTCTAAAAATGCTAAAAAATAAGAGAACCACCAACTAGGCTGCCCCTTCCCCAGCCACTTAGTTGCACTGATCACCAGCGATCATGGCATCTTAGGAGTTAATCTGCTGGAATCGGAGTTCATTCCCACTCTGCCAGTGAATTCTGCGTCCTGGCTGTGTAAGGGTATGTTCACACAGCGTAATTTGGCGCTGATTTTTGCAGCGGATTCTTCTTCTAAATCCTCTCCAAATTCTGGATCGATACCAACAAAAACAAAAAAGCTTTCTGCTCGATTCTGCTGTAGATTAGCCCCAATCATCGGAAGTCAAAGGGCCAGAAAATGGAGAGGAATTTGGGGTGGAAGTCTGCCCCAGATTCCTCTTTGCTTTCTGCTGTGTGAACATGCCCTAATGGAGCCAGAACACCCCAACAATGTAGCAAGCAAAGCTTCCGTGTCTGCTATATTGCAACGTTGTACAATTGTCACTGTATTAAGTAGATTCGGGTGCAGAGTGGGATAGAGTTAAATGAGACAAAGTTGCAATACCCGACACCGCTACTGAATGTATGGCAATCTACATTACAATCAGTTCCTAGACAATGTAGAGGCTGTAGCCATATTACTGACAAAGCTGATATACTGTTATGTCTGGTATGGGATTTTAGGTGATGGTACTTGACATAGAGAAGACCAAAGAGAAAATCCTTGTGCCATGATTTGCCACCTTTGGCCCTGTATCGGGCATATCTGTTTTGCCTGGACTATTCCTTTAACTACAGCCATGGGTTACCCCATTTCTTTTTGCTGGCTTACACATAGTAGAAAAGAAAGCAGTAACACACGACTGCAGGATCAGACTACATAGATTTGTTTGTAGTCTGTTACTATGGAGACGCACATGCATGTGCAGGTTCTCTGTATTCACGATGGTAGTTACGAGTGAGTACGTGTATTGGACATAGAACTGGGTCCATGTCTGTTGATTCTCCTTTCATTCACTGTATAGGTTAGGTTTTTCCTGTGTATTTATACCCGTGGACATATGTTGTGTGTTTCCCTGTGCGTTTTATCATTGGCCCTCCTTATATCACCAGTCATAAGGAAAGGATACAGAACTCATCCATTATCTTTTCCTCCATTAAGACGTCAATGAAAAATAAACTTCACGCCCCTCAATGAAATCGATATTTTTCACCCTGAAGTCTTGCTTGACTTAATCCTTTAACCCTACTTGGCCGAAAAAGGGGTTAACCCAGCCAACCCGTAAATGATTGGTGTGGCAAATGTCCCCGCTGCAGGGAGTTAAATGATAGTCTGGAGTGGCACTTTGGCCTTTGCCTCTTACCTTTCGTGAGCTGACATTATTTTGTGTCATGTTTCCCAGCTCAGGTTTCCATATACAGGGCGGAGAAATGACCTTTTGTGAAATTATTAGCGCGCCGACCTTGTCAGAGATATCAGTGCATTAACGGGAGTCTTGGCAGCGAGCGAGTTGCATGTATGAGCAGCAACATCTAGAAAAGCAATTTCAGAAAATGTAATGAAATCAAAACAAAAAATGCTTTTTTTTTTTCTGATAGGGAAGATGTTTATTAAGATAGGCTTTATGTAAGTGCGCTTGGCAAGAAATAATGGATTTCACCTACTTATGCTGGCGGTATAACCCTATCCGTGCCGGCCCGCTGTAGATCGGGTGATGGGTTTTTAAGGTCATGAATGAATATTATGTAATTATTCAGCAAGGATTTAATAATTCATTTATGACCTTTTTGTATTATGTAACAATATATTCGCCCATTGTGTACTTCAATCATTTTTTAGGGGTGCCCACCCATAGTGTCCAATGACACCACAATTTTTTAGGGTATTATCTTAGCAATCATGCAACCATCGGTTCCTGGGGTTTTAGACAATTATGTTGCCTTGCCCTAATTTGTCTCATGTGATAAAATGTCTTTGAGTGTCCTAAATACGGTTCTGCATGTTGGATAATACATATATCGCCCATTGACTTGTCGCCTACGTCTAGCCCACTATACCCTAAGAACACGTGCAGGGAATTTGATCAAGAATGGCGTTTCCTGCATCGGAGTATAGGGTGCCCAATTTATAAAAAGGCTCATGCTGGATCTCTTAATAAATAAGGCGCATCTCCTGCCTTCTGGGTTCTAGAATGTGGAATCCCTGCCGAAGATTATAGTATGTCTGTCAGCCCTAGGAGGGCCACACCCTTATGCTACGCTACGCCCCGACAGACCACGCAAAAGTACTAGGGTGCAATAACAGCTGTGCACCAAAATCTTCCAATTTGTATGCCAGAAACTGGCGTAAAATGTGTGATCACCGACTAATCTGCATACAATATTTTCCCAGGTAGCATGCGAGACAGGACCAAGATCTTCAGGTGAGTTTAATTCCTGTATTTTGCAGTCTGTACAAGCACCTCCATGTCCTGTAACTTAGGATCTTATCCGTTTATCTCTTGCAAGAAGGCATTGCGCCCGTTTTCTGTATTTTACCAACCTGAACGTGTAATCTGTAGTTACAGCAAATTGCTTTCCACCCAGTGACTAGACTTTACTTAACATGTTTTGTATTGCCAGGCATAAATTATCCGCTCTTGTTACAACATAAGCTCCCTATTTTCCTATTACCCTTTTCCGTATGGCGGGATACCCTCCCACTTCCGGTTCTGCTCTGGTGGGCATCCGGAGGCAGCATTTAGGGACCTCCTAAGCAGATCCTGTGCAGCAGTGTGTCTTAGCAGATTGCGGCATGGATTTGCAAAGGATTAAAGTTAATTAAAGAAGCTTTCTTTTCTTTTTATTTGCCACTATCTGTCAGCTATTTACATGCTAATGTTTGGCTTGCCATGGAGAATAGGAGAGGTGTCAGCAATGGGCATATTATCATACCAGGAGACAGCGGAAAATAATGAGATGAGCAATTTATTTCAGGGGGAAGGAGGAAAAAAAAACCCTCAATTGAAAGTCTGCTCAGTAGTTTGTGTGTTTTTGTTGTGTATGTGATCCAAGTGAAAATAATTCACTCCATTAAGGCTGAATAATAAACTGCAGCATAATACATTATATACGGACAAATCACAGCAGAGCAAACACAGGAGCTGAGAAACTAATGTACAAGGGATGGATGAGCGCCTTCACATTGTAATTCTGCACTGGATAATGTAATATGGGCACAGGACATTACTGATCCGGTATGATAGCCATCACACAGAGCTTACCCTCTAATAGTACGATCAGGTGACGAGATACCCGTCACACAGAGCTTACACTCTAATAGTGCGGTCAGGTGACTACATACCCGTCACACAGAGCTTACACTCTAATAGTGCGGTCAGGTGACTACATACCCGTCTCACAGAGCTTACACTCTAATAATGCGATCAGGTGACTACATACCCGTCACACAGAGCTTACACTCTAATAGTGCGGTCAGGTGACTACATACCCGTCACACAGAGCTTACACTCTAATAATGCAGTCAGGTGACTACATACCCGTCACACAGAGCTTACACTCTAATAGTGCGGTCAGGTGACTACATACCCGTCTCACAGAGCTTACACTCTAATAATGCGATCAGGTGACGAGATACCCGTCACACAGAGCTTACACTCTAATAGTGCGGTCAGGTGACTACATACCCGTCACACAGAGCTTACACTCTAATAATGCGGTCAGGTGACAAGATAACCGTCACACAGAGCTTACACTCTAATAATGCGGTCAGGTGACTACATACCCGTCACACAGAGCTTACACTCTAATAATGCAGTCAGGTGACTACATACCCGTCACACAGAGCTTACACTCTAATAATGCGGTCAGGTGACTACATACCCGTCACACAGAGCTTACACTCTAATAATGCGGTCAGGTGACTACATACCCGTCTCACAGAGCTTACACTCTAATAATGCGGTCAGGTGACGAGATACCCGTCACACAGAGCTTACACTCTAATAGTGCGGTCAGGTGACGAGATAACCGTCACACAGAGCTTACACTCTAATAATGCGGTCAGGTGACGAGATACCCGTCACACAGAGCTTACACTCTAATAGTGCGGTCAGGTGACGAGATAACCGTCACACAGAGCTTACACTCTAATAATGCGGTCAGGTGACGAGATAACCGTCACACAGAGCTTACACTCTAATAATGCGGTCAGGTGACTACATACCCATCACACAGAGCTTACACTCTAATAATGCAGTCAGGTGACTACATACCCGTCACACAGAGCTTACACTCTAATAATGCGGTCAGGTGACTACATACCCGTCACACAGAGCTTACACTCTAATAGTGCGGTCAGGTGACTACATACCCGTCACACAGAGCTTACACTCTAATAGTGCGGTCAGGTGACGAGATACCCGTCACACAGAGCTTACACTCTAATAATGCGGTCAGGTGACGAGATACCCGTCACACAGAGCTTACACTCTAATAGTGCGGTCAGGTGACGAGATACCCGTCACACAGAGCTTACACTCTAATAATGCGGTCAGGTGACTACATACCCGTCACACAGAGCTTACACTCTAATAGTGCGGTCAGGTGACGAGATACCCGTCACACAGAGCTTACACTCTAATAGTGCGGTCAGGTGACTACATACCCGTCACACAGAGCTTACACTCTCAGGCCTCATGCTCACGTCTTTGTGCAATGTACAGGTCAAAAAATGGCACAGACCCATAAATGGGCAGAGCTGAAAAAATGGACAGGTATAGGACCTGCGCCAAATTTTTCAGCTCTTTACTACGGACAGCACACACAACCACAAAAACTGCATCTGTATGTATGGACCCATAGAAATGAATGCGTTCGTACTTGATCCGCAATTGCTGTTCCGCGTATTGTTCATGGAGCCCAAAAGTGCGATCAGCTACAAAGTTCTATTACTATCCTAGGCATTAACATAGTAGATAAGGTTAGAAGAAGACATCAAGACATCAGAAGGTCCATCAACTCCACCCTATAACCCTATAGTGTTGATCCAGAGAAAAGCAAAAGAAAAACAAACAAAAAAAAAAAAACAGTAAACTGATGCCAATTGCCCCATTTCAGGGTAAAAAATTTCCTTCTTGACTCCAAATCTGACAGTCGGTATAAATCTCTGGATCAGCTTGTCTTTACCAAAAATCTAAAACCCATGTAATATTTTTCCATTCTACAAAGGCATCCGACTCTCAGCCATGTAACATGCAGGTGATGTTGGGGCAGAGTTAGGGGACCCTTAGATGATCAGCTACTCCCATCCATATTGGCATTTTCAGCTGTCATGAATCTAATGTGTATGGCCACCTTAACTGTCCTGACTTTTTTAGGATTCCAGCAATAGTTGCCTTAAAATTCTCCCATTTTCTGATAATGATGAGATGACTCTGCTGACTCTGACTTAGTCTACACAGCAAAACTGATGTGTGCCATAGGGAACATATACAGATACTGGTGTAAATTATAGCAGAAGTTTTTGTTGGATCCTAGCTGGCATAGACTTAACTTTCTGAGACACGGAGGGTCTAGTTTAATAAGAGGTGTAATGATAAATGAGGCTCCTCTCACACTTGTGCTCAGTACATCTAGACTGCAGCCTTGCCTGCACCCAGATCAGGTCTAGGAGCTGCACATAGGAAGCCTCGTAGACTCGGAGCCAGTCCGCTTGTCAGGCAGCTAAAATGAGCAGTTTTTTGTTTTTTGTCAGTAACACAAATGTAATTAATTTTCCGTGTTCTTGTCAAGACGAACCTCTGCTAGAAATGGCTGCTCTACCCAGGAAGATATAAATTATAAAACCTGATGCTCTTTGTGTAGAGCGTGAAAAGCGGAGGAGAGGAAGAGAAAAGCTAAAAGTCGACAAACGCAACATGTAGTAGGTGTCATGATTTTTTTCAGTTTTTTTTTTTTATTGTGGTGTCCTAGTAAATACTTGTCACTCCATTCCCTGTTATTGAGTAAGGTATGTAGACGGTTCTTGCTCTCGCTCTGCCACCATGAGTGCCCTACAGGGTATTTTCTGACTGTATGAAATACAATGCTACCTTATAAGTATGGAGGGGCAGATAGTTTACCAAAAGTATTGTTACCCTGAGCCTTGAGTGAGCTGTGTGACGTTTTAGAGGGATTCAGACCTTGTTATTTACAGATTGTGGTGACCTCCATTGGGAATACGAACACAGATAGATGTACTAAGTTAAATGTGACAGCTTCTCGGTGTTTTGGCGAAGTTAAAGTGTAGCATCTGTTTTTGTAGTGGTTTAGTAATTATCTCCACCAATGGGAGTGGTGACCCACTGTAGGGGGTAACAGAAAATCAGCGATGGAGAGCAGAGAACCACGCAGTGCTATGGAAGGGACGACTGGACCAATGCATTAGGTCGTGAGTTTGAAAGCCCAAAATTCAGAAGTGCTTCAGGGAATGGCGACTCCTGGTGCCCCTGAACTCACTGGGGATGGGATCCCACTGATTTTGGCACATTGCACTACACTTCTTCTTTCACAGCTTGTGACCAGTTCTTCTTATTTGCTCAGTCTTCTGCCTTGCAATGAGAAATTTTTATAGCTCTGGCTTGAAGACCGGGCTGTACTAAATGGCACTTATTTAATTGGTGTGTGTTTTTCACCATTTTGTACGTCACAGGATTTAGGGATTTGGATGCCCTTTGGGACCCTCCAGAGTTCTAGAGGGAGGACATGTTTGGCCATTAGTTTCCCTGCTTTCCGGCCCACCTCAGTTTCTGTGGAGGTGGCTGCATCTTGTTGCACCTACCCTCCTGGTAGTACACCCATGTGGAGGCCAGATGCAAGTTGGGCCTCCCTTTCTTCGGCATGGGGAGACCATAGTTCCTGAGCCTTTTAGGGCCTTCTGGCTTGGAGGGTTGTACAGGTCGGGAAGACCTTCTCTTTTAAGACATGGCTTGCAATAATCTGTATCCTTGTGCACTTTTAAAGTGTGGCACATCCCACTTTTTTGGACACATTGGTGCAGAAGGCATAATCTTGAGCTTTAAAAAAAAAAAAAAAAAAAAAAGTTGGGGTGTGATTGAACATTTTTGTAATAGTCTTAACACTAACATTGTCCCTAGCAACCCTCTGACTGAGCTGTTAAGGAAAATCGGCAAACATTTGTACTGCATTTGCCATAGGGTGGATGGTCACTTCACATGGCTCCATTCCTGACTGTTTTTATCTAGTGATATCTCTGTTTCTTACGGCTAGTACTGCAATCACAGCTTTTATATGATGCCTAAACCATTTTTGTAGGTTGTATAAAACCAGAGAGAGTTACTTCAAGTAACTATCTCCCCTTTAAGCAAATACTACATGAAAGAACAAGTGCATAGGGCAGTCCCTTTAGCATTGTTAGTGGGAACTGTCCTGCCTGTTTGCTATTTAAAGGAAGTTATTTAGGTTAATAAACTATAATTATACACAATATATAAAAATATTCACCAAACGCCCCTGACACAATAACAAAAACAAAAACTGGGAGTTTACACTTTAAGTAAACCCCTTTCTGTGATTCATTCTTAAAAATCTGCCCCAAGAGCTGATTTCTGGTTTTGCTTTGGAGTGACTTTGTTTTTCCCTTTCCTCCTGTCTTGGATTATGTGATACTTACAGGACCTGTTACGCGCTGTACTGTTCTAAGCTTGTGCCTTTAGATTCCGTGTGCCTTAAGGCAGTGTCCAGATGGGACATTTACACTGCAGATTTTTCACTATTGAATGACAGGTGGAAAATCTGCAGTGTTTACAGTAGCACCAAAATGGATGAGATGTGAACAAGTCTTTACTTACAAGCTTTGAAAAAAAGTCTGCATAGGAATGGCTTGTGGTGTGGATTTTTAACCCCACCATGTCCTGCTTTTCATTGTAATGCAGCAAATATGCACAAAAACCCGCACAATTTGGTGTTTTGTGTTTTGTTTTTTTTTTGGTTTTCCCCGCTTTATATTCTAGGCAGATACTCTGCAATTTTTCCGCAGCAGAACAGTACGTCTTATATTTCCTGCATGGACAGTCCCTTTTCTTGCCTGGGATTATTAGCTGTTTGCACCTTTTGTCGTCTTTCTTCTTTAACTCTTCACAAATAATTTTCCCTCTTATATTACGTCGACCACAAGCTTACTTATCACCCGCAAACAAAAAAAGAATAAAACTCTTCTCCCTCTAAGCTCAGCACTCTCTCAGCATCTCTGCCCTTCTGATTGTCTACTGCAAGGGGTAATGGACCCGCTGCCTTGTCAGGCCTTTATTGTACCCGTGTTGGATCCAATTTTGCACTGTTGATACTTATCAGGATTCTTTAGCTATAATAGTAGGTTACCGGCCAGTCTGTCAGACGTTTCCATCCATCACCCACATATGACAATGTGTTTTGTGCGGGCGACGTGAGATGCACTGAGCGCTGCCTGATTGAATTCCATCACCTTTTACAATAGTTTATAGGAGCTGAAAATGGAGCCTTAAGACTTCCAACAAGTGCAGCGTGTCTGTTCTGCGGTAACCTGGTGACTTTCTCTCATTGACAGACTCGCTCTGACACCTGGCAAGTTCTCTGCCAGAATGCCGAAACTAATGATACCTTTCCAGCGTTCTTATCTTCTCTTCTGCATATAGAAACCGGTCAGTAATAATTCATCATGTTCTCTATTAGCATCTGTGTTGATATGCCAGGCTCTAGCTCACAGGGGGCACTAGCCTGCGACAGGCACCCCCTCTCCTTCCCTGGCTTCTTTTGCTATTAATTGGAAATCAAATAATGTGTGGTGGAAAAGGTACGGCACTCCAAGGGTTAAATGGTGGTGTTCTTTATTTTATTTCATTGATAGTTCTTTTCCTATTTTCCTCTTGTGATTTGAGGGCTGAAGTTATGTTTGTTACAATCCTCTGCTTCTCCCTTTATATAGGTGTAACAGAGCCGGTTTTGTCAGTTAACTCATAGAGGTATAGGATATTTACATAGGACTGCACAGAGGATAAAGCCTCAGGTGGTTAAAGTGTAACTCCCATTTTATTTTTTGTTTTTTTTTGCGTTATTGTCTCAGCGGTTCGTGGTGAACATTTTTGTAATATATGTTAACCTAACTTTTTACTATAAAGCATGCGTAGCATCTCTATATAAAATATGCTTTATTAACCTATCTAACTTCCTTTTAATATAAAACAGGCTGTAAAGTTCCCCTTAGCAATCCTGAGCGCAGATGTGAACCCAGCCTCATTTGTATGAACTGCTATATATAAACCTCAAAACTTGCCATTTCAGATTATTTAATAGCTACAGTCATGGCCAAAAGTTTTGAGAATGATACAAATATTAATTTTTACAAAGTCTACTGCTTCAGTTTTTCTAATGGCAATTTGCATATACTCCAGAATGTTATAAAGAGTGATCAGCTTAACAGCAATTACTTGCAAAGTCAATATTTGCCTAGAAAATGAACTTTATCCCCCAAAACACATTTCAACATCATTGCAGCCCTGCCTTAAAAGGACCACCTAACATCGTTTCAGTGATTGCTCCATTAACACAGGTGTGGGTGTTGATGAGGACAGGGCTGGAGATCAATCTGTCATGATTAAGTAAGAATGACACCACTGGACACTTTAAAAGGAGGCTGGTGCTTGCCATCATTGTGTCTCTTCTGTTAACCATGGTTATCTCTAAAGAAACACGTGCAGTCATCATTGCACTGCACAAAAATGGCCTAACTGGGAAGAGTATTGCAGCTAGAAAGATTGCACCTCAGTCAACAATCTATCGCATCATCAAGAACTTCAAGGAGAGAGGTTCCATTGGTGCCAAAAAGGCTCCAGGGCGCCCAAGAAAGACCAGCAAGTGGCAGGACCGTCTCTTAAAAGTGTTTCAGCTGCGGGATGGGGCTACCAGCAGTGCAGAGCTTGCTGAGGAATGGCAGCAGGCAGGTGTGAGTGCATCTGCACGCACTGTGAGGCGGAGACTCTTGGAGCAAGGCCTGGTCTCAAGGAGGGCAGCAAAGAAGCCACTTCTCTCCAGAAAAAACATCAGGGACAGACTGATATTCTGCAAAAGGTACAGGGAGTGGACTGCTGAGGACTGGGGTAAAGTCATTTTCTCTGATGAATCCCCTTTTCGATTGTTTGGAACATCTGGAAAACAGCTTATTCGGAGAAGAAGAGGTGAGCGCTACCACCAGTCTTGTCTCATGCCAACTGTAAAGCATCCTGAAACCATTCATGTGTGGGGTTGCTTCTCAGCCAAGGGAATCGGCTCTCTCACAGTCTTGCCTAAAAACACAGCCATGAATAAAGAATGGTACCAGAATGTCCTCCAAGAGCAACTTCTCCCAACCGTCCAAGAGCAGTTTGGCGCTCAACAATGCCTTTTCCAGCATGATGGAGCACCTTGCCATAAAGCAAAGGTGATAACTAAATGGCTCAGGGAACAAAACATAGAGATTTTGGGTCCATGGCCTGGAAACTCCCCAGATCTTAATCCCATTGAGAACTTGTGGTCAATCATCAAGAGACGGGTGGACAAACAAAAACCAACAAATTCAGACAAAATGAAAGCATTGATTCTGCAAGAATGGACTGCTATCAGTCAGGATTTGGTCCAGAAGTTGATTGAGAGCATGCCAGGGAGAATTGCAGAGGTCCTGAAGAAGAAGGGTCAACACTGCAAATATTGACTTGCTGCATTAACTCATTCTAACTGTCAATATAAGTTTCTGTTACTCATAATATGAATGCAATTCTATTTCTGTATGTGATAAAAACATCTGACAAACACACATAAAAACCAGAGGGCAGCAGATCATGTGAAAATACAATATTTGTGTCATTCTCAAAACTTTTGGCCATGACTGTAGTACTGCAGTATCTCAGCTTTCTTGTGATGCCAAAACCGTTTTTCTAGGTGGTAAAAAAAAATTGGAGCTGGAGCCATTTGAAGTGACCACCCCCCCCCCACCCTATGGCAAATGCCGTACAAATGTGTACATGAACTGCTGCACATTAAGTTCAAATCCATTACTTGTTTTTAACTAGTGATATCTCTGGTGGCATATGAATGCTGTGAATCTCAGCTTTCTTGTGATACCAGAACCATTCTTCTAGGTGGGATAAAACCAGAGATATAGCCATTTGAAGTGACCATCACCCCCTTTGGTAAATGGTCAGCTCTGCATATTCACAATACAAATGTGTATGGACTTTCCCTGTTAACAGCTCAGTTAGAGGAGAACATTACAGCACGTTTTATAATAAAAAGGAAGTTAGATAGGTTAATAAAGTAATTTTACAAAAATGGTCACCAAACACCAGTGAAAAGAATAACATAAAATGGGAGTTACACTTTAATATTGTATCTTTTATATAGTGATTCAGTACAGATTTTGTGCACACATATAAGAAATTTGTATCACACGTATCCCTAATACCATGTTAAAGGGGTGTCCCATTAGGATACTATATACAGAGTCATAAAGGGGTCAGAGTGGAGCCCACTAACAAATAGCAGCTCTCACCCTGGTGGTCTTGTACCATCCTTGTATTACATGGACCACCAATCAATTGCACAAAGTTTTGCCTCATCGTGGGCCAGAAGGTGGTAAGGTGACCCAGTTATTTATTTAATTTTCTGGAATTACTGTTTATGCAAAGCTTCATATGATTACGGTCCCTAAAGAGCAACCAATACTTGTATATTATGGCTGTGTCTTGCACCAGAGTATAAATCGCTGCTTCTTCTGCAGCCTGTTGCAGTATCGGACACCCTGCTGTGCACTTGGATGATGCCATCGCCCCTCACGGAGGATTAGTCAGCCGCTCCCATTTTTCTTTGCTTCCCCCTTAATGGTGTTTTAATGAGATGTTGAGAATTGCTCCGTCTGCCCGTGTAGTAAATTATCTCTTTAAATTGTGATTTTTAAATTAATGGAATTAAGTAAATTTACTGTACGCCACTCACTTCAAATTGGATCTTTTCATCTGTGACAAAACTATCAAAGCAGATTTTCGTTTTCGTGTTCATCTTGCTCTTCGGTAAAGTGTTTGTTTTCTCGAGACGTTCTGCGACACCGCCGTAATCTGCGTGTCTGTCACTGGCTGCTTAAGTGGCTACAGTGATCATCTTAGCTTGGAAGGTGCTTTATACTGCTCGAAGACCTTCTGCAAAGCTGTGTACGGTGAGCCAACGCCATCTGTCCTAGTACGGAGGACCAAGGCACTAACGTCATGTCTGCATTGTTTGCCACTTGCATGCAATTCAATACAATCTGTTCTCTTTTATCAGCAGGATGGAGAGAGGCGCTAACTGTGTGGAATTACTGTGCAACTCTGAAAAGCTGTAAGCTGACAACGTTAGGTCTTTTGACCCCTTAATGTGGTTTTTCGAAACTTAAAAACTGATGGCCTGTCCTTAGGGTAGGTCATCAATTTTAGGTCTGTGAGGGCCGACAACCAGAACCTCCACAAATAAGCTGTTTGGAGAGGCTGCAGCATTCTGACGGGCGCTGCAGTCTCTTTACTATTTATCAAGCACAGCGCCGTGCCTTGTATAATGGCTGTGCTTGGTATTGCAGCTCAGCCCAATTCACGTAAATGTAACTAAGGTGCAGACAGGCCATGTGATTGATTGAATGCGACATCATAGAACTGTGAAGTGGAATCGCTGCTCGCTCAAGCACCTGCCTAGCTTATAGGGCGCCCCAGATTTACCACCCTGCCACTGGATTCATGTTAAATCGGTAGGGGTCGGATCATTGTGATCCCCACAGTTTCTCCAATCCATGTGACCGCAGAGTTGAGCAGCTCATATGAGACTGCAGTTCTCCCTCTAGTCTTTATGTAACTCCCGTAGGCTGTATATGGAGTGGCTGTTCTCATGCTGAGCCATTGCCTCCCCATCACTATCATGTGTAGGACAGGGGGGCTCGGATCTAGTAATTGGGGACTCCCGAATGGTCTTTCCACAAGTGATATAAGGTTTTCTTCTTTGTTCTTTTTTCTTTTTGAAAAGGGCAGGTTTCACAAAAAACAAAATACTAAAACAAGCTCTCATTTTGGACTTATCAAGGAAATGTGGGATAGTTTAGCTGTGAAGCCTGCGGACTATAATGCAAGCTTTACCTTAGCATACAACAGAGCAAAAATAACTACACCATTGTAAATCCAGGCTAAAGAATATAATACTACCATATATAGTCTACTCCCATCCCTAACACACTTGCGGACTTGATCTATCCATGCAATAGTCATAGATTTGAATGACCTCATGTAATACTGCATTTCCCCTGTAGTGGCCGCTGCAGGGAGAATGATCCGCTAATGGCAACCTGCTTTGTGAAAAATCAGCTGATTGCTAGAGATTTTGGGAGCCTGAACTATGACCATCATATTAAAAGGATTACTTGAGATAAGGCAACCCCTTTAAGTGCTAGCAGGTATGCCGACTGGGTGTGAGAATTTATCGCTATGTAAATCAATGTCCTATTAGCTATATGTAGACACAAGCACCGTACACACACATATTTGGGTCAGAGCTATATACAGCGATTAATAATTGTAATCCGCCGCCAGGCCAGTCTGAACCAGCCTCTACTTCTTGAATATTACATTTTTCCCCTTTTTTATTTTTGCAGTTTTAAGTAATGAAGGCTTTTTCACCCATAATCAAATTTTAATTTTTAATAAACTTTGCACCATGCTGGATTTAAGCCTTATCTCGCAGGACAGATTTCATGCGGCGCCATGGTGAACTGATTTAGAAGAATGCTAGAATGTGCTGTTGGAAATGGGATATTTCTGCTTGAGTTGCTGCAGAGTCTGGAGAACTTGTCACCATAACAGTGGTTATTCGAGAATAGAATTAGCTCTTGCATTTTCTCATCTCCTTTGTGGACTTGCCAGAAAGGGCTGCCTTTTTTTTCTTTTTTTCTTTTTTGTAAAGGGGGGGCGGTGCAGACTTTTTAGTTGGAGCAAAAGAAACTTCAGCAATATTCAGAAAAGTTTTACCTGTTCTATAATAAAATGTAGTAATCATCTGAAACCAAGGCGGTGGGGGTGTAAGTTACTGCGTTTACGTCTGTGGTGTTCTATCCGTTCTTCTGGTCCTGCAATGGATCAGAAGAAAGCAAAAATGGGCTGAAACGGAGGCCGGAAATGACGGATAGTGACAGGTTGACTATAATGAGGTCCGTTTTTTTTTTCCAGACTAAAAAGTGATTTTTGATGGACACTGCATCGAAGACTTTTAACAGAGTAGTCCTGGGTTCGAATCCTGCCAAGGACAACTGCAAGGAGTTTGTATGTTGTCTCCATGCTTGCGTTGTTTCCTCCGGGTACTCCGGTTTCCTCCAACACTCCAAAGACATACTGATAGGGAATGTAGATAGTGAGCCCTATATGGGGCAGTGACTGACCATGACAATAGTGATGCCCTTCTCTTGAGCTGCCTCACGACTTAAAACAACCCTCGGGTCCTCCCTACGACAGCCCTTTTCCATATATACTTTTAGGCAGGGCTGTAGAGTCGATAGACCAAATAACGGACTCCGACGACTCTATTACTCATGGTCAGTCAACAGCAGTAAAGATCATTTAATTTGTTAAAAATGTTGTGATTGACTTCCTTTGAAAAATTTGCAACAAACTATCTAATTGTCTAATTATACAACCTAGCCTCTGACTCTAACTCCACAGCCTTGCCTTTAGGGCACATGTACATCGAGAGAGGTCCCCCCTGCTCCACAACTCCTTTTTTTAATTTTTGGTCTGATCTGCTCAGAATATTCGTGTTTTGCATGGCTTTGTGGTTTTTACATGACTGCTCATTCATTTGAATGACTGTCATACAATAAAATGTGGTAACTTGTAGTTTCCACCAGGTGTAGCATTTTAATAGCCAATTTTTTCAGAAATCATATCCATAAAGAGGTTTTCTTGATGAAACAACCCCTTTTAAGTCTATTTCCTTTGGTTGCGCACCACATATAGGAATTGCATACGCAGTGGTTGCCTAATATACTACTATTATCGAAATACTGCCTATTACTATAGGGTGCTAGAAATTGCCCATACTTAGTCTGCTACTGTCAGGAGGGCGGTATCAGGCATGAACAGGCAAGGCGTGTGATTCTGAGCTCTGACACTGGCTGCCTCTGATTGGAGCTCTGAATCACGCCCCCTTGCCTGCTCCAATCTGACACCTCCCACCTGACATTAGAGTCTAAATGGCACATCAGGCATCAAAACTACCTGCACTTGTTCCTCAGGAACGCTGAGGGCTAGAGAAAAAATTACAACTGTGCTTTGTGCTGGAATCAAAGAAGGGGCACTTATTCATAGATGCGAAGTACTTGAAATGGTGGAGGTGGTAAAAGGTCCTCTTTAAGGACCTTTACATTATGTAGAAGTAGGCTGGTGGATGTAAAGTTGTTGAACAAGTGAACATTTGGTGATTGTACTGATGGAACCATTAAAATGTAGAAACCATTGGCACTGACCATTGTTCAAACTGGCCATACATGGTCATTGAAACCGATTTTAGGAACCTTCTTTTGTGAAAAGATTGAATATGGGCTAGTGACTAACAGGTGAAAGGTTTACATATGGCAGACTTCTTTCTGGATGGTGACTGTCTGATGTTGGTCATCTAAAACTATCGTTAAATTTGATCCAAATTTAACAGTGTTTAGACATATGGCCACCTATAGAAGTCACTCTCTCATGTACCAGGAGCTATTCATAAAACCTGTTTATTAAAGGGGTTGTCTGGGGAGTTGTATCGCTTATGATGGATCCAGGGACAGCTCACTCCCCCAAAGCACCGGTAATAATTACCTGTAAGATCAGGGGAGGAGGGGATGGAATATTGCTTTGGGTCACATGACCTGAGGATTGTGATAGTCGGATCTCCAGGGTCCATCAAAAGCAATCCCTGGTAAAGGGTAATTAAATTACTACTCCCTGGACAACCCCTTTAAGACACAACTGTCCCAGAAGATCGGTGGTAGAACCCTAAATATCATCTCCATATGCGCTAATTTGGTGCTGGGCTCGGATATATATACACACACACACATCTATAGATATATAACTTATTAATAAAAATGCTTCTTTCTCCATTTATCAGACTGCTTTCCTCCCTGCTCCTCTCATCTCTCCTCCTCCTGAAACTTGTGAATGTGTGGTTTGACCGTCCATCTCCTCCTTGGAGGAGGTTCTATTAGTGAGGAGGAAATGGCAGAAAGCAGTCTTATAAATGGAGAAAGAAGCATTTTCTTTAATAATATTAGTTTCTTTTATTCACCTGTACTATTCATTTATGAAAGGCTGTTTTGATAGAAGGGATGGATTTAGCCGATCCTGCAGTCTACTTTAAAGTTCTCTATTTTTGCCCAACTTGAAAAGTTTTTCGGAGTGGATATATTAGTCCTTTCTTTCTGTGCGATATTAACAATTATTCATCAAATCCAAGAATAATCTTTTGCCTTTTTTCTTCTGTGTAAATTGGCCGTGATTAACATACTTTTGTTCATTTTTCCTCTAAGTAGTAAATTCTCCTTGAATAAGTGTATATAATTTAGCACTTATATGAATAGATCTATAAACCTATATATCAGATTTTTATGCATTTTTGACTCTCATTTCATCTCTTTATAATTTGCGAGTTTTAATTTTTTAGCAGCAATTTTATCTGGAAATATAATTCACTGTGTAATGTCTGCATCACAGTAATAGCAGCCTCTCTGGGTGTTATTTGTGCAGTCGGCATTTCCCTTCCCCCAAGTTTGGAGAAATGATGCTCTTATTTTAGGCTATCAGATCTTTAAATCTTACCTGACCTTATGGATGATCTTTTAGGGTAAGTTGCCGTGTGTGTATTTGAGGAGTAACACTATTTCTGCCTGTTTCTTGCATTGTTGGCAGTTTTCTTGGCTGCAGGCTTCTATTGAGAATTCTCAGTTGTCCCTAAGCTGGTGGGGAGAGACCACTTGCTATAATGTCTCCCATAGACAGCATATGGAGAAACCAGGAGCTTTTGCTTCCTAGCCCTCTCACTTTTATAGAGAAGAACTAGGAAACATTTTGGGCGAGATACAAAACTTGCTGTTAGCTCCAGCAGCCTGTTTGTCTGTCAGTGCTTGTGACTCTTTCTCTCTTACTTGGTCCCTCCTTCCTCTACCCTCTCCATAGCTGTAGGTTAAAGGGTTTCTCCAGGGAGTCTATCATCACTTACTTCCTCCAGAGTTTTGTATGTGATGATCCTAGGGTCACATGATTGGATCCAGCACCCCGACCTCGAGTTGCTCTGCCTCCTCTGCTGTGTTCACCGCCAGTTATCTGTATCATGGGTACCGGTTGAATATGTCATTATAATAGCAAAGGCAGCCCCTTCATATAGGTAACTATCTGTGAACATAGGAGGGGAGGGGGAAGCAACTGGGGGGGGGGTGGGGGTGGTTTTGATCATGCAAACCCTGGGTCGAATCTGTCACATACATATCCTTAGATCCACATACATATCCATATTCACCCACACGCATTACGTTCTCATTTTATGGACTTGGAAGTGGAGTCTAGAGCACCGATCCCATCCTGCTGCTCCACAATGGTGGACACAATGATGAGCAGACTCACCGTGGTAAGATGTGCTAGTATATAGGATTAGGGTCCATTTACAGTTGGTTAGGTTTTGTTTTGTTGCGCTGACATCTTTCATAAAAAAAGTGTGTACATAACTGAGAGATCTTGTTATATGTGTGGTTATACCATTGAGTACATATCATAGGCACATCCCAGCTTGTTCCTCTTTGCTATGGTCTATATGGATGGGTGCAGCGGTATCACAGCCCATAATCATAAAATTGGTGAAGGATGAAATGAACAACTCTCTGTCCCCGGATGTGATTGGTGGGGGTATAATAGCTTGAACCAGAACAGGGGCCCAGTTTAACATGAATATGGCTACTCTGTCCTGTTACTGAAGGTGTTAGTAGCTAATTGTGAATATCTCCAGCGTTGTCACCACAAGGTTAGGCACCCTGATAGAAATGTCGGATTGCTGCAAAGCTTGTCCTGCAGTTGTGTCTCGGGCAGATGTAAATGATTTCGGGTGGTCTGATTAGACACTGGGTCTTGCCACAAGAGGGTGTAAAAGTGCTGTCCCCACCTCCCTGCCAAAAGACTCTGAAAGGATACTTTTGGGTAGAGTACCTCTTGGTTAGCGTTAGTTGACTGCTAGACCTGCCTCTACTAATTTTTTTTTTTGCCCAGTTAACAAACTGACAGGGGGCACATCAATGGACCGCAAGAAGCAGGATGGTCACTTCGATAAATTTCCCTCCATCTAGGCCATTGTCTCCCAGCTGTTGGGGGCAGTGGTTACCTGAGGGCGCCCACACATCGAACAGGCTCCGGATGGCCCAGACAGAGCACCAGTTTGGCGGATTCCTTGATCATTACATTCAGAAACAAAGTTTCATTTCATTCCATTCCAGTGGCTGCTTCTTGGTGAATTATTTATTTTTTTTGTTTGTCAGAGTATATAGGGGATATATAGACAATGGTGCCCCTCCCCCACTTACCCCATTACTACTTTTCCAACACCGGTATATAATTACATAGAGGCTTCCCTATATGTCAGGTTCTTTGAGCAGACGGAATCTGTCACCATCTTTTGTGCCACTTTGCTCTTCTGAGGATACACAAGCCTGTTATCCTGAGCAGGCACAAGGATCTCATCACCCTTGAAAGGAGGCAATGATACAGATTCAATTTGTTTTCTAAACTCTGCTCTTTGCACAGACAGAGCTTCATTATCTTGTATCTCCCACTCATGGAGGTTTGCAATGTATCTACAGCTTCCAGGTAATATTAGGAATCCTGAGCGTAGGCGATGAGAGGGCTTCACTCAGAAAACTCCTCTCCACTCTCTCTGCATTTGCATTGATGTGATAGTCATATGTCACCTTCAACAAAGATTATTTTTTGCTGTTTTATTTAGGGGATGTGTTTGTCACCTAAAAGTCGTATTTATTTTATTATTTTGCAATGTAAGCTGCGTTTTAAACTCTCCAAATGAATGAGTTATGAAATACGGTCTATTTGTCATATTGACCAGTAGATGTCACTAAAGCGAAAGATTGTTGAAGGAAGAGTTTCTATTTACAGCCTGCTGTGATCATGTATTATCGGCTGTAATACATTCTCAGATTCGGGTGTCATAGTGAGCTTACATGGGTTTAATGCAATGAGCATTGTTTATGTGATGTAGAACAAGAGTGAGCTTAACATTGCAGTTATATTCTATCGGGAGGTGAATCTATTATTCGGTCTCCACTCTTAGTCCCTCTTTTTTCCCTTATCTTGTTTTTTTTCCTCCTCTTCTCTCTTTATCTCCTCTCTCTCCCTCTCTCTCTCTCCCATATTCCCTCTCTTTTTCTCCCCTTTTCCCACTCCTTTTCTATTTTTTTTTTCTTTTCTCCGATCTTTAACGCTCTCTCTTCTCCCCACATCTCTTCTGTCTTTCTCCCTCATCTCTCGCTCCTCATCTCTCTCTCTTCATCTCTCTCTCCATCTCTCTCTCTCTCCTCATCTCTCTCTCTCTCTCTCTCTCCCTCATCTCTCTCTCTCCTGATCTCTCGCTTTCTCTTGCTCCTGATCTCTCTCTTGCTCCTGATCTCTCTCTCGCTCCTCCTCTCGCTTTCTATCTTGCTCCTGATCTCTCTCTCGCTCCTGCTCTCTCTCTCGCTTCCTCTCTCGCTCCTCCTCTCGCTTTCTCTCTCGCTCCTGATCTCTCTCTCGCTCCTCATCTCGCTTTCTCTCTCGCTCCTCATCTCTCTCTTGCTCCTCATCTCTCTCTCATCTCTCGCTTTCTCTCTCGCTCCTGATCTCTCGCTTTCTCTCTCACTCCTCATCTCGCTTTCTCTCTCGCTCCTCATCTCTCTCTCGCCACATCTCTCGCTTTCTCTCTCGCTTCTGATCTCTCGCTTTCTCTCTCGCTCCTCCTCTCGCTTTCTCTCTCGCTCCTCCTCTCACTTTCTCTCTCGCTCCTGATCTCTCGCTTTCTCTCTCGTTTTCTCTCTCGCTCCTCCTATCGCTTTCTCTCTCGCTCCTCCTCTCGCTTTCTCTCTCGCTCCTCCTCTCGCTTTCTCTCTCGCTCCTCCTCTCGCTTTCTCTCTCGCTCCTGATCTCTCGCTTTCTCTCTCTCGCTCCTCCTCTCGCTTTCTCTCTCGCTCCTGATCTCTCGCTTTCTCTCTCGCTCCTCCTCTCGCTTTCTCTCTGGCTCCTGATCTCTCTCTTTCTCTCTCGCTCCTGATCTCTCTCTCGCTCCTCATCTCGCTTTCTCTCTCGCTCCTCATCTCGCTTTCTCTCTCACTCCTCATCTCTCTCTTGCTCCTCATCTCTCTCTCATCTCTCGCTTTCTCTCTCGCTCCTGATCTCTCGCTTTCTCTCTCACTCCTCATCTCGCTTTCTCTCTCGCTCCTCATCTCTCTCTCGCCTCATCTCTCGCTTTCTCGCTCGCTTCTGATCTCTCGCTTTCTCTCTCGCTCCTCCTCTCGCTTTCTCTCTCGCTCCTCCTCTCACTTTCTCTCTTGCTCCTGATCTCTCGCTTTCTCTCTCGCTCCTCCTATCGCTTTCTCTCTCGCTCCTCCTCTCGCTTTCTCTCTCGCTCCTCCTCTCGCTTTCTCTCTCGCTCCTGATCTCTCGCTTTCTCTCTCGCTTTCTCTCTCGCTCCTGATCTCTCGCTCCTGATCTCTCGCTTTCTCTCTCGCTCCTGATCTCTCGCTTTCTCTCTCGCTCCTGATCTCTCGCTTTCTCTCTCGCTCCTCCTCTCGCTTTCTCTCTCGCTCCTGATCTCTCGCTTTCTCTCTCACTCATGATCTCTCGCTTTCTCTCTCGCTCCTCCTCTCGCTTTCTCTCTCGCTCCTCCTCTCGCTTTCTCTCTCGCTCCTGATCTCTCGCTTTCTCTCTCGCTCCTCCTCTCGCTTTCTCTCTCACTCCTGATCTCTCGCTTTCTCTCTCGCTCCTCCTCTCGCTTTCTCTCTCGCTGCTCCTCTCGCTTTCTCTCTCGCTCCTGATCTCTCGCTTTCTCTCTCACTCCTCATCTCGCTTTCTCTCTCGCTCCCTCATCTCTCTCTCGCCACATCTCTCGCTTTCTCTCTCGCTTCTGATCTCTCGCTTTCTCTGTCGCTCCTCCTCTCGCTTTCTCTCTCGCTTCTGATCTCTCGCTTTCTCTCTCGCTCCTGATCTCTCGCTTTCTCTCTCGCTCCTCCTCTGGCTTTCTCTCTCGCTCCTGATCTCTTGCTTTCTCTCTCGCTCCTGATCTCTCGCTTTCTCTCTCGCTTTCTCTCTCGCTCCTGATCTCTCGCTTTCTCTCTCGCTCCTCCTCTGGCTTTCTCTCTCGCTCTTGATCTCTCGCTTTCTCTCTCGCTCCTGATCTCTCGCTTTCTCTCTCGCTTTCTCTCTCGCTCCTGATCTCTCGCTTTCTCTCTCGCTCCTCCTCTCGCTTTCTCTCTCGCTCCTGATCTCTCGCTTTCTCTCTCGCTCCTCCTCTCGCTTTCTCTCTCGCTCCTCCTCTCGCTTTCTCTCTCGCTCCTGATCTCTCGCTTTCTCTCTCGCTCCTGATCTCTCGCTTTCTCTCTCGCTCCTCCTCTCACTTTCTCTCTCGCTCCTGATCTCTCGCTTTCTCTCTCGCTCCTTATCTCTCGCTTTCTCTCTCGCTCCTCCTCTCGCTTTCTCTCTCGCTCCTCCTCTGGCTTTCTCTCTCACTCCTTTTCTCTCGCTTTCTCTCTCACTCCTCCTCTCGCTTTCTCTCTCGCTCCTGATCTCTCGCTTTCTCTCTCGCTCCTCCTCTCGCTTTCTCTCTCACTCCTGATCTCTCGCTTTCTCTCTCGCTCCTCCTCTCGCTTTCTCTCTCGCTCCTCCTCTCGCTTTCTCTCTCGCTCCTCCTCTCGCTTTCTCTCTCGCTCCTCCTCTCGCTTTCTCTCTCGCTCCTCCTCTCGCTTTCTCTCTCGCTCCTGATCTCTCGCTTTCTCTCTCGCTCCTCCTCTCGCTTTCTCTCTCGCTCCTGATCTCTCTCTCTTTCTCTCTTGCTCCTGATCTCTCTCTCGCTCCTCATCTCGCTTTCTCTCTCGCTCCTCATCTCGCTTTCTCTCTCACTCCTGATCTCTCGCTTTATCTCTCGCTCCTCCTCTCGCTTTCTCTCTCACTCCTGATCTCTCGCTTTCTCTCTCGCTCCTCCTCTCGCTTTCTCTCTCGCTCCTCCTCTCGCTTTCTCTCTCGCTCCTCCTCTCGCTTTCTCTCTTACTCCTGATCTCTCTCTTTCTCTCTCGCTACTCCTCTCGCTTTCTCTCTCGCTCCTCCTCTCGCTTTCTCTCTCGCTCCTGATCACTCTCTCGCTCGCTCCAGGTGCACAGTGGCAGGAGGCTTAGGCTGAGCTCACACAGTGCTGTCAATGATAAAAAAAAAAAATGTGGATTATATTTTCACTATGAATTTCAGCTGACTAGTTAATGGTTATTATGCCAGTAATCATTTTCTATAGGCTGATGTCCATCACATTACAGCAGAAATGTAGAGTAAAATGTGCTGCTTATTACTGGAATTCATTAAAAAAAGTGTGAATCCGCCCTAATGCTAAGGCCACAAGTTGAGTGCAGTGTCACTGGTTAGCCTGCTGTGTGCTCCAGTACTGGTGTATTGGAGGGGATTTGAACATGTCCCACTCACACTGCAGGAACGATCCCTCAACATGTCAAGTATTGCTGCGGGTTCGGACGTGGATTTCAGCCTTTACATTGCAAAATAAATAGCAGACATAGTTACATAGGAAACTGTGAAACCCGCAGCACAAACCAGTGGATTTGAGCAGTTTTCTCGGGGAGGAGGGTCCTCTGCCTGGTATCGCCCTGTCTACAGCACAGTATCTGCCAAGTTCTGTTAAACTGTAATTGTAACCTTGTGTTTAACCTACTTATAGTTTTCTCTCTTGTTTCTTCTTATCGTACTAACATACGATCCATACTTTTTCTGAGGATAGAGATATTACTTTATGTCTATCTGTCTGTATTATACAGTAAGTCTACAGTGCTGGGTCTGAGCACGGTGAGGGCTGTCAATATAAGTTGTGTCTGATTCCTTGGAACTTGTGACTTCAGAAAAGTATACGGCACAGAATGTCACTTGGCACTTGAGTTGATAAAATGCGTTGAATGAATCATATGTTTTAATTGGTGGCGTTCTCTCTATTGCTCTGTAAGTGAAACCTCTCCCTACTTGTCTGTAATTTACCGTGCTTGAGTTCTTTATAACTTCTTGGAAAGGAAGTGCAAGGAAGAGCATTTATTCCGTCAGGGTTACTTCACTTACTCACAGTATGAAGTTCAGTTAATTTCAGCTCTGGCTATTTAGTCACAATTTGCGTGTTTTACCGTCATACCTCCTGCCTGTCTCAATTTGTATTTGGAAAGCTGCCTATAAAGGTTTGCATGCTAAAAAGTGTGCACAGACGTCGTCTATCCGAACCCTATTCTCTGCATGACTGGAGGGTTAATTCAGCCATACACGCAACTTCCAGTTAAAAGTCTCTATGGGCGACACAAACAGCATCACCCCCTTAAAGGGAACCTTTTACCAGCCTTTGGCTGTGGCAGTCATATAGAGTAGCCCGTCCTGGCATTGGTTAATCCCTTCACTACCTATAGTATGCTGCCTTACCCAACATAGCACATGCTGGTATTGTAAAAAGAAATTACAACATATCCTGTCATTTGGAAGGGTGTTCTGTACTAGTATGACCTCTGGCCATGACTATGCCGTATACAAGTGTGTGTCGTAAAGCAGCAGTTCAGTGTTATGGCCCTAATGTTATGCAGGTGTGGACATGCGAGGGAAATCCGCGCCAATAAACTAGACCGTGCTGGTTAGCGGACAGAAATACATTTTCAAGCACATCTTTGTGGACTTGCAGTGAGGCGTACGTACCGAGGAAACTAACTTTAAACCAATAGAAATGTGAGTTTCTCCGGTAGCCGGTGCGTAGTCCCGATTATGGCAAGTGCTTAAGCTGGCCATACACATCAGATCTCTGTTGGCCAAAATGGCAGTTTTGGCCCTTTCAACCAACAAATGTCTATGTAAATATTGCAAACCGACTGCAGTTTTCACTTGGACAAAATGTCAATGTATGGCCCATTTTTCTTTTATTTTTTTATGTAACTAAATTATCCCCCTGACTGGGCAGTTTAGTTGTTAATGTTGTTAGTGGGATTGTTCACACAATTGATCCCTTGATCAATCGAATGGCCACATGACGGTCCCCCAAAGTCTAATGTGTGGGGTTTCCTGCGCTCCAGTGTCTAATTCTTAACAGGGCCCCCATTTCCATGTCATTTATAGTATTTGTGTGTTTTGGTGTGGCAGAGGTGACACCAGGTCCTGGCTGTGACTGCTACTTCTGCAGCCCCTATATTTATGGCCCAGCATTGAATCCCCTTTAGCGTTTCCTTCCATGTCTACCTAAAAGCAGGGCGGTCTACGACTTCCAGAAGTAAAGGCAGCTGTTGCATCTCCTGTATAATTCATCGCTCCAACAAATCACTCAACAGGAAGTTTTTCCAGGGCTGTTTCCTCCTGCAGATCAATCCAGAGAACACGTTACGGTGCACCTGCTTCAGTATGTATGATCACAGAACATAAGAAGATGCACCGGGGGTACTCTCCGGATGACGGGACTCGTATCATGAGTGGAATAATGTGCTAATAATTAGCATTGCACTTTAGCTCTACAGAAGTTCAGTCTTTAATCATGTTGTTACCTACTTTAATTTGGGCGAGCCATCTGTCTACAACTTCTTGCTCCTGTTCCCACTGCTGATCTCTTCTTTACGAGCGGCTCCCGATGTGACTGTAGAGATTACAAAGCATAGCCCAAGTCCTCTAATGATAAAGATGTTTCTGCTTCTCACAAAACATGTCAAATTTGTGAAGTGTAGCAACTATACACTCCTTTCCTAAACTCGCTAACCTATGTGCACCAAATGTCTCTGGTCCATATAGGGCACTGTGCAAAATTTATTGTGGTGCATATTAATGATTACCTACCTACTATGTAAAGGCTGCAATCCTAGTAGCCAAGTGCTCCTAGTACCATGTGGATTTTTTTTTTTGACGTCTTGGCTAGTAGGTGTGGGGTCGTCTAGCTGTAATTTGCTTCCCTTACATAAGTCACTGTTGATCTGTGTCTGGTATTGCCACTCTTACTCATTAAAGGGGTTTTCCAGCCCCCGAATGGAGTTTTCCTATTGATGACCTATGCACAGGATAAGCCATCAGTTTCTGATCTGTGGGGGTCCGACACCCAAACCCCTCACAGATGAGCCTCTAGGCGGCTGGAGCTGCTTTAGGGGACGTGGAGACTGTGCGCACATTGCTCCAATTCAAGTAATAGGAAGAGAGCTGCAGCCCTGTCCACTGTATAGCGGTGGTCCAGAGGACTTGCGGCGCGTCTTATTACTTGAATAGGAGTAGCCTGCACACACTTCCCATACATGGTGCCTGGAGGTTGCTGGAACAGATGATCTGTGCAGGGTCCAGGTTTGGGACCTCACAGATCACACACTGTTGATAATATGAATGAACCCTCCATTTGGGCCCCGTAAAAAAAAAAAAAATGTTTTTCATTTTTTTTTGAGCGTCCCTTTAAGATGTATATTTACATGATCTTTATTTTTTTTGTTTTTCTTTAAACTTAAAACTTCATTATTTGCATGAAAAACTTTCCCCTGTCCTGGGTATAAATATCATTTGGCCTCTGTTAATTAAATTACTCCGTTTCCTTTAGTCTCTTGCGGGTTTTTCATTTTCTCAGCAATGTATTGATTAAACCAATATTTAAGTGCTTGTACTTTGTGTAAGGTAATTTTTTATTCTCGTGTGTGACTGTGTCTTAGTCAAGCCAAGTTACCGGTGTTTACCGGGCTTGTCACTGCGCAGTATAGATGGTGCCAGCTCTGCACTCCTAATGATTTCTAAGCCGGGTCTTAGAGCACCTGCCAAAAAGTGATAATAATGATAACTTTCTTTTGTTGAGGTTAAAACTTGGCATTTTCGGGTCTTTTTTTTTATTCTTTTTTATTTTGGGAAAAGCTTTTACTCAACATTAATTCAGCTTTTCCAGGACGCTGAGCGTGGATGAATGAAGGATTGTGGATTTACAACCGAAAATAGGTTTCTCCTGCCTTGTAAAAGGGGCAAAGAGAAGAGGAAGGGAATAGAAAAAGGAGGATAGAGAACATTTTTGAGATTTGAGGCTTTATTCATATGTCTGTGTTTTACGTCATTGTTTATAAGCCAAAACCAGGATGAGTTAAAAAAAAAAAAAAAAAAAAAACTTTCCATTTTTTTTTCTGTCTAGTTTCCATTCCTGGTTTTGGTGGTTAAACACTGGTGCAAAACATTTCCGTGTGAATAAGATCTCATCGCTTCTTTTCCTTACCTTTTCCTTTTTACCCTCTTGTACCTTTTCCCTTCCTCCTTCAACTCCTCTGTTCTTTTTCTGTACTTTTTCTTCTTGCCTTGCTACTTCCCTTCCCTTCCTCTCCTCTTCTTCTCTTCCTCTTGTTTTTCCTTTTTTCTCCTCTTCTGTTCTTCTACCACGTCCTTCTTTTTTGCCCCCTTCTTTTACCCTTCCTTTCTTTTATTGTCCCTTCCTTCCTTTCTTCTCTTCCCACTCTTTTTTGTCTTCCCTTCCTGTGTTTCTCTTTCCTTTCTATTTTATTCCCCCTCTTGTCCCTGTTTTTTTCCCCCTCCTCTTTCCTTGCTGCTCCCCTTCCTCTTCCCTTCTTCCTTTAGCTTTTCCTTCTTTATCTTCTGTTCCTCTACCACTTCCTTCTTTTTTGCCTCCCTTCCTGTACTCTTCCCTTTTTCTTGTCCCTTCCTACTCTTTCCCCTCTTCTGTCTTTTTTCTCTTTTCTCTTCCCTTTGACTCTTCCTCTTCTTCCCCCCTCTTTTTTGTCCTCTTTTCTCTTCCCTTTCTACTGTTAGTCTTCTCTTCCTCTACTATTTTCTTCCCCATCTCTTTTCTTCCCTGTTTTCTCTCTTCCCTTTTTCTTGTCCCTTCCTACTCTTTCCCCTCTTCTGTCTATTCTTTCTCTTTTGTCTTCCCTTTGACCCTTCCTCTTCTCTTCTTCCCTCTTTTTTGTCTTCTTTTGTCTTCCTTTCTTACTTACTCTTCTCTTCCTCTACTATTTTCTTCCCTGTTTTCTCTTCCTTTTCTTTTTGTTCTCTTGTTACCTTTATGTGATTTTTTTTTTTCTTTTTCCCCTCCAGGGAATATCCGTACTGAAAATCTCCAAATTACCTGTAAACCCCTGTTTTATTCTCTAGATCTACTTCTTTAAAAATAAAAATAAAATCAATTTTACTTATTGAAGAAAATACAGGCCAGGCAGGCAATGGACAGGGCTGTCATACTCCTGTGTGCGGTGGATTTTATGTCTTGTTGATCTAGCAGACTCATTTGTGCTCGACTTTTATTGAGGAACTAGGTGGGTGTTAGAGAGAGTCTTGTTACTGAGAAGAGGCGTTTTGTGGAAGGTTATTACATTTATTTAGAAGAGTTTAGTTTTTTTAATTCAGCATTGCAGTTACCGAAAAATGATCTGTGACTGAGGGAAAGCTGCCAAAGTCTCTCATGATATGC
The DNA here is from genome assembly GCA_947044405.1 of Leptodactylus fallax. Lineage (NCBI taxonomy): Eukaryota > Metazoa > Chordata > Amphibia > Anura > Leptodactylidae > Leptodactylus > Leptodactylus fallax. Next base: position 2,376,601 of record CAMRHE010000053.1, read on the forward strand.
CTGTGTAGGAGGAAAATGTTGACTTTGTTAGATGCAAATTTGCAAAATAAATCCCACATGCTGTAAAGGTGTTCTCGCCACTTTTGGTGCCTCACAGTGTTGGCACGGATGGTGGTAAACCATTACTAATAGCACATGTCTGTATCGTTATGAGTCAGGAATTCACATACATATGTAAAACTTTGCAATCTATCCAGCGCTGTAGCGTCAGTAAGCCAAACCGCTGACTCTCTGATCTATTTTTCTATAGCCAGACTCCTTCAAAAATGGCTGACAGTCATGGTCAGATAGAAACAGTAATGCTCCTTCAATTCACGAAAAAACTAGCAATTGTGTGCCTATAGAAGTAAATATACCAAAAAGCTACATGATAAAATTGTATCATACAATATTTAATCATTTTATTTTGAAGCTGGACTTTATTTTGTAGCATTTTTCCAACTCCACTTGAAACTAGTCCTGACTACGACTCCATGATTCTGACTCTGACTCCACAACCCTGGCTAGTGCAGTCTCTCACTCCGTGGTTCATGGAAATCACATAAGAGGGAGAGGGGTGGACGAACAGCAGCATGTACCATTTCTAAATAGCCTAAATCACCTAGTGTACCCCAGGCATCACACCAGGAGGAGCCCACCCGCTCAGCAGGTATGGAGTAAGAATATTCTACACAACATTTTTCGCTCCACTACATATAACACACCTCCACATCTACAACAAACAGGGCCTTTCCCAGTTCCAGCTCTTTGTTCTGGAGCAGTCATTTCTGTTGTACCCAATATGCTAATTAGGCTCTCCACTGTCAGGTGGGCAGTCATTGAGTGTTACAACCTAGGGCCACCCACTTGACAGTAGAGAGCCTAATTAGCATATTTGATGCAACGGTGGGGTCTTGAAAAAAAAAATTTCCAACTGTATCAGAATCAGTGGAGCAGCACCTGTCGAATAATGCAAAGAACTGGAGGTGGTGAAAGGTTCTCTTTTAAAGGGTTATGCAAGTCAGAAGCAGCTAAATCCGTAATGGGCTGGTCCAATAGCGCTCATCTGTTTCCATCAGTGTTATAGGCTTTGAATAGAGTGCAAGGTGCATGCTCAGCCCCTTTACTATTCAAACACCTCCCTCCATGGTCTTGTAGCTGGGGGTACTAGGATACCTAGTTCTGGAAACCAGTGATGGTCCCAGCTATAAGACCCCTAACCCTCTAAAATGAATTTCCAGATTGAGGTTACCCCTTTTATGGAGGGATTAAAGGGATTAATTTTTTTTTTTTTTTTTGATTGTTTTAGTGGTCCGAGACTAAAGTAAGAGCCACCTTTCACAGTATATCGGGGCTTCCCAGAAACAAAGGCGGACGCTTTCCAATCTGTTCTCTTATTCTTAGAAGATGGAATTTATTTCAAATATATTTCTGAATAAAATGTTTAATTTCTTTGGGAGTGTGCAGCATTCTCAGGCGGCATGAAAGGCAGGGAATCATCCAGGCTTGAGCCTGTGCAGATTGGAGAGGAGATAGTGGGCTGCTTGTGCATTCCGGAGCAGGCGGCTCTTCATCAGAAAGATTTCTGCCGCTGTCCATAATGAAGCAATTATTATTGGAGCAGAACGCTTCGATAAATACTAATAAATATGTATTATATAGTAGGGAGCTTGTTTTAGCAGAGTTAACCAAGCAGCATGATTGAACGGAGAAGGCTTTTCTTCTTGGAGAGTCTATAAAGTTAGCGGCATGCTCTGGACAAGCTGTATGGAGGATGGCTGACAGCTCGGATATCCTCTTATATCATGACGGAAGACTCCAAGTTTGTATTGAGAACGCTTTCTGGATGACACAGCTGTAATAAGTCGTAGAAAAGTGTTTCTGTAAAATTCATGGCGAGGGTGTTGAGATGGGCAATTGCTCAGGGCTCCTGTTTTCTGGAATGGAAACCTTTGAAGCAAAGAAAACCTGCCTAGTATGATCCAGTGATATATGGTGCTGTTATTTGGGATTGGTGCTGCAGTATGGGAACTACATGGCGGTATTAATGTCAGGGCTGTGGTGTTGTAGTTGGAAAAAAAAAAAAAGTCACCAATTCTGGCTTCGAAATAAAATGATTTTAAGGTTATATTAGACAATTATTAATATTGTATAATTAATTGTACAGATTTTTACATATTTACATTTATAGGAATTCAATTACTGGCTTTTTCATGAATTAGAGGAGATCTACTACTTCTTAGCCATTTATGAAGGAGTTGGAGTCGAGCTGTGGAAGAATAGAGGGGTCGGTGGTTTGGTCTTCTGTCTCTACAGCTCTGATTGATGCTGCGCATATGGAAACCATATGGTGGTCTCATATGGGCTTCAGAACGCACTATTTACATGACCATGTATTTAATGGATCTGTGCGGGATCTGTTTTTTCACAGGCCCATTCACCTGAATAGCTGAATTGGGTCTGTAATAAAAAAAAAAAAAAAGTGCTGTAAATTGTCGCCGATCATGGACAACACACAACCAAGGAAGTTGGTTAAGTGAATAGGCCTTGAGTTGGCATCTTAGTCTAATTGTATTCACCTTTCTCCTACTGTATTGGTCTTGACTTTGGACCCTCTTCTAATACACACGTGGACAAAATTATTGGTACACCTCGTTTAATGAAAGAAAAACCCACAATGGTCACAGAAATAACTTGAATCTGGCAAAATTAATTTGCCAAACTACATGTTGACAAGCCACAAAGCTTCTGGGAGAATGTCCTATGGACAGATGAGACAAAAATTGAAATTTTTGGCAAGGCACATCAGCTCTATGTTCTCAGATGGAAAAATGAAACATATCTTGAAAAGAACACTGTCCCTACTGTGACACATGGAGGAGGCTCTGTTATGTTCTGGGGCTGCTTTGCTGCATCTGGCACAGGGTGTCTTGAATCTGTGCAGGGTACAATGAAATCTCAAGACTATCAAGGGATTCTAGAGAGAAATGTGCTGCCCAGTGTCAGAAAGCTTGGTCTCAGTCGCAGGTCATGGGTCTTGCAACAGGATAATGACCAAAAACATACAGCTAAAAACCCCCAAGAATGGCTAAGAGGAAAACATTGGACTATTGTGAAGTGGCCTTCTATGAGCCCTGACCTAAATCCTATTGGGCATCCTTGGAAGGAGCTGAAACATGCCGTCTGGAAAAGGCACCCTTCACACCCGAGACAGCTGGAGCAGTTTGCTCATGAGGAGCGGCCAAAATCCCTGCTGAGAGGTGCAGAAGTCTCATTGACAGTTACAGGAATTGTTTGATTGCAGGGATTGCCTCAAAAGGTTGTGCAACAAAATATTAAGTTAAGGGAACCGTCATTTCTGTCCAGGCCTGTTTCATGAGTTTTCTTTTTTTTAAAATTCTGTTGAAGCCTGGTTGGAAAGCAATGTCTGACTTTCATTTGTTCATTTTCATAGAATTTTTATATATTATTACTTTTGTCAGATTCCAGTTATTTCTGTGACCATTGTGGGGTTTTCTTTAATTAAACGAGGGAGGGGACCAACAATTTTGTCCACGTGTGTATGTATCATTTTAGGTCCCACAGTAGTATTAAAATGAAGTGGGACTTTTAAAGTTTTGGTTTGGAGCGAGGACGAAGAAAAAATGTCTCCAAGGCCTTGTGCACTCAACCATATAATGGCTCCTTTTCATTTCTAACCTGTATAGAGCCTAAATACGGCGTCTATAGTAGTAGTCCATACTCTACCCTCACATGCCTCTAATTTCTTATCGAATTGGTAAGGAAAGAATCTGGGCGTGTTCTCTTGAATGTATTACAGAAGTATCTCCATAATGCAGACTGTATATGGCACCATAATACAGACCCTTGGAAACTTAGGAAGTCTTTGTATGGGCTCCAGGCACAGGGCAATGAGACACCCTGCGAATACTCTTCAACCATTCAGTGGTTAATCCGAAGTCTCTTCTTTTGCAGTCACTTCTTTCGAAGAATATGCTAATCATATAAGTTCTTTCAACTATTTCTTGTATGGAAGTGAAGTAGATGTTTGACCCTCTTTATGGTCTCCGTGTAGCCGTCTCCATTTGCATACTCCTAGTCGAGTTGTCCTACTTCCCTCCCACCGTTTATTGTGTTCTACATATGTAGCGATGCCGGGTAACGTCTCTCAGAGATTAGATCAATGGCTTTCCATAAAAGGGAAGCCTTTCCTCAGAAGCGAATTGTGCTCACAAGTGCAGATTATGTCGCGCACACAGAGACGGTGCCTTTTAATTTTATATGTTTATTTTGGGTCTTTCTATTGTGCACTTTTTGAAGTAATTATTTAAGTGCAGAAACCACAGAATGGAGAATAATGGCTGATTGATATAAAAGTCACATCTGGATGCAAACCCTTCCCGCACCCCCCTCCCACCCTCATACTGCCTTATACGTCTGTTTTCCTTTTATTAATTATCAGAGCTTTCTGAGCCTAATGAGAGAAAAAGTTGATATTTCAAGCACTGCGGAGAATTCATTAAAACTGACTGCCAGCATTGATTAATAATTTCTTCTGCTTGTCGTTGCCGAAGCCCAGGAGGGGAGATGGTAAGAAGAGGGGTTTGCAGACGAGTCCCCCAGAAGAATGAGCTCACTGTCGATCCCAATGTCATACTAGCAGGGGTACAGGAAGATGAGAGATGGGGTGTCTTTGGGGGGGTCCTCCATATTGAAGATGTGTTTTAGCTTTCCTTATAATGACCATTTGTAATTAGAAAATATCTCTGTATGGTCAAGCTGTTATGGATTTGCCGCCTCAGTCATTCCCAAAAGCTAGTTAAGCAATTTCCTGAGACTCAGCAGGTAGGATACTCAGGACCCAGTAAACAAGCTTCCTATAATCCTACACCTCTCTGGTTCACACAGTTTAAGGTCACCCCAAGGTATTCACATAGTGTGCTGCAAGGCAGGAACCCAGGTTGCAACCCTAAAACATGGTGTCAGAAAGTAAGTACGCTGGCAGGCTAAGAACCAATTTATACACCCTATAGAGGGCATAAAGAAACCAGGGTCAAAAACCAGAGTACAAGAATAGTCAGAATGAAAACAGTTTTAGAAGTCCAGGCCACAGTGGAGTCCAGAGATAAAGCCTAATGAGCAAGAGAGGGAGTAACTAGGAATGCAAGGCACAATCCGAAAACCAGGAAAGGTACTGGGAGTAACTTTAGAGAACACAGAGCCTAGAAAACTAATGTAATCACAGGCAGTTAACCAGGTCTAAATATCCTGCTCCAACCCTTGATATGTTAGTAAAATACAGCCCAAGCTGGCTCTACAACACAAACCACTGGCTGAATCGACCCAGCCAAAGTTTTACAGCTAGACATAGCAACCTTAAAGAGGACCTTTCACCACCTCCAAAAAGTCCATCTCTTTACATCTATTTAATAGTTGTTGCTTCACTGATTCTGGCACAGTTGATTTTTTTTTTTCTGCATTCCCCACCGTTCTTGAGCTATCAGTGCTGTTAGTTTTGGTACCTGACCTGCTATTTAGACTTTGCGCTGTCATAAGGGCGGTGTCAGGAAGGAGCAGACAAGCGGTGTGATTCTGAGCTCTGATACTGGCAGATGTCTGGCATCGGACACCATAAAATACTGGCGCTTGTTGCTTGAGAATGGTGGGGGCTAGAAAGAAAATTCCAACTGTGCTGAAATCAGTGGAGCGGCGACTATTAACAGATACTAAGAGCTAGAATTGGTGGAGGTGGTGAAAGGTCCTCTATAAAGCAGCAGCCAAGTGACAAATGCAGATGATGCATAGAATTTCGCCCAGAAGTGCTGAACAGAAAAGAGAGACGACTGCAGGGTGGAGGATATGTATATTCCTGATGCAAGGTCAAAAATGAGCTTTGTTTATTTTTTTTTCTTGTTAACCACAACATTATTTATTTGCTTCTAATTAGAGGAAACTGGAATTAGGATGAATTTGTACTTTTTATCCTTTTTATCTGAGGTAAGTGATGGCCAAGTTATTTGAGGAAATTAGGATATTTCTATGCAGCTGTACTATATATGTGATAGAAAAATCCCAATCCTGACTTTTTCAACAAGTGATAACTCTGGAAATAATTTAGTTAGCACTGAAACCTTAGTTTCACATGAAAATGTAACTTTTATAATGTCTGTTATAACTCTTTGAAGTGACCCTCCCCTACGCTAGTTTTCTCTACATTACACGGCTCGTACTCCAAGACCATCCACCATACACAGTAACATTCAGTGAGAAGCAGGAACGGATCTCAATACAGAAACAAAGGAAAAAGTGAAAAAATACTGGATTTCACAGAAAGGAGACAAAATTGAATAAAGTATATTACAAAATGTGTTAATGACACAAATACTGCCAGAACATCAAAAGTTGTTCGAAAGTTTATTTACACTTTAAAGGGGTTTTCCAGTCTTTAAAAACCTGCAGTAACATTCATCGCTTACTAATGTATTGCCAGTAGCTGAAACATCTCTGCGAGGGCCTCTATACTTGTAGGAGAAAAGTTGATTATTACAGATTATTTAGTGTGTATAGAGGCCTCACAATACTGCCCCAATTCCCTTCTATTTCACGCTGGGGGTTTCTTGTGCTCTCCAGCAGTGCAGTATCTAGAGAATAGAACAGTGTCACATACAGATGTATGTTGTGTGTGGTGACACACTCTTATAGCATCACTTTCTACCGATAGAGACACACAGGCATCTTTGAAAAGGGAGCGGAGGAATCATGGGAACTGTAGTTTCCTTTACATGGTATTCACGACCACTGCAAACCCTCGCAGCATCAAAACAAAAGTGCAGCACAGGGGCAAGAAAGTAAATATTAAAAATTCCTACTTCTGCCATGGTAGTTATCACCTAGTAACAATTCATTCATATAGATACTTTAATACATTCTATATAAGCTGCAAAGCCCCTCTAAGTTTTTTAGACATCAGCTGAACTTCTGTATTAACTGAGGTATTGTGGAATAGTCCCTTTTGGACCCTGTAAGCTGCTGTACCGAGGACCTCGTCACTGAGTTTTGGTGCTTATGATTCCGGACTGTAACTTTTCTCTGCATCATATAGAACGTGATTTTCTTTCCCTCCGAAATAAACAAACCAAAAATCCATTACAAGAAGCAGATTGCGCTGTCCCGACGCCATACGGGCTAATGACAAAACAATTCTTTTGTGTTTTTTTTTCACCTCCCCTTTATTTTGTCTTAAAGTCCCCCTCCTCTGCCTTGAATACAGAGCAGTGGACTGAATGAAGCGCGATGCCTGTGAATGGAGGCACTTTGGAGATTTATTGATCAATAAAGCAGGCAATTAAAGCTTGTTTAGAGGACTGGGTAGAGAGAGGCCCTCTTCTTGTCCCTCAGAGCAGCATTGAGCTTCCAATAATGATAACCCTCGTATCTCGCTTCAAACCATAAAAGTCAATAGCAAGATATAGGATTTCAATAAAATTATGACACTAGATAAACTTTACCCCAGGAACAGATTCTCACCAGGGATCACGCCAAGCTTCGCTTAGATTTGTAACTTTAATTTTTCCCTTATTGATTTTGCACGCTTTTCTCCGCTTTGCTGCTAATTAGCTGGATTCTTTAAGCAAAGGAAAGGGAGTCATGTGTCTCCGAAAGACACTTACACAACAATTAAATACCCCATTGAAGCACACTCCAGCAGCTGTATATTTCTGCAGACCGGCCCACGGAGCAGGAGACGAGATTTCCCTTTGTGATTTGCGTTTCAGGCACATTTTCAAGTGGTCTGAATATTTAGATTGGGCGGAGTGTAACCTTTAATGCGGCGTTGGCCTACGGATAATCCCAGGGCTCCCCTTAAAGGCGAAGCGTGTCTATTTTTTTTTTTGCTTATGTACTATGAGGAGCGTAATTGAAGTAGCTCAGTAGCTGATTTTTTTTTCTTCCAGTATCATGGCCTATCTTCAGGCAGATTCTGCTTTGCATACCCTATTAAAATGAAAATGAGGCAGGAAAAAAGTTTTTTTGCAAAAAAAAAAAAAGCTGAAGAAATGCTAGTATTTTTTTCTGACTCCCATTCATTTCAAAGGCAGAATCCATCTGCGCACAAATCCTGAAAAAGTCAGCTATAGGAAAAAAATTTGTTCTTGACGCCCACTGAATTGAATTGGGAAGCGTTTTTGAAAAAATACGCCTGTTTGAATAGAAATGGGCGAACCTCCCAAGATTCATTTAGATTTCGGGTCTAACAAGTTCAGATAGAACCAGAAATGAAATTATTATACTCTGGGATCTCTTCACACTCCAGAGTATAATAGGTGGAGGTCCAGGGGAGGTGTAAAAAATAAAAAACATTTATATCAGATGCCGCATAGAGGTCCTAAAGAGTTAATAGCAGGTGAGTATAAATGGTTTTTTTTTTTTTTTCGCCCACCTATTATATTTTGGGGGTCTAAAGAGAGTATATTTTTCCAGTCTTATGAATACCCCCCGTGAGTTTGGGAGGATAAAATATCTAGATTCTTAGAAATTCCTCTGCTTTGGTACTATGGTGGTCCCGTAAAGAACAGAATTTGGCTGAAGTGCTGCAACACTTAGTCGTCACTTGTCCATATATTCAGACTTTTTGACCCCATTGTAATTGTTTTTGTGACCTGTCCATTACCCGTGTCTTGTCACATAAGTATGCAGATTACATGTGAGATGATGGGTTTTTCCATTCCAGGTTTAGTCTTCTCTAGATCAGTTGCATTTAGCAGCCCTCCAGCACATTATATCCCTGTATTCTCTATAGGCTGAGCTTCCTCCCCCTCAGCCCCACTCCAAAGCCACTTCAATTAAAATACATCTCTGATTTCCGCTCCCTCTCTCATTACGCGCTGCCCCTTTGCTCCCGTTCGTGCTTGCTCATTTTTTGACTCTCTCCCTTGCTTTCTCCATCTTTTCCTTAATGTTGTACTTCGTATTGTCCTTCACGCTGGGCCTTAAGTGTCACTAGTGATTATTAGATGACTCGATGACCTCATTAGAGTAAGACAATGTCATAGACCAGATCCCCCCCGCGTGCCTGGAAAGACAATGGTCAGCAAGGCTGGGTTTTTGGAATTATGTCGATTTTAGACATATTTTATTAGAATTTAATTTTTTTTTTTTTAATTTTATTAGTAAAATTGTGGTACTGATTGGACACTGCATGATAGTTCAGTGTCCCTCCCTGGTAACACCCAGTAGTCACAAAAGAGGAACCGCGCAGCTCATAGTTATAAGAGAAGATGCTCCAGCATTGTAAATTCAAGACAATACAAATATTTGCTAAAACGGACCTGGCATTCCCTTAAAGAGGACCTTTTACCATCTGCACTTAAAATAGACCACTTCTCACTTTTTACCCCTAGCCCCTACCATTCGCGAGCAAATCAGTGCCGTTAATTTCAGCTCTGTATATGCTAATTAGACTGTCAGGTGGGTGGACCTAGGCTAGTTATGGAAGAGAGTTGGACTTATCAAGGAGTTTCCACCTGGATGACATTGTCAGACTCGATTCAGTTGTTGCCACTTATACTTATTGGTAAGAAAATTGTGAGACGGGCATTGTGGGCAACACCTCGGCTTCTATAAGGTTCTATAAGTCATGGTATAAGAAAGATCCAAGAATCTTATACTAGACTCGTCCATAGTTCATGCAGTAGACAATGTGAGAACTTTTATGACGGAATTTTAGATAGAAACACTTTTGTAATATCTGTAGAGTAGATACAGGTGCCGGAGTAATTACCGTCCCTAATGATGATTTGTCTTCCAAATTAGTGTCATAAACGTTATCGCCAGTGTTCGCCGCCAATAATAACCTTTAATTCACCCCTAAGCTTCTATGTGCCCACTTGTATCTATTCCGAGACATGTACAATATGCCTAATGAAGTTTTCTATCTCAACTCACTTCTTTGATTCACATCCAATTCTGAATTTTAAGGGAATGTGTCATCAGAAATTACCTTTTGCCTAAAGCAACTTTTTATGTTAAGCGCATATTTATTTTATCAGCTTTTTTTTTTAATTTATACACGTTCCAAGTTACAACTATCTGTCTGAAACATAAACCTGAAATCTTGCAGTTTTCACTTTCCTCACTGAGCCTCAAAATAGGCTGAGACTTCCTGGTCTGTAGAGATCACTTTTTTTTTTTTTTTTTTTTTAAATAAGCAGTCTTCTCATTATCATCTTAGACAGGATTACAATGAAAGCTAACACACGCACACACACACACACACGCACTTATATATATATATATATATATATATATATATATATATACAGTACAGACCAAAAGTTTGGACACACCTTCTCATTCCAAGAGTTTTATGTATTTTCATGACTATAAAAATTGTAGATTCACACTGAAGGCATCAAAACTATGAATTAACACACGTGGAATTATATACTTAACAAAAAAGTGTGAAACAACTGAAAATATGTCTTATATTGTAGGTTCTTCAAAGTAGCCACCTTTTGCTTGGATTACTGCTTTGCACACTCTTGGCATTCTCTTGATGAGCTTCAAGAGTTAGTCACCTGAAATGGTTTTCACTTCACAGGTGTGCCCTGTCAGGTTTAATAAGTGGGATTTCTTGCCTTATAAATGGGGTTGGGACCATCAGTTGTGTTGCTCAGAAGTCAGGTGGATACACAGCTGATAGTCCTACTGAATGGAGTGTTAGAATTTGTATTATGGCAAGAAAAAAAAGCAGCTAATTAAAGAAAAACGAGTGGCCATCATTACTTTAAGAAATGAAGGTCAGTCAGTCCGAAAAATTGGGAAAACTTTGAAAGTGTCCCCAAGTGCAGTGGCCAAAACCATCAAGCGCTACAAAGAAACTGGCTCACATGAGGACCGCCCCAGGAAAGGAAGACCAAGAGTCACCTCTGCTGCGGAGGATAAGTTCATCCGAGTCACCAGCCTCAGAAATCGCAGGTTAACAGCAGCTCAGATTAGAGACCAGGTCAATGCCACACAGAGTTCTAGCAGCAGACACATCTCTACAACAACTGTTAAGAGGAGACTGTGTGCAGCAGGCCTTCATGGTAAAATAGCTGCTAGGAAACCACTGCTAAGGACAGGCAACAAGCAGAAGAAGAACACAAGGAATGGACATTAGACCTGTGGAAATCTGTGCTTTGGTCTGATGAGTCCAAATTTGAGATCTTTGGTTCCAACCACCGTGTCTTTGTGCGACGCAGAAAAGGTGAAGGAATGGACTCTACATGCCTGGTTCCCACCGTGAAGCATGGAGGAGGAGGTGTGATGGTGCGGGGGTGCTTTGCTAGTGACACTGTTGGGGATTTATTCAAAATTGAAGGAATACTGAACCAGCATGGTTACCACAGCATCTTGCAGCGGCATGCTATTCCATCCGGTTTGCGTTTAGTTGGACCATCATTTATTTTTCAACAGGACAATGACCCCAAACACACCTCCAGACTGTGTAAGGGCTATTTGACCAAAAAGGAGAGTGATGGAGTACTACGCCAGATGACCTGGCCTCCACAGTCACCAGACCTGAACCCAATCCAGATGGTTTGGGGTGAGCTGGACCGCAGAGTGAAGGCAAAAGGGCCAACAAGTGCTAAGCATCTCTGGGAACTCCTTCAAGACTGTTGGAAGACCATTTCAGGTGACTACCTCTTGAAGCTCATCAAGAGAATGCCAAGAGTGTGCAAAGCAGTAATCAAAGCAAAAGGTGGCTACTTTGAAGAACCTAGAATATAAGACATATTTTCAGTTGTTTCACACTTTTTTATTAAGTATATAATTCCACATGTGTTAATTCATAGTTTTGATGCCTTCAGTGTGAATCTACAATTTTTATAGTCATGAAAATACATAAAACTCTTGGAATGAGAAGGTGTGTCCAAACTTTTGGTCTGTACTGTATATATATAGGATATATATGTTTACCTGTAGCCCCTACTGGATCAGTGTGCACGGAATCTGCAGTGGTGCATTGTGGGATTTGTAACATTTTGCACAGTGTAGCAGCCTTGCCATAAGGGAAAAAGTGATCATGTAGTCCATGTCTAGTACTCAAGCGATTCATTGGGTAAAATTACCACTTCAGCTAATATGGAAAAAAAAATGTGCAAATTGCGTCAAATTCATCAAATAGTCATAACCTGGCTCAATTTCTACGAAAAAAGAAGCCGATCTTTTGAAAACAGACATTATTTATCATTATTATTTGGCGCCACTCTTGTGATATTGAGACTTGAAGGCGATATGAGTGTATAATGTGTTTTGTTTTTTTTATATAGTGGTTTATTCCAGGGTCGGGGTGTTGTGATTTTGCACCCAGAAATGCGCAATAGATGAATTTTACTCAGCGCCATGCAAACCACATCCACTTTTTTTTTTTTTATGAGAAATTGCAAATACTACAGGTGCAAATCTGTCATAAAATTAAGTAGAAGGATGATGAATATGTAAAAGAATAATTGTACAGGAGAGTGACTTTTTTATATATATATATATATATATATATATATATATATATAAATATATAAACCATTTGATGTATATTCCCCTGTGTTTTATAGTTTGATATTTTTGATATATATATATATATATATATATATATTTATTTTTATTTATTTTTATTTTTATTTTTTTTAACAAACTAAAGCATATTAAAACTAGGAGTGATCTCTGTAGGAGCAGAATTCGTGACCTTGGCCCTGTGGCAGTATATCGTGAATATATGTCATCGCCTCCTAGGAACATTTTTCTTACCGCTACGCCCCGTGTGTGAATGATGGCAGTCCACTTTGTACACTCAGTTTATTTCTATGATAAATTTGCTTTCTCGCCGTTCCCTCTGCCTTGAAGGGGCATTTTTACCACACAGTAAACAATAACTATTTCTTTTATAGGGACTTGAGACAGCAATAACTGAGAATAAGACTCGGACTCGCTCAGAGCCTCAGGATCTAGGAGATCGGACTCCGCACTTGGGTCAAGTTTTGTGTAAATCTGACCGCTCGACCCCTGTAGAACAGTAGGGACAATGCAGGCAATGTGGCGGGTGGTTATGAGTAGCGCAGGCCATTGACTTTTTACTACAGGCCATGTTCTGTGCACGGCTTGTTAACTTCTGCTCCATTCTCCAAAGTGTCCATTTTCCTTGCCCTTGTTATAAATTATTGGGCAATTACTGCCTGTATAGCATATAGTAGATGCTGGGGATTGGTGCAGTGATGGGAATGGGGTCAGGTGGATATTTATGCTAAATTTCCCTTACCAGTGGCCTCAGTTTTAAAGGGCAAGTCCATCTGCTGCATTTCTTGGAGTGTGTCTGTTTATGTGACGTAAGTTAAAGGGGTCATCTGGTTAAGAAATATCTTTCTCAGTTACGTTAATAGGTCGTTCTGACTTTATAGAAAGACGACCATTGCTCAGGACCCTCCTCTATTAGCCGGAGCAGAAAACTGCCAGGAGGAGTATCCGTGTCTTTTGGCATATTAATGTATATAAGGACAGGTCTTTGGGATAATGTGTAATACTTTGTTTCTCCTGTGATGGCGCTGCTGCAGGGTTCCCCCAGAGATTTTAACCGGGGGCTCTAGCAGCAGGACGTCCTGTGATCAGCATATTGATAGGTTACTTCTCCTAGATCTTGTTCTCGGAGCGCCTATCGCCAGTGTCTGAGATTTGGGCAGGACCAAACGTTGGGAGTACCACCAATGGTTAAAGTGTAAGAGCTGCAGTGACCACATTGAATATAGTTAAGGTTGGATAAAGACACAAGTCCATCAAGTCCAACCTATAAACCTACCATGTTGTTCCACCGTCTACAAACTCCATCCTATAGACTTATTCAGAGACCGAGAAACCTCCAGGTTACTATAGATGTTTTACAGAGGACCTTTCACCACCTCCACTAACTCCAGTTCTTGGCATCCTAATAGGCGTTGCTCCACTGATTTCGGCACAGTTGGAATTTTTTCTCTAACCCCCACCATTCCTGAGGAATCAGTGCTGATAATTATGGTGCCCGATAGGTCAGTGGTCTTAGGCCAGGTCAAGGGGGTGCGACTCCGAGCTATGAGACTGCCTGTGATTGGACAGTGTCGTAGAGCTGTGACACTGTCCCCTCCCCAATCGCCTGCTCATGCTTGACACCACCCACTTGTCAGTCTAATTATCATATCAGGCACCAAAACTAACTGCACACATTGAACAATGAGGACTAGAGAAAAAAAAATTCCAATCCTATTCTAAGGATGGGCCATAAATAGAAATCTCTGGCCAAGCATTTTCAGGTAGACATTAAACGGGTTGTCTGGCCACAAATGGATTTTTTGTACTGATGACCTATCCACAGGGTGGGTCATCTGTGTGTGGTCTGTTGGGGTCCTTCACCCGGACCCCACACAGATCATCTGTTCTAGCAGCCGCTGGGTTGCTAGTGGACTTGAGCATCGTGTATAGTACGGAGCAGCATTGCAGTTCACTAGAGCCACCACTATGAAGTGGATGGGGCTGCTGCGCCGCTCCCATTATTGCCCGTCCCCTAGCAGCTTCTGCTATCAGAGGCTGCCAGAATAGATAATCTTTGGGGGGGCCAAGTGTCTGACGCCGCCAGATCACATATTGTTGACCTATTCTGTGGATAGGTCATCAGTACAAAAGTTCGACTTGGGGCCAGAGAACCCCTTTAATAATCCAGTTTAGAGGACTTGTATTATGCGGCAGCCTTCTGTCAGATTACCAGGGTGCTCCGATCCTTCCCCGTATTTTGAGCTCCATCAGAAGTTTCCTTATAAGTGCTCATAATTTGCTTTCAGAAGCAGCAAAGACTTCACATTTTTATTTGTTACCAGTCCAAGAGATGACAGTATATCTTGTATTATTAACCAGGAAAATCGCCTCTTTCCTGACGATTTTACATCTGCTTTATGATCTCCCTTGGCTGTGGAAAAAAAAAAGTCCCAGATAAATGATGGAGTGAAATCCACCGGGGACCCGGCGATGTGGCGGGGCGGGTAACACAAGGTCTCCAAAGTGTAAACAAGTTTGATAATGTCACTTATCTGACAGCTTTCTCTGAGCTTAGATCATCCAAGTCATCGCTAACCACAGACAGGCCGAAGCATTCTCTTGGCAGCCTCTCCTACTTGGCAGCGCATGGAAAATTCCTTCAACCTTGTTGATGCAGCAGAACCTGTGCAATGTGTGGAGTTTTTTTTTTCCTCCTCTCTTTGTAGTAGGAAACATAAGCGTCCCATTCATCATGATGATAACTTATTTGGACTACAGCTGTAGGCTCCTTCCGTCCAGCGTTCTGCTAAGATGGTTGATAAGGTCTCGGTGTCACGTCAGCTCTAAGTAGCCGCGCAGGTGCCTGGTTTTTCAAAGATTACATTGCGGAAATCTCATTTGGCAGCGGCCATGATGCAGTGCAGATTAAAGGAATGCAGGAGACGTTTGGTGGAATTCCAGATCCGCAGCTTTAGCAAATGACAGATTGTAAAGCTAAGTAACGGTAAAATGTTAGTAGGGCTCATTTGTTAAATAGGCCCAATCGCAAGCTAATCTATTGCCAGCGTGATATTCGGGAGCTGTAAAACAGGCTGTGTCTGGATAGAGGCCAGGAAGTATCTCATAATGTAGGACAAGGGCTGCAGGAATAATCGCTCCTGTGCCTACGTTCTCCAGGCTCAGTCCAAGCAGCAACAATACTCAGGCAACACATTGTGTCTGGGCTAAATCGAAGTGACAGTCTGCGCGGCGCTTGGCAATATCAATGTGTAATATCTGACAATGCAGATTTAAGTGGCTCGGAGAGTGTGCCATATTGACTGGTAAAGCGATAGCTTTATAGAGTGAGGCCGGAGGGCGCTGGTGGCCGTCTTGGAGATGGCACTGATGAAGTTTGCCACATTTGCCCAGGTAGATGCAGAATCGTAGCAAGACATCACTTCTGGACAGAAATACCCTCTCTGAAGCCGTGAGGGACTTTTCTTGAGTGAGGGGCTGAGCCATATGTTAAAGAGGACCAGTCCTCACTCTTGCCTGTTTTTGTGAAATAGGACCCCCCCAACAGTTAAAAGTCAAGGAAAGGATGGTTTGGGCATGCTGAATTTTATCATGGCCATTGCTTTGCTCTCCTCTATATCAGCCATCTAGTCGTGACATCTGTCTGTAACTTCATATTTCCAATCAATCTCTTGTAAGCAAGCAAAATTCCTCTTCATAAATCACGTCCACCCATGAAATACTGCAATGTATCAGTCAGTCGCATCATACTGCTTTCTCTCTCTCCGTTGTGTCAGTCTTTTCTGCATTTCTTGCATTTTGTTCAAAAACCTGAACAGCAATTAAAGAATCTGCTCATATTGTGAACTGCGCTGTACTGAGTGGAACTGCTTGTGTGTTGACCATCGATAAGCACAGTAAGATCAGGATGAACTGGGATCTTCCTTTATAGAATTTTGCAGTGCAGTGACTGTGACCATTTGCATGCAATGGTCACTGTCATTTTAACAAACTTTGCATAAATGAGTGTTTCCTTACTCTCCTTGTCTCCAAAACTGACTTTTACCATGAAATCTGTGCTATACCTGTATCTGCGTGCTCCGCAGGTCACTTGAATCATATTACATGTGTCTGCAGAAGTCTATGGAAAGAATAGGAGCAACCTAAAGCTGAGAGAGAGGCTTAGCCTCATGCTGTCCCTGAATAGGAGTTTTCTATCACAGCCCAAGTACTTTATTCACATCGGTACTGTCCGTACTTCACCATATATGTCCTGCATGGTCCTGGGACTGTTGCTGAAAGAGTGAATAAGACAGTTATGGAGCAGATTCTCCTCTACTTACTGTATACAGTGTGAAGCAACGAATCTCAGGGAGAGCTGCAAACTATAGCTAGAACCTGCGGAAGGGACCTGAAATGACAGTGAGTTTTTAGTTATATCTATGGTTATCCTTTGTAGAGTCTCATTTAATGTATATTATATAACATGTATAATTTTCATCTTTGCACTTCTGGCCATATATCTGATGTTTCTTCTTCTTCTTTTGCATGGCCTTCGATACAGGAACGAGATGGATTGAAGGCCGTCCTGCATTCATA
Organism: Leptodactylus fallax; assembly: GCA_947044405.1. Lineage (NCBI taxonomy): Eukaryota > Metazoa > Chordata > Amphibia > Anura > Leptodactylidae > Leptodactylus > Leptodactylus fallax. The sequence continues at coordinate 2,393,713 of CAMRHE010000053.1, forward strand.
CGAAAGTGAGATTACCCCATCAGGGCGCACTCCCCAGATTAGTCGCCGACTTCGCGAGGCTGAAGAGAATCTGCAGAGAGTTCATGGACACGTTGCTGAGATGGAGGTAAGTGCTGCTATATGGCAGTGGTACAGGAGCAGGCATGGTGCTGGCTGCGGTCGCTGTGATGTTTGGGCCCCCTCCCCCAGTAGTCCGCAGTCTGTCACTCTTGTGCTGCAGTTCTGTCGCAGTCAGGCAGTATGACACGCATACATTAGTAGTCACATCAGTCTTCCAATAACACCTCTAAATTGTCAATGTCAAGTAGTCATACCCGCAATGAGCCATGGATGCAGGGGCATTACGGAAATTATGGGCCCCATTCCCCACTGAGAGCACCACCATAGACTTCATTATTAGATCGTCAATATATGCAGATTTAAAGGGAATGTCATGAGAAAATCTATTTTAAAAACCATGTTTTTATGTTTTTATTTTTTTTTTTCCGTGTCACTTTCTATATTTAAAAATGAGTTCACAATCCTGTTATTTTCACCCTGGCCACTAAGCCTAATATTTTCTGTTTCTGCAGTCACTGCATTGACATCATAGATAGGATTACAATATAAAATAACACCTCTATAGAGAATATCACTGATCCATCATTACATCACTACTGACAATAGATGATGTCACAGCTTATCTCTTCCCCCTCCCTGCACAGAACATGTCTAGAAAACTCTCCCATAGACCTCAATGAGTCAGCTCCGGACTATTCCTGCCTATGGCCATGACTATGCTGTAAAGCAGATCACTGAATGCTGTTAACGGAGCAGAGAAAAAGCTCGGACAAGATGGCTGCCCCATAATCCTGTACAGAAAATAGAATGAAAAATAATCTGGTAAATTATATAATTCCCCACCACTAGGGGGAGCTCATTGCATCTAGACTTAGACAATAAATATTAGGTTTTTTTTTCTACTATTGAACTATGTAAACCTGTATGCAGTGAGCTCCCCCTAGTGGCAGCGGCAGTGGCATGAAGTGTAATGAGTGCAGCCACTGCAGTGCTATCCCCACTGTGAACAGAGCTGAGCCGAGCGTCCCTAAAAGGAATTTTGCGCAGCGTCATCTCCGTAAATACAACAACATTAACAGCCGTTCTATTACAACCTATTTGTCTCCATATGAAGCGTTCATGAAGGGAAATACTCGGGGAAAGTCGCTGACGCATCCCATCATTCCCAGCGTTTTTTCCGTGGTTCTGTGTGACGGCGATCACCATATGTATTCTAATCAGTTAATTACGAGGCTGACAATTTTGGCACATCACTTCCCATATGTTCACGCTTTGTTTGCCAGTTAGACCAAGGGCTAAAATATAAACCTGTTAACTCCTTGACCAATAATTATCACCTTATCCGAAAAGCAGTCATTCTGCCGGGCAGCCATATTCATCTTGTTTGCACGGATAAGTGTCGAGATGCAGCTATTTACTGAATACATCTTGGACAAGGGCATACGTGGCATGGAGGCCATATGTGCAGCTGCTAGAGGCCTCGTAGAGAGCGGGGGCATCAGCTGCACTTGGCAACAGTTTTATGAATGTTGCCTTGTACTGAAAGGATGGAATGCAAATTAGCTCCGTGCTCTATCATGGGTAGCTACCTATAGGTGGCACTAGAGGGATGGCTTGTTGACTTTTGGAGGAGAGCTAATTTGCATACTATTTCTTAGGGAGCGTTGCCTCTAAGGGTATGTTCACACGGCATAATTTAGTACTGATTAAAATCAGCTCCAAATTCCATCTCATTATATTCCATGGGTGACAGGGCCGATGCAGGAGAAAACAGAAGCGTTCTGCTCAATCTTGCTGCAGATTTCATGGCTGATTTAGTTTCAGAACCCGCAGCGCGAGTCATCTGATCAGCCCTATTTATCAGAGACTAGTCCATAAGTGAAAGTGAAGAGGAATTTGAGGTATCAAGGCTTTCCAAAAACAGAGTATTAAAATATCTTATTTTCTTCTCTTTCCCCTCCATGCAGCATTAGGGATTACAAGGTGGTTTGAGGGTGCGGCGACTGCAACACAAAGTCGCCAACAAATCGAGTAACATTTGTCATTTTTGTGACTCCAAGGTGTGGTCGCAGCCAGACTCCATTCATTTACATAAGTGAAGGAGTCGCAGGGCTACACAGCAATCTTGGGTCATGTGACTAAAGGCATGTACCTCACCAGCGCCTCCCCCTTCAGCTGAGCCCTTTCAGGGGGCCATTTTCCCAAACAGTGGAAGGAGGAGATTGCATTAATAGGAATGGCAGTGTCTCCTGTTTCAGCATCGGAGGTTATGATGGTAAGAACAAACCCCATAGTGGGGGCCAGTCTGATTTTTGTCCCCTCCGCTCTGTGTCCCCGTATTTCCTGTCACCGAGTTATTCATCACCCAGGACACAGGAAACTTGTGACAGCCAAGACACCTTGTGTGTTTGCCTCGATTTCCCGGTGCGGCGTCTTTCTCTTCTTTTTGATCCTGCTCTAGTTTTTGACTCTGTTTTTCCCAGCATATGGTCTTGTCTATCAGCGCTGCCTCTGTGGGACTTTAGTCCTATCCCTTCCGTGCCAGATAGCTGCCAGTCCGCAGTGCTGGTTTCATTTTACTGTCACCCATGTCAATGAGTCTGGCAGAGAAGAAAAATAGAGCGCTTGACCCCGACTCCCCTGTGGGTACATAGAGAGCGAAGCATAAAAATAAGACACTTTGTATTGTCAATACCAGTCACATCAAGTGGGCGCACAGGAGGAGCACTGCGGCCCTGGTGATTTATCGCACTATGGCTCTGTCTCAAGTGTGCGATGCCAACGTTTCCAGCAGAGGAAGAGGATATAAAGTGCTCCATACCATCAGACACTAACCTAAAGGCTGCCTTTGCTCAACTTGTAGTTACTGTCTATTGTTCCCTGTTAGCAGCCATCGCTAAAGCTTGGCATGGTTATTAGCTTAGATGGTTATTCCTCTCAACTCCCCCCATACACATGCATGCTCAACTTTGCAGAATGTGCATGTGTTCTCAACGTGAAGAGGGGAATAGAAGACTCTGCCAAACACCTTCGGAAGTGGCTCATCGTTCAAGCATAAATGAAACTGCATGTTAAATTCTACAAGCCTAATCCTTCTTTCCCTGGCATCAGGGTGTCGCGTTGGGACAACCCTATACACACAAGGTTGGATGCCCCTCAAAACTGGAGTGTTCGGCAGAGATTGGGGCACATTCGTCATTATTGTTGAATTCTGAACTACGAATCCTGTTTATAGTTGCAGACCTATTTATGTATCTGTTGTACAGACCTTCATAATGTGGAGCGTTTGTAGAAGCTCCAAAATTCTGACTCCAATACCATCCGAATAAGTGTCCAGCTTCCTCACCAGACAAAATATTTGACGCAAAATAAGCACGGATCATCTCTCGCTTACTAAGGTGTAAATTCCACCAGTTTTACACCATTTTAAGCTTGGTCGTCTTTGCACAAAAAAACCGCCGCCATATTAGTTCTTTTCTGTCTACTAAATATATCATACAGTTAGTCACTTCTAAACCACGTCCATTCTGGGGCACATTTTTGGAGCCTCTCGGATTTTTCTTTTCTACCTGGCACAGACTGTTCATAAATTTGCCATAAGTCCCGTCCAACATAAATTTTGGTGCAAATGTAGATAGAAAAGTGTTGATAAATGTTGATAAATATTGATAAATCTGCCCCATTGCCACCTTATAGTGTACCTAAACTTATAAAACGTTTTTTTTTTTTCATTTCATGAATCAGTCGTGCTATTAATGGTTAACTTTGTAATTATATTTTATTTTTCACTTATTTCCCTCCATCTGTTTATGGCTCTGATCTGGGGTAAAAGTCTATGTGTAATGTGGTGGAGGAGGAGGAGGAGAGCTCCTGGAGGAGGTGCGATGGCAGAGAGGTAAGAGAGCCCCTGCAATATACAGTCACCGGTTTCTCTTACAACAGAGCTGGAGTGTCAGGTGAATTATCATCCAGCTCTGGTGTGAGATAAATGACTTACTAGATGCTGTAGACGGTCTCATGTCTCTGTCTGCCCTCTGTCTCCTTTGTCCTCCACCTCCATAGACTTCATTGCAAACTCATCTGTCTGTGAATGGACTTTTGCAGAATAAGAGGAGAGAATAATTAAAGAAACAGGCACTTTTATTTAATGGACTTCATCATAGAATTTGTTAGCCTCATCTGCACTATATATATTTTTGGTTCCCTTTACTTTTCTCATGACTGTAGTGCCCTTACTGGTTTTTCTGCAAAAGTCTATATAGATTCTTACCCTCCTTACTGTCATAATAACCGTTGTATTCCGTTCAGAGACCTTCCAAATATATGTTTTAAAAATATGGGCGAACCTCCAGATGTAAAGTCAGTTTGAAGAGCAAAAGGTTTCATAGAATTTTCTGATCTTTCTAGACGATCCTATCCCTGAATGTATATTTTTAGTTTATGCTGAATGGATTATCCTGGCATGAAATCCAGACAGTTAATAAAACTAGTTTCTTCTGCCTGTCGTTCCAGGACTCTCCACAAGGTGGCAGCAAATGTTGTGTTTACGCAACATGTGGCTTTATAGTTTAACCGTTTCAATGGAAAATACTTTATTTCATGTCAAGTCTGTAAATGTGCAGGATCTTGCTGTATCCCGGCATCTCTGCAGGGTGCACATTAGACATTCAGTGTGTGAGGTCTTGATTTTTGTTGCCGATTAGGTGGCAAATAATCTCCATGGCGTCCTGGATGGAAATCTGCCAGCTGCCCTGAACTATGAGGACTTGACAGTAAATGGTTGTATGTACTTGGATCCAGGGAGTGCCCTCAATGCCTATTATTAGCAGATGGGATGGAGATGTCCCCAGAGATTCTTCATTTCTCCACTTACTATACTTGTATATTAATTTTTTTTTTCTCCTATTTTATGTTCTAAAATTTTTTCATCCCCTTGACTAGGTTAACCTCGCTCCACACTGTGTTAATGGAAGGGCTCAATGATCATATCCCTGCACAAAGTGAGATCTAGTACGTGACCCTGCTGCTTATTATAAAGGGCTCTTATGTCTCTCACCTGCCCCCTGGGGTCACAAGCAGTGACCTGCTGCAATGACTAATGTGACAGGTTCACTTTAATAAATCGTGCTTGTATACCACTACAAGATAACTGTGCTCTCCCCATGGACTAGGCTGCATGTTCATTGTGACAGGTTCCCTTTAAATCTTTGCAGCACTCGGCCATCTGCAGTAAGTGAGATGTTCTCTCCCCCCCATGCAGTCATTCATGCCATACCCACTGGTTAATTGGTTTGCAACAAATGTAACCCTAGTTACATTGTCACTACATTGTGACTGATTTCATGTAGTGACACTTTATACAACACTGCATTATATGTCGGTGCTATACCAGTAATAGGATATAGGGATAGGATCCAGACAACCGCTTTAGGGAGATATCTCCGTTTCCATCTCAATTTTTAATTGGATGTTTACAAATCCCTCTCTGCTGTTCTAATTACAAGCAAGCTCCTAAATGATTCTGTGTAATGGGCAGCCATAAATCTCTGCAGCCTCTCCAGTGCTGGGGCGATGCAGGCGCTGTCAGACGGTGGCACATAGGAGCTTCAGGTGCCATACTTCCCATTACCTTTATGGATGGGTCCAGACTGGCAGCCTGGGAGAACCTGCTGCGTCTGTGTCCATTACCCTGCTGTGACTACCCCTTCCCCATCATTGTGATATTACAGCGTAATTGTTTAGGCTGGGTTAAAAAAAAAATCCTTGAAGATATTTTCCCATCACACCTATCCTCCTCCTCTCTGGTATAAGTGCCCTGAGATGGCCGCTATGTCAGTCACAGACCACGGCAGTAACTGGGCATGTGCAGACGTTTTCTGTCTACTATGGTCAGCATCAGAACCGGAGTAATGGAGGATTGGTAAGATGAGAATAGATCTTCATTTTATTCATCAATCCATAGTGTAGGTGAAGGAAACAATCGTAATATAATTTTGCTACTGATCAAATCTGTACAATAGAAGTCTATGGAGAGGGGAGAGAGGAGCTGTTCAAAGCAGAGAGATATCTGCACTATAGAGAGACGGTTTTCTTTCACAACACAGCTGAGATATCAGGAATTAGTATCCAGCCTTATACTGAAAATAACAACTGATTTAATGCTGTAGACTCCTCATATCTGTCTCTCTCTCTTTGTCCCCCTCGTCATAGACTTCATTGTAAACTGACACTGCCTGTGTACGGAGCATGGACCAAAATCACTCCTAGAAGAGGTAAAGACAGGAGTAATAGGTAAAGCGACAGATACTTTTCTCTAGGAAATATATTACAGAGTTTGTTTCCTTCTCCAGGATTGTTGATTATGAGGAATAAAATACTGTAAGTAAATGTCATCCTCTAGAAAAACCACAAATGTTGAGCTGGCGATCGCAGGTACTGATGGTTAATGTGATGGTGCTGAAATCCAGAAGGGTTGGATCTCTAACTCTTGGGTTGCTATTGCAGCTCCTTGTTGGTTGCAGCATGACCAGGTTCACTGTCCTTGGACACGTTGCAGTAGCACGAAGACGTCTTTGTGATCCGATGGCGCACTACTAGCCTAAAAGAACAGACTCCCGCTGTCACAGTGACCATATAGTAGTATCAGCGTCTTCCTGTTGCATGCTGCCATGATGACTCTGATCCGACGCTCTCGTCTAGCCCTAGCTTTAAGCCCCTGTTTTAATAAAATCAGAAGCTTCCAGTGTAAAATTTGCTGATGCCAACACTTTGTCCAGTCCCATCCCTTCCCCTAGTTGTCTTAGTAATTCATAGTATACAGGTTCCTGGCGGCCCGGCGGTGAATACAAGACGTAGAGAGTCAACATCAGCATAATAATGTTGCTGAATCTGAGTTTGTGTGGCATTGTCTATACGGTGCGCTCAGTTTTTTAGGAGCGGGGTCTGCACTTTGTGCCCTTTTGCACGGTGCGTTCTTCTGTAGGATAAGCCGTTACCTTTCCCTTCGTTTTCTACAAGAACATTCTGTTTGCAGAGATTCCAGCGGGTTCTTCCTTCTCCTCACTTATATTGAGAGATTAGACGTCCTCTGCCATTTATTTGGCGCCGGCTTCAGTCATGCATAGTGTTGTGTACGTCTTGTATGTATTGCAGATAGTGCGCTTTCTCTTCTTGAACCTGCCGCTTCCTCATTCATTCCCATTGTATCCATATTTTAATGGCAAAAAGCAATGATGGATTGTAGGTTAGCATTTCTGCAAGCGTGCCGGCCGCAGAGTGTTGTCTGATGTCCAGGTCTTTGGCTGTTCAGGGGTTAATGGAAAGTAGGATATGGTAGCATTTTTTTTCTTATGCCGCGGACCCTGATTGTATTGTTTGGTCGGTTTCCTGCAAAGCCGCTGATTGGCACAAAACAGAATTGAAATTACACCTGTATTGATCAGCTGATATGGGATCCTGTTACCATATGGCCGCGTCGGAAAAGATTGCAGCTTTACTCTCCATCGCGCCCTTTACTAATGCAGTAATGTCTTCTGACACGCGTGTGTGATTTATGGGCCATGCCGGATTCTGATCAGCAATGGAGATGTCTGGAGCTAAATGTTAGGGGCTGGATCCTGCAAATGTATGCCCACCCTTCAACAAAAGAAGTCCCACGTTCTGTGCTTACAGTTTCTTAATACATCTTTATAGTGATCAGAGCGCAATCTTTCTGATACACAGCTCCAAATCCCCTGAATGGACAATTATATAAGATTTGTTTTACCTGCAGTCACCACTAGGGGGAGGGCTTACTGCATACTATTTATTCATTCATGTCAATAGTCAGTATGCAATATTTTGAGCTCCTTCCAGTGGTGGCTGCAGACAGACACACTTTTATCTTTTAAATGGTCACTAATTTTTCAGGTATCTTAGTCTCATTTCATAGAGCAAATTCTGCACCAAAATGTAATGTTCTTTATTTTAAAATGTTGTTGTTTTCTGCTTTAAAAACCTCTCAAAAGTTGCTGCCACTAGGTGTCTCCCTTCTAGTTAATTTGCTGTTCAGTCCCTGTTGCTAGGGAAGTTCCTTCCTTAGTTAACTTTAAAAGCAAGATGGGTTCACAGACATAGTGAATGGAGAGGGGAGGGGCTGGACTCTCCTCACCGCCTGTACCTGTCTTTACTTATCTTTCTCTGTACACTGCAGAGAGAGGATTCTACATCTCACAGCATACAATGTAAAAAAAAATAAAAATCTGTGTACTTGTATCTACTTCTAGTTGTTTGTGTTATTACTGATGGGGTGTTAGTCCTAGACAGTAAATCAAGAGATACCTGAGCCCTTTACAGCAAGCTGGAGCTCCCTCCTTTAATAAGCTGAAATAGAGGAAAAGAGCCCAAGAAATGGAGAAAGAAGCATTTTTCTCTAAGATGTTTTATAAAGTTTCTTATATTCACTTTTACTATTGATTTCTGCAACTTTTTGTTGAAAAGTTAGTGGCTAATAAAATAGGTAAAGCCAAAAGTTCTCTAAAAATGGTGCTAATTCAATAATGTTATAAAATATGGAAAACGTGAGCCAAAGTCTATAATATAAGTATATATCAGTCATATAAGGATATGCTAAAAGGTTTATTCTGATCAAAATGTTTCACCTAGTAATGTGTGTGTGGGGGACGGGGGGGCTTTATCATCACATTTATAACACTTTTGTGATATATAGTTGTAAATTTTCATGCACGCCATATCCTTATCTGTAAAAATGGGTGTGGTTAGCCTGGAGGGGGCGTGGACATCAGCTGTTATGTTTTATGCTGCATAATGGTATAAAAATGCACACGTCCCTTTAAAAATTTAGCACATTCTATTCCACATAGAGAGTGCAGAGTAAGACTGACGTATTTGTTGGTGTTTTTGGAAGAAAGGAGCCATATTGTTTTTTTTGTTTTATAATATAGCCTGTATAACGCCCTTAAATATTCCATGCATCTACTCCCCTCCCCTCCTTCTTTGCACTTGGAAACCTCTAGTCTTTCTTGGTGACCCTTAACATCTTCCAAACTTTGTAAGTAGTTCACCCTTCCATGGCTGATCATGTAATTATGGGAACTCGCCATCGGATTGCTGCAGGGGCAGAGATGAAGAGAGATGGATGTCCCAGATGGGGTGACCTGTGTAATGAAGCTTCCACGTCTTACAGAATTTCCGTCACTTTCATCAAATACCTGTCATTTGTGCTCCAGAATCGGAGGTTGTTTCCATGGAAGTCGTTTTTTAATTGCCGCCATTGAACGCGACGCGGTCTCCCGTATTTAACCTGCATTTCTAAAATCACTTATCTGTTTCCTTGTTTGCCAGGTAGCTGAAGCCTAATGTCACTATATACTTGTTACTAATGAGATTAAGAAAAATAGATTAGATCTGCAAATAAGTAAAGGCTTCTCCGGTCGGCGGCTCTTCTCTAATTGTTGTTTGAACATCTGCTTAAATGGCCAAGAACTCGGCACTAGTTGCTCAGTTAATGAGACCTGCCCATGTCACTTGTCTGGGACATGTAGCTTGTCTGGGAGAACTATTAAAAATGTTTTACTTTTACGTTGACATCAGTATCTTCCATCAAAGACAGACAAGTTACAGCGATCTAAAACTTTTCTTTCCATTCACATCTAAAGCTGCGTTTAGCGTCTAGCAGCTAGTTCATCCTCTGAAATGGCAATGCATTGTGGGAGCTCATACAATATATAAATCACAGAACTAAACCGTTGGGTCACATGTCTGACAGCAGAATGGAGCAAAACCGTTGACTGGTTACAATGGCGACCAAAAGAATTTTGGAGGGAAGTACAAATCGAAAAGCAAAATTTAATTTTGGTGAGTTCTGTGGTGAGTTTTACATCCAAAGAGATGACTTCTCCTAAATTCTCTTGTACCCAACAGTCACAAAGGAATATTTTTGTATTGATGTTATATAGGTGATGGAATACGACATGAGAACTTCACAATAACATCAAGGGTTGTGTTCTTCAAGGATGTCTTCAATAGGGTGAGGTGGCGGAATGTGCCCATACACCTTCGATAGATGTTGGATGAATTCTTGTTCGACTGTCAACTATTCATTTCGGGGACACATGGATTGTTCAGCTTGGCTCAGTGTGCATGTGTTCTCAGTAGAGAGCAGGGAGTAAGCTACTGCCAGACATCTCTGGTGGGAGCTTATCTCCCCCTCCGAACAAAAGCATTGGGCGTTAAAATTCAGTATGGCAAGGCATCCTACATCTCCGGTTGGAGGAGAGTTGGAAGGCCCTCCATTCTACTCATAATCCAGTTCTGCCCATATCTCAGGGTTTGACCAACTTTTCTCTTATGTGCATTACAGTCCCAAGGGTAGAGGCCTAGGATGCGTTTAGATGGAGATCAGCCCTGGTAGTGGTCGAATTCTTCTGGTATGTTGTCTACTTTGGGCTATTCCCCCTTTAGGGCGTTGGATGCATCTCGCAGCCTTGGCATGTTTGGTTCTTCAAGGTGTACTACAAGTTCTCCGTTCTTCTTCTATTGTGCAAGTTCCGTCTAGGTCAGTGTCTCCATCCAGATTAGGTTCCTTGAGAGATGGCGACTGCAAGATATGTTGGTATTACAAAAGGGATAAGAAAATTTCAGAAAATGGTGTAGATACCATAGAACCCCGCCATCTGTGACTTCCATGTGGTCATTGTAAAAAGAAGGTCCATCCCATCAGAATCCATTTTTCCTTACGAGTTACTGGCCCTGACCTACACGTTGATGCCCATGACTGGTGGCGTATTGATGCTGCTTGTCTCCTTGTTTGGACTGTACTCTTGTTCTAGGGTTTTCCATGTTGATGCAACACGTGGCCGTCTGACCTGTAGCTTTAAGTATCTTCATGTAATAATATGGATATTGACAGTGCCATTTGCCTAGTGAATAAGACGTTGGTAATTATACGAGATGTCATGTGTTGATGCCTCCACCTCATTTGTAGGATATCTTCATATGGCTCATGTTGTTCTATTACTGTAACCGCTATTTTCCCCCGGTGATGTTGCAAGGCTCGGAGACGTAACTGTGCGAATTTCTTACCATCCGTCCTTTCCTTCCTCCAGTCGCCTCATTTACACTAAAGCTCCAGCGAAAATTCTCCCATCATATCTGTTAAATTACTGAGCGTGATTTATAAGGGAATTATGTAGGCAGTTACCAATTGCGCGGCCGGCTTACAAATGCTGCGTTATTAAAATCAGGCCACGTAATATCACCTAAGGTAGACACAACCATTTTAAAGCATATTAAAAAGCTCTCCAAAACGAAATGTTAAATGAAACCCTGATGTGCCGGCCTTCCAGTTTTATTTTCTAATTCATCTGACATTTCAGTCCACGTTTTTAAGGGAGCAAATGACGCCGTCCTTCCGGTAATTTCACAAATGGGTAATTTGGGGTTTGTTTGCTCGTAGTTTGTCATATGTGAGTCAGAATGACTGTGAACTTTTTGGTTTGATACTAAAAGTTTGCTGGATGATTATTGTATGGCCAAAAGTATGTGGACCCCTGTCCAAGTGTTTAATCCATACCCATTGCAAACAAGTGTAACATCGACACGAGTATTGGGAATAGTATAGGTTATACTGAAGGCGCACCACCTCTCTATTCACGCACAGTGGTGGTCAGGCAAACACGCCACCTCTCCATTTTCATACAGTGGTTGTCAGGCATACTCGCCACCTCTCCATTCACGTACAGTGGTGGTCAGGGATACTCGCCACCTCTCCATTCACGTACAGTGGTGGTCAGGGATACTCGCCACCTCTCCATTCACGTACAGTGGTGGTCAGGCATACACGCCACCTCTCCATTCACGTACAGTGGTTGTCAGGCATACACGCCACCTCTCCATTCACGTACAGTGGTTGTCAGGCATACACGCCACCTCTCCATTCACGTACAGTGGTGGTCAGGCATACTCGCCACCTCTCCATTCACGTACAGTGGTTGTCAGGCATACACGCCACCTCTCCTGTCACATAGAGAGATGGTCAGGCATACACGCCACCTCTCCATTCACGTACAGTGGTGGTCAGGCATACTCGCCACCTCTCCATTCACGTACAGTGGTGGTCAGGGATACTCGCCACCTCTCCATTCACGTACAGTGGTTGTCAGGCATACACGCCACCTCTCCTGTCACATAGAGAGATGGTCAGGCATACTCGCCACCTCTCCATTCACGTACAGTGGTTGTCAGGCATACATGCCACCTCTCCATTCACGTACAGTGGTTGTCAGGCATACACGCCACCTCTCCATTCACGTACAGTGGTTGTCAGGCATACACGCCACCTCTCCATTCACGTACAGTGGTTGTCAGGCATACTCGCCACCTCTCCATTCACGTACAGTGGTTGTCAGGCATACACGCCACCTCTCCTGTCACATAGAGAGATGGTCAGGCATACTCGCCACCTCTCCATTCACGTACAGTGGTGGTCAGGCATACTCGCCACCTCTCCATTCACGTACAGTGGTTGTCAGGCATACACGCCACCTCTCCTGTCACATAGAGAGATGGTCAGGCATACTCGCCACCTCTCCATTCACGTACAGTGGTTGTCAGGCATACACGCCACCTCTCCATTCACGTACAGTGGTGGTCAGGCATACACGCCACCTCTCCATTCACGTACAGTGGTTGTCAGGCATACACGCCACCTCTCCATTCAAGTACAGTGGTGGTCAGGGATACACGCCACCTCTCCATTCACGTACAGTGGTGGTCAGGCATACACGCCACCTCTCCATTCACGTACAGTGGTGGTCAGGGATACACGCCACCTCTCCATTCACGTACAGTGGTGGTCAGGCATACACGCCACCTCTCCATTCACGTACAGTGGTGGTCAGGCATACACGCCACCTCTCCATTCACGTACAGTGGTTGTCAGGCATACTCGCCACCTCTCCATTCACGTACAGTGGTTGTCAGGCATACATGCCACCTCTCCATTCACGTACAGTGGTGGTCAGGCATACACGCCACCTCTCCATTCAAGTACAGTGGTGCTCAGGTAGCTTGGAGATTCTTTGTACTCATCTACTGGATATTAGGCAGGGGTGTTGCTTTTTTCCTTACACCTATCCTACTAATCTGCATTGTTGTACATAAATGGACCCTCTCTGCTTCCTCTTTCATACTGTCAGTCTTAACTGCAGTCATTGCATTCTATTCCTACAATGGAAATATTGCAGCATTGAAACAGGAGGATATTAGTAACATGCCTAATGCGTGCTTTAAATTAAAATGGATGTTTTTGCATCTGTGGGTCCTCCCATAAAGAGGCAGCTTTACTGCCTTCTCTCACTATGTGTTAAAAGTTGGTTGTACAAAAAGTAAAAAAAAACAAAAAAAAAACTTACATTTTCCCAACTAAACTTGCTGTAAAAGTGTGTGATTAGTTTCTTTGCAGCGAATACCTTGGAATTTATTCCGCGCTGACTTATTTTACCTTTAAGCTGCAGATGCTCCACAATAATAACATTTTCATGTGCAAATATTAGTTTCAGATTTGTGCGGCAGTTTAAGAGAATAATAGATCCTTAGGAAACGTCTCGCTTTACACGCCAGCCCTGTTTTTTGAGGTTTTTTCCCTTCCCTCCCGCACCCAATCAGACTTCACTTGTTTACTCTATTCGGCTTCATAAAATTGGTCTGGCTGCTGCAAGAAATGGAGGAGAAGGGAAATCAAATTGCCAGAATCTACGGAGATTTGTGCGGAGCCTTCCCCGGGCACAATCTTGCCCACCATCTTGTAATTCTCTTAGCTGACACTCATTAACTCTTGATTGTGTGCATTGTGTTACTCCTCAATTACACAGGCAGTTTAATAAAGTTATTTTAACCCTTGTGGCTAGTGTTAATTGTTCTACAAGCATTTTATACTTCGTATAGTTTCTGCCGCTCGGGAGTTTTCTGCAAAGCATGAAAAAGTTGCAAATTTTGCGCAAAAATTGAGACTTTTTTTTTTTTTCTTGTATGCGCAACCACCCCCACTTTCCTGGAAGGGGATATGGTGTGGGCAAGACCACGGACCCCACAAGATTTAAGATCTGGTATAAATGATCTCGGAGATCTACGCCAGCTACAGGCAGTGCAGGTGCATGGCTCAGCAGAGGGTGCGCCTGATTCATGTAAAAACATGCACCCTCCTCATACAATGAGGCACACCCCTCCACTAGTCTTCCTAAATCTGACTCATTAACTTTTTGAACTTTTCCTAAATTGCAGCCTGTATTATACTTCAGAGCTGTATTCACAATTCTGCTCCTGGCCTTTGGAGCTAGTCAGCAAGCTTGTTGTCAGGCACGCCCCTGACAGCTTAGTTAAATACCAGTTATTTAGGGAAGGGGGCCACTTAATTTTTCATACAGTAGAATACTATTCAATGCCTGGTGTAAAGAGGATCACCAGAGCAAGAAATGTGCAGACATTGAAGCAGCAAAGAATTCAGAGATTTCAGCTCTGACACTTGCATAACTGTCTTTTTGGCAGGATTAAAAGAAAAGCCACAAAACAGGAAGGGGTGCTTAGACTATTTACTTATTTGTTTTTTAAGAACATAACCTCAAGGAATTTGTTTTAGTGGTGTGATATGTTGGGGCACTCCTCATAGGAGTTGATGGGTGTGTCAAGGTCTGCTGGTTTTGTTATCACTTCTGAGTTTGCAAAGATTGGCAAAACATTGGCAGACAGGAGCAGCTGTGGTCTAAAATCAAAGCTTGACTCTGGTTAAGGTATTGCAGCTTATTCTGGTTGTCACACAGTGTAATGCTCCCTCATTGTGGCCTCTATACTGTAATGCTCCCTCATTGTGAACCCACACTGTAGCGCTCGCTTCTTGTGGCTCCACACTGTAGCGCTCGCTTCTTGTGGCCCCACATTGTAGCGCTCGCTTCTTGTGGCTCCACACTGTAGCGCTCGCTTCTTGTGGCCCCACATTGTAGCGCTCGCTTCTTGTGGCCCCACACTGTAGCGCTCGCTTCTTGTGGCCCCACACTGTAGCGCTCGCTTTTTGTGCCCCTACACTGTAGCGCTCGCTTCTTGTGGCCCCACATTGTAGCGCTCGCTTCTTGTGGCTCCACACTGTAGCGCTCGCTTCTTGTGGCCCCACATTGTAGCGCTCGCTTCTTGTGGCCCCACACTGTAGCGCTCGCTTCTTGTGGCTCCACACTGTAGCGCTCGCTTCTTGTGACCCCACATTGTAGCGCTCGCTTCTTGTGGCCCCACATTGTAGCGCTCGCTTCTTGTGGCTCCACACTGTAGCGCTCGCTTCTTGTGGCTCCACACTGTAGCGCTCGCTTCTTGTGGCCCCACACTGTAGCGCTCGCTTCTTGTGGCCCCACACTGTAGCGCTCGCTTCTTGTGGCCCCACACTGTAGCGCTCGCTTCTTGTTCCCCCACACTGTAGCGCTCGCTTCTTGTTCCCCCACACTGTAGCGCTCGCTTCTTGTTCCCCCACACTGTAGCGCTCGCTTTTTGTGGCCCCACGCTGTAGCGCGCCCTGCTTGTGACCCCACACTGTAGCGCTCGCTTCTTGTGGCCCCAACTTCATATTGCATACAGTCTCTGCTGTTGGTTGCGTGGGACAAGCAGGCAGGATATAGTGATGTCACTACTTCGCCTCTACCTGCTTCTAAGCTACCAGGTGGGGCATAGAGTGGCTGAATGATGTATCAGGAACCGGATACTCCTGAGCTTCACCGAATTGTACTGAGACTGTTTAGCTGGATCCAGGACCGTTGGGAGGTATGTAAATGTGACAATTACAGAAAATTCTGTATCAAATGTGCCACATGTGAATTCACCCTTAGAGAGAGTTTGCAGAAATGGAAATGAGAACTACAGACTGCTCGAACATGTTACTTAGTCACAATAGCTCCGATTCCAAAATTCTAGGAATTCATGTTGTGCATGAAAAATAAAAATCGAGTGACATGACATATATCACAGTACAGTAAAGTGAGGCTCTGTACCAGGGAGTTCAACTTTTTTAGCTTTTTTTTTTTTTTTTTTTTTTTTTTTTTTTTCATTTTATTTGTTTTTTTTTCCCTTCTGGCTGCCAAATTCATTTTATCTGCAGGTGCGCCTATGTGCAAAAGATGATTGAGAATCCTTCCTAATTAGACAAGGATCCTTGTGAAGACGCTTTGCTGTTCTCTTACTCGGATGTGTCTGCTTTGAGGAGTCAAACTGCTGAAATGTCATAAAAACAAGTCGCACAGTGAGCCGGATTTCCCTTGAGATAACCTTCAGCGCTGCTGCTGTTTTGTGTTGTTGTTAGTTTTTTTCACAAGTTGGAAATTGATAAAAACCACAAAATGATCGTCTTATCTTTACAGTGAAAAAACTGTAACCTAAACCTCACCGCTGTCCAGAGAGGGAGAAGCTTCATTCTATAGTATTCATCTCTTATCTGTCCATCCTTGCATTGATCCCTCTTTATCCTGGTTATGGGTTTACCTCTGTTTCGGTCAGTTGATACAGTATATTTATGAGGCTCGTTTCATCATTTTTAGGTCCATTGTTCTGATCTGTCAGAAGGTCCGAACAACGGACATTAAACCTGCCTTATTACTGGGATTGAGGCTCAGTGATGCACGTCTTTATTCCAGTAATTTTGTGCCTTACCATTGCCGACACTTATTGACTGATGTAAACGGAGTCTAGAAGGACAGATGAGTATTTTTTTTTCTTTTCATTTTATACTATTTTTGGCTCTTTATTTTTTTTTTCTTTTTTTTTTTTTCTTTAAATAACCGGGACAAGCTCTTTAACCCCTGTTATGTTGCACTGAGCACTCGATTCTCACTATCAGGTTTGGAGGTAACTCTGTCCTATTGCTTAGATGCGGTCAGTGTGATCCCAAGGGCTTGCCATGACAGCCCGAGACCCGACAGTGTCCTCCAATCTACCATGTACAGATACCTGTTAGGCCCAGCCAAAGGCAGAACCTAATAGGTATCTGTCAAAAAGTGCAATACACAAGTATCAAGCCATCACACTTACCTTGTAGGACTGAAAAAAGTTCAGGTAAAATTTTAACCATTTTAAAAAAAATATATATGTTTAGAAAAAAAAATCTTAAATTTTTCCCAAGTTAGGATTAAAAAAAATAAATATGAAATTTGTCCTGCAAGGTGAATACTGTAAAAACAAACAAACACAAAAAAAACCTAAAATAACCAGTGCCAGAATTTTTTTTTAAATCCCCCCCCCCCAAAAAAAGAATAAAAAGTAATATTGTACTAACCCAAATATGATACCAATTAAGACTACAGCATGCACCACAAAAAATGAGTCCTCACAGTACTTCATCAATGAAAAAAAATAATGAACTTATGGTTTTATTTTGTAAAAGTAGTAAAAATCTATGAAATTGTAATGACCCGCAGAGGAAAAAAAATATTTTGGTAGCCACAGGGTGCACCATAAAACCACTAATCTCACAATAGCAGGTACAGTTGCAGGTTAAGGCCGAGTGTGCATGTGCTGTATCTGTTGTAAAATGGCAGATAACACGTGGATGACCTCAGCGATCCACCCTAACCTCTACCCCCATTCACTTCATTCCTGTCCATTCTGCCAGGACTTTGGAATGGTCAGGAACTGTCCTTAGTTTTGCCCCCCCGGATCAGAGCGCCATACATGGACCTATGATAATACACAGGCGTATGTATAGGACCGTATAAGATAATGGGTCAGCCATGTTTTTCTCAGCTATCACACTGACAGAGGACACGCTCCCACACAGTTGTCCAAAAACATTAGAAGCTAAAGTACCCCCAGAATACCCCCAGTACCGTAAAAAATAAAGCTCATCCTGCAAGAAAACAAGCCCTCAAACGGCTATGTTGATATGGAAGGTAAAAATGTATGGCTTTTGGAATATGGAGGATATTCCCATCCCTGTGGCCTAGATTTACTAATAGTGAGACAGTGCAAAAGACAAATCTGTTGTAACTTCCGACTGTCTGGTTTATCCTTTATACCAGCTTTTAGTTGACTTTGAACCCAAGTTTTACAACACGATTTTGGCTAATTTTTGGTGCAGTTTAAGCCACGCCCTGTCCTCGAGACTTCACATCCATGTTTAGCAAGTCGAAACATTTTAGTCCAAGTTGCACCAAAGATGTGCCATGCTTCTGCCAGTGTGTAAATCTGGGCCAGTGGCAGCTGTATGAAGAATATAAGGAGCGGGCATTGTACTGATGGGTAGTCGTCATCCTCCCGCCCTGCTGTGAGATAGAGGCAGACGCAGCGATGTACGAGCCCCTCGCCTCTGATCACAGGCCGCTATGATTAGTTCTGCTGTCAGGTCTCCGCTGAACATCGCATTGATTGGTGCGGAAACTTGAAAATGAAAGTTTTGAGGTTTTGTTTGATGTGTGCGCCGGCGTGGTTGTAAATGATGTTTTATGATTAAGACAATGTCTCCTGCTAATTATATCATAACCTTTTACTGTAGGCCTGATTAATGAGATGCAAATGAAACATCCCCAAGTCAGTAAATAGAAAATGTGCCGCTTTATGCTCTCCGAGATGCATTAAGTGTCTCTCCTTTACAAATGGAACGCGTCTTAATTTATATGGATAGATATTCCGCAACTTCATCTTCTATAAATGTGTAAGCAGACAGAGGGACATAAATCTTTAGCGCACAGAGGCTGCACAAAATGCTTGAATATGAATGGGGCTGAATAGTGTAGCCCCATGTGTAAACTTCATAGGCACAGCGCCCCTAGTGGAGATTATTTTTAGGCTGGTTTAGATTAAATTTAACACCAAATTAGGGATTATCTTCATAGCAGTACATGTGCGAATGCTACTGCATTTACTAAGTGGATCCCTGACTCGGGCCTGCAGAAGAGCAAGTGCTAGTTACGAGATGCTTCTTGGATTCGTGGTGGCAGTGAGGTGAGTTCTGCTTCTTTTATGTTTGTAACCCTTTGTGAGACATTTATGTTTATAACCTATTGGACGACCCCTTTAAATACACACTGATATTTTTCTGCTCCAGAAAACCACCATATTGATTAGGCCATCGGAGAGGTTAAAGTGTTCGTAAACTTTCAAACAACTTTTGATTTTCTGGCAGCATTTGTAGTGTTAATAAATTTTGTAATATTTGGCTCCTTTCTGTGAAATCCCGTGCTTAAATCCAGTTCTGTCCATTTTTTATTTTGCTTTAATCTGTACACTGCTGCCTACTGGAGTACTGGGATACGGGTTCTTGTATGATGCATGGACGCTGAGGCTGGAGGGGGTCACTGTAGACACATATTGGGCACTGTAATATTTAGAACGGTGCACCTGGTGTCATATGAAATAAGAGATAGTGGTGATATCTCTGGAAATAATATAGTTAGAACTGCAATCCTGGTGTCCTATGGAAGATGAGAAACTTAGTAGCACTGTTCTGTATTTTATAAATGCCTGAGATATAACTATACGAGGGACCCCCCCCCCCAGCCTCAAGAGCCCGCCAACCCGAACACCAGTGAGAAGCAGTATATAGATTCTGCTCTCAATAGAGAAATGTGGAAAAGAAGAGCCGGATTTCATGGAGAGGAGCTAAAGTTTGTTGTTTAAGAAATTTAGTAATATTACATTTAAGTCACAAATGTTGCCAAAAAATAAAATGTTTGAATGTTTAGGTACCCTTGAAGTTGTTATTTTGCTTACTTATAGAACACTTTGCAGATGTTGTCATCATTCAATGTCCTAAGTAGGGCTCGCAATCTAAATTCCCTATCAGAATGTATTTGGTGTGTGAGGGGAGCCGAAATACCCAGAAGAAACCCACACAAACACGGCGAGAATATACAAAGTCCACGCAGATGTTGTCCTTGGCGGGATTCGAACCCAGGACCTCAGCACTGCAAGGCAGCAGTGCTAACCACGCTGGCATCTGCATTAACTCCAGTCACTGCAGGAACATACAGCTGACACCTACTGTGAATGTTGCGTTCAGACTCCTAAAGAGGTTAAAGGGAACCGGTCTGGTCAATTTGGGACACTGAACCACCCACACGTTTTGCTCTGCTGTAAAGTCTTCTGTGCCTGTGTTTAAGGAACTGAGATGAGCCTGATGAGTCTCACCTGACTCTTCCCTTTTGCTCCCGGTGCCTGCACAGTTCTTGAGAGATGCCGGGGACGTATACCCTGTCTTAACTGCACATGCGCTCTGAATCTGATGTGTACTCCTCCAGCTTCACTGAAGAACTGTGCAGATACAGGGAGTACAGCCGCAGGGTGCAGGGTATAAAGGTTTATTTTATTGCAGGTACAGATGGCTTTACATGACCTGTGGGTAGTTTAGTGTCCCAAATTGCCCTGATCGTTTCCCATTAAACAATCCCCCATATATTCTGTGTTTTCTCTCTCTTTTTGAAAACTCCTCAAACAACCTGCGTAGATTCTGCATAACTTCTCTTGACAATTTCCGACCATATTGTTGCCCTTTCATGTCAGTAACCTGGCCGGGCATGTGAGGCTATTCATCACATGCGTTGACTACTTCATACGACTTCTTGGATCCTGCCTTTTAATAGGTTCACCGTGTCACTTGTCAGTCCGTTTTGTGTTTCAGCTGCCATTGCTTTGCTGACATTTTTGTCATTTCCACTTTGCAGTCGCGAGCGTACAGAAGAGTTAGGTGCTGTCATCCCTCATGGAACCTAGGACAGTCATTTATTTTGCAGTTCTCGTCTTCGGCCATGCTCCTTCCTCCAGCCACCTCCAGACTTCTCTAATGAGTCTGTGTTTTCTCTCAACACAAAGTGTCCCATGTTTCCAGCTATAAAAAGTTTAAAAAAAAAAAAAACTTTGCCCGGCAGAAGCGATGGGTTAATAACGGCATCATTACAGCAGTATCACAGTTATGACTTGTAACCCAGGCCCCTCGCTCTCTACTTGAGCTGATGTGGACTCCGGCAGCCGGCCTGTAATTGCTATGTTTACTGGGGAATTGGGACAGAACTCTTTATGCTAAGACCCAAGACTGCAATTTAGTTGGTTTTCGAACACTTACTTTAATGATCTGCAACATTTATAGACGTGCTTAGAGATGTGATGGTTTTTCTCCCTCCATGCGGTTCATGTGTGTGTGGATTAAACACATAAACTATATACAAACGCTTTCTCTTTGTACAGCTTGTCCGGTATCATTGCTGACTCCCCTTTCATTAAAAGGGATTTCCAAGATTTGGGAAAATTTCAGAAAAAAGTTTTACTGTAAGAGATTGTTTCCTCCGTTACTCCCCTCTGTTGCATCCACCGCCAGTGCTCTGGGTAGTGATGTCAGATGATAATGGCAGCCAGTTATGGCCCGGCGATGTTTACACGGAGTCATCTCATGATGGCTGCCAGTCTGCATATCTTTATGATATCACGCTCCCTCCATGCTACACTCGCCGGAAACCGGAAAGGTAAGATGTGACTTGCTGTTCGGTCGCTTCCTTACACACTAGT
The DNA here is from genome assembly GCA_947044405.1 of Leptodactylus fallax. Lineage (NCBI taxonomy): Eukaryota > Metazoa > Chordata > Amphibia > Anura > Leptodactylidae > Leptodactylus > Leptodactylus fallax. The sequence continues at coordinate 2,415,295 of CAMRHE010000053.1, forward strand.
TGCTTTACCTGTGTGTATTTCTGCTTGTTAAGGGAAACTCTATGATTATTAGTAGTTTTCCTGAGGATGGACACTTTGTATACAGTGCTGTGCAGATGTTTTAGGCAGGGGTGGAAAAAATGCTGCAAAATAAGAATGCTCTCAGAAATAGAAGGGTTAATAGTTTATTTTTGTCAAATAACAAAATGAAGTGAATAAAGAAAAGCGAAATGTAAATCCCATCAATATTTGGTGTGACCTTTGCCCTTTGCCTTCCATCAGTTCTTCTCGGTACTTGCAGACAGTTTTTGGCAGAACTGGGCAGGGAGGTTGTTCCCGCCGCCATCTTGGAGAACTAAGTACAAATCTTCTGTGGATGTTGCTCCAATCCGTCTGTCTCTTCATGTCATCCCAGACAGACTGGATGATGATGAGATCAGGGCTATATCTGTGGGGGCCGGATCATCCCTTCCAGGACTCCTCCTCCAAAGGGCAAAGGTCACACCAAATATTGATGGGATTTACATTTTTTTCTTCATTCATTTAATTCTGTTCATTAAGTTAATGAACGATTAACCCTTCTATTTCTGAATGTGTTTTTACTTTTTTTTGTTGCTTTTTCTTTGTCTGCCTGAACCTTTTGCACATCGCTGTAGTCAGTAATCCAATAACAGATCCCTTTGTTCCTGTAGACAGTACAGGTGTTTTTTCAGGTGTTAGAAAACTGCATGAACGACTATCACAAAGACTGTGCATCATTTTTCATCATCAAAAAAAAAAAAAGCTCTGTCAAAGTAACATTTAGTTTAGTCCTTTAGGTGCAGGGATAGGTAGTGTTGACTTCAGCACCACGGACAGCTCCTGTAATCTGCAGTCTACTACATGAAGTACTTTGTACGGATATCAGATACAGCACTTCAAGGGTAGATGAATCAAAAATATTATGTTACAGGGTACCTGAGTATTCATGAGAAGGTGAAATCTGTGCAGGGTCTTGCTGGTCAGTCTGTTCTGTCTGTATAAGCCTTCATACATGATGTCCTATCAGCTTTTTTTGCTTCGAGTATCCCCATTATGGCTGCAGCATATTTTACATTTGTCTCTGATATAGGGAACATGTACATTAAGGAGTAGTCTGCCCCCTCCTCTGTCCATTATGACTACTACTGGTTTAAGTACATGTAATTTTGCAAGGAGTGACTGTAATATATTAAAGAAATAGCTGAGAAGAGCTCAAGTGAGCATAATATAGGATGGTGGTGTCAAAATTATTTTCTCCAAGGGCCACATCAGCCTTATGGTTGTCTTTTGTTTCGCTTCTTCAGTGCTGCCCCATTAAAGTTTATATATATATACAATACTGGGAGCCATTTTGTCTCTGGGCAGCAGATCTGTGGGGGTCTCAGCTGTTGGACCTTCACACATCTAATGTTAATGACCTTCCCTTAGTATAGGACATCAATATTAGAAGCGGGATAACCCTTTTACGCAATGAAAGCAGAATCCAGCAGATTTGTAGCTGTTACCTGGTCCATTCCTGAGCTGTGTAAGTGACTGACTGTACAGTCCAATACTTTAAGCCTATATTCATGGGGTACAGTAAATCTGTTTTTTCTTTTTCCACTGTTTTTGCAAAATTGCAACCAATAAAACTGAAATGATTAGCCTGCATCATGTGAATACATCCTAATTAAAATAAAATCTGGAAAAAGCTCTTGATAAAAAAGAAACAGAGATTGCAAAGTTGTCAAATGCCTCCATTAATTGACCAAGTATTATTTTTATTGTGGCAGTCAATTAGCAAATAGAATAATTAACTATGTAATTGAGCAGTAATTACATCTCTGGCATGAAGGTAATCAGTTTCATTTAGCGCTGATGTCATATCCTGAATGCTCAGTTAAATCGCCGCACTTAGCCCGCTGCTGCGGGGAGCAGTATTTGTTCAGGCTCTCCAAGTCATTCGTGACTTCCCACAACAAATGAAACTTTACTTAATGACTACAATACCCTCTATGAAATCAATTAAATGGTTCACTTTCAGCCTCCACTAAATTAATATGTATTCAATTACCAAAGCAACTAATGTAGTGTAATGTGGAATTTATTACCGCCAAGAAATCACTCTGGTGCAATTCCTTGTCATGCTTGGATTATTTTTACAGATTGTTGTGTTACAGATCATCTTTAGTGCATTGCATTGCTTTATTATTAGTTTTAGTGACCCAGTTAAAGGGGTGTTCCCATTCTTATCTTGGCTTGATTTTGCTTAAAGGGAATCTGTCTCCAGGACCTAGCTAATAAGTTAGGGTCGCCTTAATTAAACAGTGTTTTGTCCTTGTGTCAGAGCCTCCATTGCAAAGATATCAACATCTTTGACCATATGGTAATGAGCTCTTTGGAGCAATAAGGGTGTTGCTGTTACTCCAAAGAGCCTCCCACAGCTCTGTCTTCCTTTGCTCCTTTTCTCTTTTTGAGAGGGATCGGCAGTGTATACCTATTCTCACCTCGCCAGAGCTCCTTATCAGAAAGGCAGTTCAGGAGCCATACTGAATATATCAGCCAAGGTTAAAGGCAAGAACATAGTCAGACAAAGCCAGGAATCAAATCCAGAAGGAAAATCACAAGTGCCAGTAACATCAATCAGGTTTGAAGCAAACTTGAAACCAAGAGTAAGTAACTCGAAAACAAACATGGAACTTGTTGGCTTGAGGCAAAATCCTCAGAGACAAAGAGCCAAATGGGACAGGAGCCTGGAACAGTTCTTTGGACCGTCAAATGACCTTCAGGCTGTGACTGCTACAGCAGGTAGGGATTAAATAGCACAATAGCATTGACTCTTAGTAGAGAGAGGATTTTGATAGTTTTGCAAAGATTTTTTGCAGTAAGATACATGACTTCATAAGGTGTTGTTAGGGCAGCCCATTTGCATCCCGATGCTACTGATTTCAAGTGGTCACTTACTCTATGATTTTCTTGGTCTCTGATTCTGGTTCTGGAAGGCAGTGGCAATAAGTTAGTCATTGTCCAGGAATTGTAAATCACTTTACTACTTTCGGCGGCTTTTTGAAGCTAGACCTGGGGGTTCTGGGATGTTTTGGACCCTGGGTCATGTGATCAAAACCTGCCCTTTCCTCTGGAGTCGCTCCACTTTCTCCCTCATCTCTTGTTTTCAATGGTAGTTGCCTCTGCTATGAGGGCTGGCAGACTATAAGAAAGCTATTCCAATTTCACAGGTAACTAGTAGTGAAAACGAGAGAAGAGGGAGAAAGCGTAGCAACGCTGGGCAGCAGCTGGTTCCAAACTCATAACCTGGGGGCAGGATAAGCCCAAAACCTCTAGGTCCAGATTTCAGTAAGTTGTCAAAGTAAGTTAATTTACACTCTCTGGACATCCCATTGAAGACTCTTCTTTTTATATCTTGTGGTTACATTTGCCGTCCTGAGACCGTCAGGCTTGCCCCATACAGCCATATTCAATGGGTTTGACCCACTATGATCTGATGCTATGGCGCTCTTAGTAAACTTTTCTCATTTTCATAACTCTTACAGAGAGACTAAAGAGGAAATAGAAAAAGTTTTCCGACCATGATTAATGTTGTGCCATTGCATCTCTGTAAGCTTCTGTAACTCTGAGCTTTGTTTCTAATGGAGTCTGAGCTGCAAACATTAATTTCTAACTTCTATCCCGCGCCTCATGTGAAAAGCATTGACAGCGCCCGCAGTAAGAGGACAAATGTTTACAATGTGTCTCACTCGTGGCCTCCTCACTCCGCTCTTAAGTCTACCACATAGCCAAACAAAGTTTCCTCGCCGCCTCCAGGTTAGACGCTAATTACCGATCGGTTTGTAAAGTCACAGGTCACGGAGGTTTTAGAAATTCCAGTCCATAATTATAATCGCTAATTGCCAATTCAGTCTGATGTTGACAGCTCCATCTTCGCCAGATCTGAATTTAAGATGTGTCCCTGTGCGTAATGACAGAATCATCTATAATACATGAAAATAAGTTCTTTAATCCTCAGTTTCAATTAGATATTCTGTTTAAAGCCCATATTATATATTTTTTTATTTTTGTTTTAAAAGAAAAATGTGATGAGAACTCTGTGAAAGAATTTAACAAAACGTCAGCCCCTGCTGAAATCCACATACGTGTGTAGTGGAGAGTCACTATGTAAGGCTGGTTCATCTTGTAAGGTTGATATTTTATTGGATTTTGTATTTATTTTAATTTTTTTTTAATCGGCATTGTGTTTGTTCCACTTTTATTTTCTAATACTATAATGCATAGTCTTGCACTTACCCACTGAGCGTATCCTAAGCCATGTCTCCATCCACTCTCCTGTTGGTCCCTTCCATATCCCCTTGTTCTCCCAAATTGGGCCTCAATGGTTACACGGTGTTCGTTGATGTCACATGGGGTTTGTCGATGGACACTAAGACCCAGACCTCAGTGGTGATCCTGTGACATTAGCCCGGAGTCCTGAAGAGGATGCCGAGGGTCCACTGACACTCAGGAGAGGCGAGGCAAGTGGAGTATAATTGGTTATGTTTCCTAATCTCTCCTGGACCTTTACTTCTTACACTCTAGGGTCTGAGGAGACCTCAGCGTATAATAGTGTTTCGTGGGAGATGAACTCCAAAAGTCTTTTTTGGGGCAAACTCAAAACTTTCAGAAATTCTGGGTCGAATCTGGTTCTAAATGAATCAGTTTGCCCATTAATACTCCTGATGCTCGGGACAGCAGGACATCATCTGGAACAGTTGTGAGATATGTAGGAGCTGCTATGGGCACCACAACTTAGGGGGACGCATGTTCACACAGAAGTTAGAGAGTTAAATGTCTGCAATATCACTGTGGTTATTATTTTCCTTGTGCTCGAACATCAATTCCTTCTGGTTACTGGTCCAGGTTACAGCATGACCATCTCCTGGGCCAGATAAGACGTATACAGGGAAATTATAAAGAACACAAAACACTACATAGAAATCTTATTTACAATATATACTATATATACAATATTAATATTGTAAATACAGTATATGAAATATGTACAATATATACAGTATATACAATATATACAAAAACTATTAAAATGTAAAAACTAAATGCAAAACTAAATACATTATCTACATTAAAACCACTAAAATCCTATATACGCTATGTACACTAACGGGAAAATAAATAAATAATAATATATATATATATATATATATATATATATATATATTTTAAAAAAAATCTAAATGAACAAATCTATAAATTGGCAGCATAACAGTGATGGGCAGCCATATTGGTGGTGGTAAAGCAGCATGCGGATGGGCACAGTCAGTCGCAGGATTTATCTCTAGTGGCGGCAGGCAGACAAGCAGTGTCAGTGGCAGCAGGTACACTGAGATAGAGACTGGCTTTGTCCAGTGACAGCAAGTGGACGGCAGTGTCAGGCAGTAATGTGGCAGGCTGCGGTGCAGTTGGCGGTGGCTGAGGCTGATGGGTGGTGATACTTCCTTCTCCCCAGATGTTATTGGGGAGGGACCACCTGTAAGAAGAAAACACATTACAGACATGTTAGTTAACCCTTCATTGCCTGCAGATCTATATTTATGGTTCTTTATCATACATCACCGTGTCTGCCATTCCATCAGAGTGGAAGGACCAGATCCCTCCATTTTTGGGATCGGTGGGGTTCCCAACAGTCGGATCCCAATGATGATAAACTTATCTCCTATCCTATTGATAAAGGATAACTTCATATTTTGGTATAACCCTTTAAAAGAGCCATTACCCTCACGATCATGTTCACACTACACATGTCCTGTAATATGACCACGTCCCCCCTAAATAATGCTCCAAGGGATCTGGTACAGCGGAGCTGCTATCTCCCCCTCCCTCACACAGAAGTGAAGACCTATCATTAGTGCCCTGTAGTACCTGCTCACTGGTACATCCTCATCCATCGCTTATGTACAATAGTCACTTACCTGGTATAAATAAATGTCTAGACCTGGCTCCTTAAACTCTGGGACTGTCAGCTTGGTGCTCATAATATTTCAGTGTGTACCTCCTGAGTAACAAGGAATGTGATTGGTCAAAAGCCAATCTCTTAGCTCACAGACCCCAAAGACTTATTCAGAGATGGACACGCCTCTTAGACCCATTGAGATGAATGAATTTCCTGCAAAAATGACCCCACAGAACATGTAATAGATGTCATATACTGTCTCAATATTCATATGAGAATGCATTAAAGGATAGTATGGATTGAGAACAGTCACGTATAGATATCATAGTTGGTATTCTGAAAAGCTGGGAAGCCTCGTTCCATGGAGTCTTATATGCTGTGTTATTGGATGTTGGGCCATATTTGATGCTAGGCAGTTCAAGTATTATTGAGTAATGGCATGGTGATATTATTGTTACGTTATGGAGGTGTTAAACAGACACAGTATGGAGAAATTATTCATTTACAGTGTGGGTGTGTTATCCAGTCATGGTATGGTGGTGGCATTCAGTTACAGTATGGGAGCTGCTATCTCTTCATATGCTTCAAACTTATATTATTGTTGATCCTAAGACAGGCAAAGATTGGTCAGCCTGTGCCAGCTAACGTCCTAGTAACTTATTGAATTCCAACATTAAAATTGTCAATGGTGAATCAGAGATCTAAGTGGCTACCCTACTTGGTGAGCAAGGATCAGGTTGGTTTCATAGGCTCTAGTAAGAGATAGCCACGTCCATCAAGTCTAGTGTTAACGGAAGGAGCTTCTTCATAAATCTCTGTCCCTGCACCAGTAGGGCTGTTTATTAAAACTGATGTCCGATACACCATTCTTAATAACTTTCCCCCACTGCCTGCACAGGTTGGGTGGTGTCAGATTGATGGTTTCAGGAATATGCTAGGCACCTGTTGTAATGTCCACTGTTAGAAGTTGGTATAGTTAGTTAAAGAGACTGGGTGGGATACAGACTTGCCCAATCTGACTTTAGACTTGGCAGGGTATTTTCCCCGGTAGCCAATGACTCTCAGTGACTATCATACTCTGGGTCCTTTTAATTAAACTAAGGCACCTACGCGATATGAGTATACTTGCACAACCTATTGTATTCTGCTCTACTTTAAACTCAAAACCAACTTGGAGGACCTGGGTTTTGGTAAAATTGGAGTAGATCAGACAGAGTCTAATATCTCAAAATTAAAAGTGATACATATCTGATCATTGGGGTCGCCAGTTGGAATGGAGCTATAATCGAGCATGTTGCTCAGTTCAATCTATAGGGGATGACTGCTGGGTACAGCACTTGGCTAGTGTCATCAGCCCAGTAGACTTTTGAACGGAACAACATCTTGCATGCTTGACCATCACCAAATTCAAACAGGGTACACGGACCCCCGTTCTAGTGACTGGTTGGATCTGCAGCTTAAGTGGTGATTATGGGACAACCCGTTTCATTTCTATCAGAGTACAGCACTGAAAAATGTACCTACTTTCCAAAAACCTCTTTTTCTTCATGCTAAGACAGGGTTGTGGAGTTGGTAGACAAAACCACCGACTCCTTCATAAACCGCTTTCAAAAGCGTCAAGACCCCTCTATTTCATAAAAGAAATACTGGTGATTGATAATGCAACAAACCATGCAAGTAACTAATTATACAGTATTAAAAATTGTATAATATAATTACAAATAATTCTACTTTAAATTTGTAATCAAAATTTTTTTTTTCACTCCACCCAAAATTGGTCCTACTCCGCGGCCCTGGCCTAAGACACAACACAAAGGGAGATCTATTTTCCCTGATTTATAATTTACCATTTTAATAAAGTTGCCGGGTCTTACAACATTTCCTGGTTACCTTTCCAGGCCAATCACAATGGATTATCTATATTCGGCCAGGTCGATTAGCACGAAAATGTCGTAGAACATTAATGATCTGACGTGACAAGGAAAATTGTGTCCTGGAAAGCTTGTCCTCCGTGTTCATCAATAGTCCGGTAGAACAGGCCTTGCCGGGCTTTAATTGCTTACTAATTGCACATTTACATCTGCTTTAAAATGGCCGGCCGCTAAACAATCCTGTGAGCACGTGTGAGGTGAAAACATAGGCAGAATAGTGATGTCTCATTATACATCCCTATCACAAATCAGACCTGTGCTTCACATTTACAGTGCACTAAATGTTTTATGGCGGCTTCTGTGCTGACTTGTTTCTCCAGGCCATTAAAAGCTATTGAATATCGGAATCATTTCTTTTACATCTGTGAATTTTAATTCCTCGCTGCTTCAGTTTTATTATATTGTGTTCTTTATATTTTTGCGGTATGTCCCTGCATGGTTTATCAATCCGCATACACTTATAACCTCTGTCTTGTATAATTTTTGAGCGTATTCTGATCTCCATCTTAGGCTAGGTTCACACATGCGCCAGTCTCTCTATTATTTGGGACAGCCGAGGGATCCAATAGACAGAGCTGGACTGTAAAAACAGCGGTTACCTGCAGACACCAGCGGACACCGTTGACAATTTCATACTGGAGGTGGCGGAGAGAGAAGTTCTCCGTGCAGGACTTTTCTCTCCCCCAGTTTATGGTGGTTTCTGTGGCAGAGTCTCGGAGACTCCGGTGCAAATGTGAACTTAGCGTAAGTGCCCTATTACTGTAAAGTGTTTCAGAATTTTCTATGCCTGTGTCTTGAAGAGGACATTTCATCACCTCTGCTAGCTTTGGTTCTTGGCATCCTTCAATAAAATTTGCTCCACTAGTTCTGGCACAGTTGGAATATTTTCTCTAACCCCCAGCATTCCTGACGAATCAGTGCTGTTAGTTTCAGTAGTTAATATGCTAATTAGGTTCTCTAGTGTCAGATGGGTGGTCCTAGGCTGGAGCAGGTAGGCAGGGACTAGCCATATGACCATAGAGGCTTAGTAGCATATTCAGCTAAAACTAACAGCACAAATTGCTCAGGAATATGGGTTAGAGTATAAAATCAAAAGGGGCCATGGCCAATGTCAGGGGCTTATTTTTCAACACCAAAATCATATTTGCATTGGATCAGAGGCATAATATGGGAGCCGTGATAACTAAATGTGACTTGGCATTATCAGCAAATTGGCAATTGGCAAATCCACCATTGTAGAACGATTGTAACCGAATAGCATTCAATGTCACTACAGACATGAATTCTGGACATTGACCTCTATGGTGTTGCATCTCAATGAAAAGAAAAGTTGTGACCCTTTTAGGACTATCTTATGGTAGACGTCTATCAGGCTACATGTTTTTTCCCACTACATTAAATGACCTTGTTCTTTGGTTCCATGATTATAGGAAGTAATTTTTTATGTTGTTTTGGAGAATTTATCAGATTCCAGAAATAAGCCTGTTGGAGCAATGTGTCTAAAGTGAATTACCTGTAAAGCCCACGCAGCTTTTTGGGCCAGTGTAAATGGGGTAAACCAGTACTCTTTGAACCATTTAAAGGGGTTTTCACCCAATCACAACATTAATGGCTGAGAAGCTGTTTGGAGGGGCTGCGGTCTCAACCGAGCACTGCAGCTTCACTTTTTCATCATCAGTCCTGCATACTGTGTACTTAGTAGAAGAGGGGATAGGAGTTTCAGTGAAACACAGTAGGTAGTGTTTAGGTAGACAGACCAACGTAAACCATGAAGAGGCCATAAAATTTCGGCAACTGCCATAACCATTTCAAATGGCTGATCGGCAGGTTGCTTGCAGGTGGAGCCTGTCCAATGTATAGCTGATGGCCGATCCAAATGGTACACCATCAAGATTTTGATCTTGGAACACCCCTTTTGGTTTTTCCAATCCCAAGCACCAATTTTATAACACTTAGTCGGGACTGATTTTGGGTGGAGTCAGAAAAAAGTTACCAACTCCGACTTCAAAATAAAAGCATTAATTGGTTTTAATTTTATGATTCAATTTTTAATATTGTATTGTATTACTTATGGTGGATTCACTCTGGTGTCACCTCACCCGAACAACGGAGAGACAGACCACTAAAACAGCGGTTACACACAGACCCCTTTGACTATAATGGGGTGTCCATCGTTTTTAAACTGAAACCTGCACGGAGGACTTTTTTCCTCCTCCGACTTTCAGCCGACACTGTAATGGAGACTCCGACGACGTAGTGAATGTAACCTTAGATACATAGTTTGTTGCATATTAATTTTCATAGGAATCAAACATTTTTTTAATGAATTAGAGGATTTTTATGGCTTCTTTACATATTTATATGTATATTTTATATATCAATCTACTCTTTCATTTTAAGGCCCCCCAATAAATATTGTAACTTGAAGTTTGCAGGTGCCGACGTGCTCTTAGAAATAACTTCATGTATAATATGACCGCCGCTCTTCTCAGCCATCCTGGAGTTTACTATAGGGAAAGCTCTGATAAACTGGGAATGCAGAATGGAAATATCCTCATCTGAAAGTGATGATAACGCTTTATTATCCTCTATTGTCTTCTGCCAGAAATTGACGTTCAAATGAAGCAAACTCAAAAGAGTATTTGTGACTATTTCAGAGAGTTGGTAATTGTCCCAAAACTGTTGTGTTTCTTTTGGTATCGATAGAAGCCTCTTCTTTTATGTGTAGTTCACAATCCTCATTAGACTGGAATCTTCCCGCATTAGCCGTCCTGCTTAAAAGATAAATTGACTGTTTAAATGTGCGATAATGAAAATTCATTTGCCAAGGCTCTTATTTATATGCAAGGCTTACAATCTTTAAAATAAAGCCTCAATTAGGCAGAAAATAAAGTCCAAATACCTAAAGACGTCCGTGGAATGATTTTTCCGATATCAGCTGTTTTGTCTTGTCAAGTCTGCACAATGAATGCAACTTTCTTTTTTCCGTCTTTTTCCTTTTTTTATGTATTTTTGTTTGATAACTGGCTGGAGAATGAAGAACCAGGCATTCATTGTCTCCATTATAAAAAGTCATTACTTAGAGGTCAATGTTTGTGTCGTCTTTTACTCTTTCTCAAAGAATCCTGTTGGCTCGGTGACGGTTAGAGCCTGACATTATTTTATCCTCAGTATGATCTCTTCAATTGTTTCTCATTGATGTCACTTACAAACTTGGGTTGAAGGTCTAGAAAAAGGGTCATCATCCAAGCCTTATGGAACTTAGAGGACTTTTAACCACCTCCAAGTTTGGCTCTTTACATCAGTTGTTAGCTGCTGCTCCACTGATTCAGGGACGGTTGGAATTTTTTTCTGTAGCCCCCACTTTTCCTGAGCAACCAACGCTGTTAGTTTTGGTGCCTAATTTGCTCTTTAGTCTCTGTCTTCTGAGCCCTGACGCAGGCTGCCTCTGATTGGAGCTCGGAGTCACGACCTCTTGCCTGACACCGCATTCTGACACAACAGAGCTTAAATAGGACATCAGGAGACAAAACTAACTACACTTGTTTCTAGAGAACGCTGCAAGCTAGAGAAAAAACTTCAACTGTGTTGGAATCAGTGGAGCAGAGACTATTAACAGATGTTAAGAACTTGAATTGGTGGAGGTGGTGAAAGGTCCTCTTTAAAGGGGTATCTTTGCCACAAAAATGTATTCCCTATCCACAGAATAAGGGGTAATTGGCTTATTGGTGGTGGTCTGACCGCTGGAACCCCTACTGATCACAAGAACCGAGGTGGCGGTTGGAAACTCACGCTTCTGCTCCATTTATTTCAGTATGGCCACTGGAGATAACCAAACACACTACTTTCTATCTCTGGTGGCCCTGTTAAAATGTGGGTAATTAAATAACTTGTTGTGAATGTAAGCTAACCTGGGGCTCTTCTTTTACCCGAGGGAAACTGCAGTTATTCACACATTTCCATTGAACCAATGACCATCCATGCAGTATGTAGATGGAGGGTGGTCTACCAAAGCGACACTCGCTATAAGGGATGAATATTTTTATAATTTACTTTTGAATTTAAAGGTTTGGGCATTTTTAGGCAAAAAATATCTTTGGTAAAATTAATACTATTAAGCCCTGCTGCAGGCTTGGCTCTATAGTAATAGAGCCTTGATAGGACTGAGAACCTTCAGAGAGCAGTCAGGAGCCATTTGGTACAGACACGTGAAAAAGAAGTAAAACTTCAGTTGTTGAGGAAACATCTGAGAGCTTTACTATATCGCTCAAACCTGTACTAGGCATAGTAAATCTGCTCCAGTGTCTAGAGAGACATTGGCCATTAGTTCCTCCAAGTGTTGAATGTGGTTGACCTCTTGGATCTGCTCTACTTGACCAGGGGGATGGGTGCTCTTTTAATGGTAGGGAATAACCCCCTGAGCAGAAGTCAATAAATGTCTCAGGATCTCTTTCTTAATGGTGGAGATGGGACCAGAGAGAATAGAGAGTAGGGCGCATGCAGGTCGCTGGTTTATGGGACCACGTTTTACCATATTCCCCTTCAGAGCCTATAAAATGGAGGCATATTCATAAGAAATGGTCGTCAAAGCTTATTCTCTCTATTCATAGAACAATGATTTTCAATGATTCACTTCTTATATATTTTTTTTCTGTTAATGTTCCAGGTTCAGCTGTCTCAGGCTTTGGAAGAAAGTGGTTTGCAAAAGCAAAGAGCAGAGCAGGTAAGTGTTAGTAGTTAGCGTTGAGGCATAGAATAGTCTTACCTATCCATGGATTCATAAAAGCCTCTTAAATAATTAGTGAAGTGTCTCAGAAATTCCACTCGATATGCATGTACATTATTCCCTTTGATTCCTATAGAAGTACATTCCATCCCACTGATTTCTATGGCAGCACCATCCGATGGGACACCCCTTTAGGACCCTTTAACACACCTTAATTTTTCAACTCGCTACAAAATTTATGCAGAATTGCATATTTGCTGGTCTTCCTTCTTTATCCTTACAAAGCACTGAAAATGGTGTTAATTCGACCCCGAAGAATTCTATAGTTCCTGGGGTCTCATTTTTTTTTTCCTATGAACTTGTAAGCATTAATGAGATTTTTTTCCATCCGTTTTCTAAACCTTGTGCTCTACGATTTAGTTTCAAGCCGTGAGTCCCAGTGGTTGTAACTAGGATAAATTACTGACATGTAAAATCTCACAGTTCCCAATATAACTTAACCAATCTGTGTCATATTTTTTTCTATTTTTGTGAAGGAACGAGGCCCTGTTAGTTTAGTGTAATTCACCGAGGTTTGATCAAGGGCTGCCCCAGGGGCTTTTTAGCTGTGCGGGGGAAGAGATTGAGATGCAGAACTGTATAGATTGTACAATCTGTCATGTTTTCATTGTCTCTCATTTAGCTTAAGGTTTGTGGGTATCCTCCGGGATCTCTGTCTTTGCTAATGGCCCGTGTGCCACGGGCAGAGAAGCAAGGATTCATTTTCCTGAAATATAACTTTAATTTGTTAGGGGGGAAAAAAATATCTGCCTTATAATCTACACAGTATGGTAATGGTAACGCCATTAGGACGTGGTCCATCTTATGTCAGTGTCAACGTAATGACTGGTACAACCCTCCTGTCATATGGGACATGTTGTATAAGGATTATCTGCTTCAACTGAATCAACTTGTGATCTGTATTGTCCTCTCTTGTCCCTTCCACCTTGTCATCTCAACCCTTCCTTCCATTGTATCTCCCTTTCTTCTTTATCTCATCCCTTCATCCAGCCTTTCCTTACCTCAGTTTCATCTCATCCCTTCCTCCTTAGCTTCTTGTCCCTTTCTCTCTTTACCTAGGTTCACACTAGCGTTCAGCTTTCCGTTCTTTGGGTCCACTTGGACACCTGAAAAATGGAAACCTAATCTGCTACAAAAGCGGTTACCCGCGAACCCCATAGACTATAATGGGGTCTGCCGGGTTTCCGCCCGATTTTCTCCCTGAAAAATGCAGTGAGAAAAGTCCTGCTTGCAGGACTTTTCTCTCCTCCATTTTTCAAGCAGATTTGGGGACGGAATCTCTGAATGGAGTGAGAACGCTGGTGTAAACCAGGCTTTCCTTTCATGCCTTCTCCCTATCCTCTGGTCCGTTCCTACCTCTCCTCTCATCTGTTCCTTTGCTCTTGTCTCTTCTTTGCTTTCCTCTTGTCCATTCCTTCCTTTCCTTCCTTTCTTCCTTTCTGCCCTCTCATCCATCCCTTGCTCCATTTCCTTTGCTCCCTTCTATTGCTACTTCCCTCCTCCCTCTCCTTTCTTACTTGCCTCTTGCCCCTTCCCCCTTTACTTTTTATCCCTTTTCTTCGCTTCTGTCTTAATTTTTCCTCCATTTCCGCCCATCCCTTCCTCCCTTCTCTTCCATCCTGTATTATACTGTCATATTTTTGCAGGTCACATTGCAGATTGAGTTTGGACTGTCTATACTTATTTTTGTATAAATGGTCGGGCGCCTTTAAGCATTTTTTTTTTTTCTAAATTCTGCTTTTCTTTTATCATTATACAAATTATTGTATTATAGATGTATAGAGCAAAATCCATCAAAACGGAAAACATTGTGGAAATTGGGCAGTAAGGGTGTTACAGTACTTGCATATTCTCTATTTTTGTTCTAGGTAAGTGCCGTCAAATGGTGCTATTTACATTGTGAAAGAAACAAATTGTCCGCTCTTGTATCATATTCACAATGCGCCCGTACTGTTAGCTGAACGTTCAGGTTTGCACTTCATACACACACACAGGCGTCAAACAAATGAAGTGCTCTCACCGGCTAAATTGGCAGAAAATGCCTAATTTAGACCAGTTTCCAATTTCTGTTCTCTCCCACCTCCTTGGGCATCACGCAGACATCTGTACCTTTTTGCAAAACAATGTTTTCCTGTAATTTCACTAAGTTTGTAGGAAAATGTGTGTCATGGAATTCAACTTAATGTTTTTATGTGATAAATTGCAGAGAAAGCTGAAAGAGAATATTTTTTTTTGCTTTTATACAAATAAATTTTTGCTTTAGAAATCATAACAAGCATGACTGAGCTTCTAGGAGGCGAGGGGACAGGTGAGCGGTCAGGGGGTCCAGAGATAAGACATTCCAGAGCCTCAAATCTGATTCAGGGAAAGGCTTCTTTATTACTTGTTAGTTTTTATGGTGACTATATATGGCCAAAAACACTGGCTGTTAATGGCTGACTAATCTTACAGATCAGATATGTCATCAGATACGTTGCTTGGCTTAAACCAGCTATAATACATTAGTGGGCATAGTGGAGCAATAATGTTCGAGAAACTGCTATACAAGCTATAAGCTTAAAGGGGTTTTCTGGGCAAAAAATATATATATATTTTTAAAAAAGGTCTGTTAGTGCTATTAAAGGGTTAATAAGTACACCCAAATATCTTTAGCTGTGTTTTGAGTGATTTTTGGGTTTCTCTGGGAGCTCCTGGCGTCCTCTCCATTTGTTTACATGATGTAGCTTCCTGCTGTCTTAGTCTACAACTACCATGATGCATTGCATGAGCTGACTAACACTACCTCCCCCTCTGTCTCGCACTCCCTCACACCTCCTCCTCCCTGTCTTCCTAGCTGTGCCGCCCACTACTAGCCCTTCCCAACTAACTCAGCCCACCCCCCACCCCATCATACTTATCTGTCTTCCTGTCCAGATTTCCTTCTGTGGGGATGGCTCCTCCTCTTCTTTGACGTCTTCCGGTGCGTATGCAATATTCCTGGTATTGCGCTGTAGCCAGCACTCCATCAGGTGTGGGAGGCTACTCCGGCCTCCTATGCCTGTGCAATAGAGATGGTGTGCCGGCTACAGCACAATGCCGGGACTCTGGCTCTATTGCGCAGATGTCAAAGAAGAGGAGGAGCCATCCCCACAGAAGGAGGACTGGACAGGAAGACAGGTTACTATGATGGGGTGGGTGGGGTGTAGTATTGGTGATGTTCCATTTCCGGAAATGGAACTTCACCAGATAATAGTAAAAATTAGTAATAAAAAATTAGTAATAAAAGTACGCGGGGGTAGGGTGCTTAGATCAGGATAAAATGCAATTTCTACACTAGACAACCCCTTTAAGTAGGTTGTACAAAATTAGAAAAACATGGCTAGTTTCTATCAAAAACATCACAGCACCTGTCCAATGTTTCTGGAAGTGATTGGCTATGTTTTGCTAATCTTGTCTTGTAAGATGGATAAGGGAATACACTGTGCCATATTTAGCAGCATTTATCATGTCACAGGCCTTGGGCAACCTTCAGTCCACTGCATGGAGGAAAGGCAGAGGTGTTTTTCTAGTCTATCCCCTTTAAGGAGCTTCGTTCTTGGCCGCTTTGTTGAAGACATTGAAGATTGTATCGGCGCCCAGCTCTTCAACAAAATGAGCATATTACATATATATTATGGTCAGATGTGTTTGTTGGGTCATATGACCACCATTACATGTCTTGAACATCCTTGTTTGGCTACTCGAATGAGAGCCATGTTAGTTGTTAGTTGCTTTTCGTGAGACAGATCTAGTCTATGACCAGTTTATTTGGTGAGATCTGCTAAGAGTCTGATATTTTTGGTCAAGCACAAAGTTAGCAGCAATATATAAGGTCGATCCGCCAGTGATCTGCTGATAAATATCTTATTGTGAATAGCTTTCTCTTATGACTGCCCCATACACCTGATCTACCGAGTGTGTATGCATCCTGAATCCGGAGGGAAAGGGGTAAGCGGATGGCAGACACTGCTGAAGGTGCTTTAACAAAAGAACAGGTCATGTTGGAATCCAGTTATCTGATCCTCGTTTCCCCTAATGTGTGCTTTTGGGAGGCCCCTATACATAGTAAATGGCCAGTGGGTTTGACCAACGTGGCCAGGCTTAGTCTAAAGCTGATCAACGTTGCTTTTAAGCAAAATAATTGTTCATTGGCTGAAATTTAACCATTTTTACCATTGTTTCAGCCAAAAATATTCATCAATAATTGCTAGTCCTAGTAAAGCAGTGCTCCCAGAACATTCCCAGAAATATTGGTAGTTATTTTCCCAGTATCATTGGCCATGTATGGTCAGTTTGAAGGTCCACTATGGCCGGTATGGACTAAAATGTGTGTGGCTGTATCGGCGAAGGATCCTGCATCAGACAATTCTTAGTTGAGCGTTGTTTACCCATCAACCTTAGATCAATGCTAGTGTGAACCTAGTGTAGGATAGAAGTGTTATTCTGGTCTATCAACGCACCCCATTTACTATAATGGGGTCCGACAAGAGGATATCGTATTAAAATTGAGACCCATGGAGGAAAAATTCTTCCATACAGAACTTTTTCGACCATCCATTTCCGGTGGACACTGAAATGGAGTCTCTGGTGCAGATGTGACCCTAACCTAACATCGATGACCACTTTAAGGCGGAAAAGCAACTCAATGACTTCTATTCAGTGGTGGTTTTGATTTTAGGAGGAAATATTTTCAAAAATCCTTTTGATATCACAGACCATGGACATTTTCTTGACTTGACCAAGTCGAATACAGAGCCTAATGAGCGCGGTGTCATATTGTACATCACGACTGGTGGCGTTCTATCTAGTCAGTTTACTGTAAAATAGGGAGAAAAAAAATAAGTTTCAGCTTCTTTAGCTAATTACACCAGACAAGACAAAGGCAGTTTGACTTTCTGGTATTAATTAACAAATCCATCACTAATTACCTTGGATAAGCACAACTCATGCTTCTTTCCCCAAACACAATTAATATGGCAACTCTAAGCGTCTGTAGGCCGCGCCGCTCTATCATTAACATACTTCACCCTAATTAGACACGGCCAGGAGTGGCTGTAGAAATGAGTTTCTGATAGCAGCTACACAAAATTATCCAATGTTGCGAATCCTCGGCGGTATTAAGGGAAAAAGGATACATTTTCTGATCTCCGTGAAATGACAGCGGCAATTATGCCAGAATTATAATTATCATATTTTTCTTTTTTTTTTTTTTTTTTTTGGCTAGGTGACCTTTTGCTTATTTATTTTTGATTCATTTGCTCTGTAATTGATATGCCTGTTGTGTTACTAAATGTTGGAGAGTCACCCCAAGGATTCACTTAGAGAAGGGATGAAGACTCATTCATCTCCAATTTGCAAAGTATTACAGCCAACATTCTTTAACATGATCGCTTTCTAAGGCGGATTCCTCTAGAGCCTGAGCTCTTCTTTATACATGGAGATGAGGTAGCTTGGAGGAATTATTGGGCATTAGAGTTGGGCTGTGTTTGGAAAAACATCAGCGAGGTCTTTCATGACCCTGGTTGGATCATTAGTGATCAAAATAGCACTAATAGATCAATGTTATCATAGCAAATCATTGAAGTGAGCGCAACGGAGTTGTCTTTGGAATTCTCACTTTAATAAAAGTGCAGGTGATCACCAAAAATTTAGAAAATTTGTCTTCATTACGATAATAGGATCCAGCTGCCACTTCGTCAAGCTGATCCATAGGGGTCCCAGATATCAGACCCCCCACAGACTGGTCCATAGGTATAGGGGGATGCAGAGACAACAGTCATGTCCGTCTGCAACATAAAATATACCACTATTCATAATGGCACAAGATAGGTAGGGGGCCATTACAGATTCTGCGTTGAGGCCCTGGAGCTTCAAGTTACACGACTTCTCACAGATCTTTAATTGAACGATCTTAAGGATAAACATTCTGCAAAACCTCCACCCCCTTTAATAAAGCATATTCACTGTAGTCTTGCTCAGAAATTTTTGTAGCAAAATTTGCAACACTTTTTATTCATCTACTTTGGTTTACCTGCCAGGGTAGCGGTGATGTCGACCAGCGCAGCTCTCGCTGGGATTTCTACCAATGTTTTTGGGCTGCTAAAGGTCCAGTAAAAGGGATTGTGAAGCCATAAAAAATCTGTTAGGCTAATGCCCCACGTAGTGGGTCGCAGAGAAAAAGCCTTGTGTGAAAAAACGTGGCGGAAACGCATTGTGGTTTTTCCCGCAGCGCTTTTCACAGAAAAATCCACAGAGGTTTCCTCTGCGGACTTTCTGCTTCTATTATACCTATAGGGAAACCGACGACTTTTCCATAGGTATAATTGACAAGCTGTGATTTCCAAAACTGTAACAGTTTTGGAAATCGCTGAGTCTGCTGCGCATATTTTTCCGCAATGTGTGGATGGGATTCACTAGAATCTCATTCACTTTGCAGGGACTGTCAAACGCCACGTTTTTTTGCCTCGGCCAAAGAAAAGCATTTATGTCACTTGCGGACCCAGCCTTAAACCCAATTCTGAGCAGTTTTTTTCTGTAATAAAAGAAGTTTGACTCCTCGCTTACTGCAGCTGATCCCCCTCCATTCCCATGCAGACAGTTCTTGGGTTCCCAGCTCCACTGTACTTCCTGCACCCTGTTCTATTTCTGACGTGTTAGCTTTTTTTTCCTGATATTCTCATTTTGTAATTAGTTTTAGGTTTTGTGCAACTAAGGTGTCACACTTACTCTCCTTGCGCCAAAGATCTATGATAGATGCAGTGCTATGATAGACAGGACCAGGCAGTGCAGCTCTCAGTAATAACAGGGACTGGGTCCTGGGAAACCTAGCTCTATGGTGCAAGGCTGGCACCAATGGGACCCCAGTGGGCTATCTGACTGTTCTGGTGATGGAGTTCTGAGCATTTTATGTATTCGCCCAAAAAAAAATCAGCTTTTCGACCCACACAGGAAACTCTTCTGAGGCCATTTGAATCAAGTTTTTTCACTTTTTGAAAGCCGCCACTTTTTCTATTGGTGATAAGATCTGTATTGTTGCATTGTATGGACTTATGTACTTTGTATCCTTGTACTACCTGCATAGAGTGTTCCGCACTGTCCCGCTATGTGGTGGCGGCCGCGGTTATCCCAGTGACTGGCTGCAGTGCTCCCGTGTCAGGATGACAGATCCTCACTCTTCACGTGTAAACAATTATCATTACAGAGCAATATGTATTGTATATATTTACCAGCCAATATGTACGAAAAACAGATTTTCTGACACTTACTGCGTGTGCAGAAGAGGTTTACAAATGGCATTTACTATGAGAGATCCATAATATGTGTGCGTGTCATCTGTAACATACGTTATAGTACATTAAAATGATGAATGCTGCGTTCAGATAAAAGAGCCGGAGGCTAGGCACATATATTACAGATCATTGTACAGATCAGTCTGCTTGACATATGAGCCTACAGTCTTCGTATACACACAAATGTACAATGTATACAGTCTGTCTGTCTATCTATCTCCTATCTATCTATCTGTATAATCTATCGATATATTTATCTGACTATATACAATATGTTTATCTATGTACAGCTATCTATCTATCTATCTATCTATCTATCTATCTATCTATCTATCTATCTATCTCATATCTATCTATCTCATATCTATCTATCTATCTATCTATCTATCTATCTCATATCTATCTATCTATCTATCTATCTATCTATCTATCTATCTATCTATCTATCTCATATCTGTCTATAAATCTATATATTTATCTGACTATATACAATATATGTTTATGTACAGTATCTATCTCTCATATCTTTCTGTCTATTTATCTGACTATATACAGTATCTGTTTATGTACAGTATTTCTCTCATATCATCTGTATACTGTATTTGTCTAAGTACAATATTGATCTGTAGATCTGTTTATGTACAGCGTCCATGTTTCCATCCTGTTTATGTATAGTATCTATCAATCTGTATATCGGTCTGTTTATGTACATTATATGTGTATATCTATGTACAGTATCTTTGTATATCTATCGTCAGTAACTATAGTCCTGTATGTATATATTATACTGTATAGTGCCGCAGCTGCTGCAGAATGTAATCCACATGGTACATAAATGTTTTTGAGGAGGGAGAAGACTTCTCATAGCAATGAATTAGTGGTGGAAGTTTTCAGATGACATTCATTCTGCATACAGTGTTGTGCAAAAGTTTTAGACAGATGTGGAATAAATGCTGCCTAGTAAGATCGCTTTCAGAAATAGAAGGGCTAATAGTTTATTTTTGTCAATTAACAAAGAGAAATGTAAATCCCATTAATATTTGACATGAGCGCCAGAGCGGGACTTACAGAAACAGGCTGTTGCTGCTCTATGCGGTTTCCATAATTCCCATAGAAGTGAATGGGAGCTCCGGAATCCGCCTTATGCTACAATAACACGAGCGTCTCTTCTCCGTTTGGATCCGTTGGAGGACCCAAACAACGGCAAGGTGGACCAATAAAACAACAGTAACACATGGAGTCTGACGGACCCTATTGACTATAATGAGCTCTGTTGGATGTCCGTCATTTTTTAACTGAAAGTGTCAGAAGAAAAAGTTCTCTGTGTGGGGCTTTTTCCTCCGCTGATTCCAATGGAGACTCTGGCACGGATGTGAACGTAGCCTTACAGTTACACATATAACATAGCTAAATGTCCATTCTATGTCTCTACTGTAGCTCCCAATCCTCCCTTACTTGAGTTACAGATACAATGTAGGTCAGTGGTGCCCCCCTGTTTCCTAAAGTCTCACCCTGGTCCTGGGGGCCTTGTGGCCAGTTATTTCTGTATTGGCCATGGTTCACCACTTGGGTTGGAATAACCCTTTAATGTCTGTTGGTCATATGACCCAGCATGAATTGAATTTTCTTCTCCCGAACAGAAAACTGGATTTCCTAATGCCAATGTGAACTCTGCCTTCATTTTACGTAATCCCCAGTCCCAGCTGAGGTCTCCTTAGTGGTGTCATACTGTGTCACCTCCGGAGGTTTTTGACAACAAATAACTATTTAGACATCTGCTCAAGTTTTTGACAGATAACCTGTGATGCCAATGCCAAATGCCAAACCTTCCGGCGATCGTGTCTGCAACAGCGTTACTCCGAAGGTAAGTTTGGAAGGCAAGTGGCGGAGCGTGACTTCAATTAGATTAGGAGTGGAAGGCAGGAGATGGCGAAACGTAAGTGTTACAGCTCTCTTATAATGCTAGTTGGGCTCGGGGGGATCCGGCACTACATTCTCCTCAAATTAAAAAGAAATAAACTGTCTGTTTAAAAGTTCAATTACAGAAATGAGCCTCCGCCGCCGTAGCCATTCTCATTAAAGTTTCATTGAACTCTGGCTATTTTTTTCCCCGTGACTGCAGGATGGCGGCTTCTCTTTTCTTGCCTACTTTATGAACCTCCTATCACCTTGGGCTATTCATCAATGAGATTGGATAGATAACTTCTGCCTTAATACACTGCAACCTGCAGAAGATCTGCAAACAATTGCATTAGGAGGCATTGGCCGTAAATTATACACAGCAAATAGATTGTAGGTTCATTGCTTTACGCAGGAGCAACTTCAAGCGTGGGGGGACGAAATGAGTTAAGTAGTATCAGGAGGAAAGTCCAGCACGCCATTGATGCAATGAAAACAGAGGGTTTATTTGAGGCATTTAAGACCACAGACACACAGGAACAGTGATGCGTTTCAGCCAAGTAATGCCCGTAGTCGTAGTCATATATTATGACCAAGGGCATTGTTTTCCCCGCAAACCCTGTCGATGCCTGAAATGCTCTGTTTTTTGGGTCAGTGATGTGCTGGTCTTTCCTCCTTATGGTCTTCCTGCACTCCCACTGATCAGCTGTTTGAAGAGACCACAGGGTTTCGACAAGCAATACAGCCTCTTCCTACCAAGCATAGCACCCTATATTGTATAGTGGCCGAGCTTGGTATTGCAACTCTGCCCCAGTTTCTTGAATAGGGATAGAACTGCAAATGACCGATGAGCAGGGCATCCCATAGCCTGCCACCTTGGTGGGGGTCAGACCTCCTCATATCTAATATTGAAGAATTATCCTTCAGAGGTCATCAATATTTTAGTCCTGGAAAATCCCTTTAAGTGAATAGGACTGAGCTGCAGTATTAGTCACAGCCTACAAATGAGATCAAATCTAGACACCCCTTTAAAGGCACTTCTGGGGCCTGTCCATAGGGTAGGTCATCAATTATAGATCTATGGAGTTCCGACATGCAGGACTCCTGCTGATCAGATGTTAGAAGAAAAAACGGCGCTCGCTGGGCCATGTGACTTCACCATCAAGCTCAACCAAACACTGCAGCCTCTTCAAACAGCTGATCAGCCAGGGTATGTGGTGTTGGACCCCTGCCAAACTTTAATTGATGACCTTTCCTATAAATAGGTCCTCAATTATTTAGCCTAGAAAGTCCCTTTAAGATTAGAGTGTCTCAGTGCCGTCATTCGTAAAGACAACCTCAAGGCTCCTGCTTTTTCCGTAATTATTGGTTTAACCCACAAGATGGCCACCACCCCCATATTTTGGGCAGCAGGTTCACTTTTAAGTCTGCACAAAGCACCGCACTCCCCAGCCCACAGTGTTAAACTTGATCGCCTAACATTAGTACTGAAGGAAATTAACCTACAAAATTGCCTTCTCAAGGAGCAGTGAATGACACGGCGGTGCATGTATTTGTATAGGCGCTCGCTGCGCTCACGCTATACCATAACACACATTTTCCTATTTCATGGTCTGGTAATGCACTTTACAGTAAAATACCTGGAACAATTGCACCAGAAGGAAAACACTGCGTTCTTTTGTGTTCTCTGGTTTTACTGCTCAAATAAACCGGCTAATATGTCGTCTGCGCACAGTGGGCTCTGCATTCACGGGCCTTTAAGAGCTAAAGTAAGGCGGCGTAGGCTCTGGCTATTTTTGTGTTGAGTGTGTGTGTGTTATTTTCTTATTGTCTTCTCCTTCCTCGGGATTGTTACTGAACCCTTGGGGTCTGTGGGCAGTTAATCAGGGAGATGAATCAGGGACTGTCGGCCGCTTTAATTGAATGATACTGATAGTACATGACCGATAACCCTTAATTTGTCAGCCGGGCTCTCTGACCGCATTCTGGGAATAGGTTGGTGTCGGCATGTGACAGTGTTGCCTTGATTGGGAAGGAATTGTGGATTACAGGGAAAATCTGTTGCTAGGCTCCTTTTTACCGTAGAAGGATTGAAACTGTTCTTGTAATTTTATAGCAACATTATTGTGTTTTTTTTATTAGTTTATTACAGCGAGCAGGTTAAGGTTGATGGTTACATTCAATGGCTTACAAATCTTCTGCTACAAGTTTTACTTTATAATAATAATAATAATTATTATTATTATTATTTTTCTTTTGGGTTTATAGGTTCTCGGTGTGTCTGTGGCAAAGGGAAATTCTTTTTATAGTGGTTTTTCCCCGACTGATAAATATAGAATAGATTTTGGGATCCTCATCGTTGTGGGTAGGATTTCTTTGACCCCTCGTCATGCCCATTGCCAGCTGCATCCAGGAGGGAATGAATGAAGTGGTTGGTGCTTATATGTGCCCACTTCTATGGGAGTTATGGCTGCTTATCCCTTCCTGTAGCTCCTGTAGAAGTGGATGGGTCTGTCACATATCTGTATGTGTGTATTACTTTAACAGATAGCAAACAATCTCTCTCTTTTCTATGGCCCTATGCACGTCACTGTTTTTCTTCCGTCTGTGTCGAAGCCGTGAGACCGAGCTACAAACTCAGGACCAGTCTTTTTCCTGTCCATTTTGTGGTCCATGCTCACTCATTGATGTTTATGGATCCATGATGAGCATGTATGACACATGGATGCCATCTTTGTGCTGTTTGTTTCATTTAGTCACGTACCCATCCATGCACACGACCAAGTGCATGTAGCCTTTAGACCCCATGTACACGACCGAGTGTGCTTTTGATGTTGGTCCGAGTTTGCAGCAGAATACACTCGGATGACACTCTGAGTGCATTAGATTATCCATTCACGTCTATGGGGGCTTCCAATCCAGTGACACAGAGTAGGATAGGACCTGCTCTATAATCATCCGTGTCATCAGAATGGAATGGATCTGAAGCCCCCATAGATTTAAGCGCATCACGGAATTTACTCAGATGTCACTGTGTGTACCATCCAAGTGCATTCCGCTGCAAAAACTGCTTCACACTGAAAGCGGACTCGGTCATGTGCATGGGGCTTTAATTCGTGACCTCTCCTTTCACCTTCACCAGGTGCGATGTGGCATCCCCATTCTCTACGTATACAGTATGTTGGTGCACATGTCTGACCTTTGAGAGGAAGGAACTGAAATGATCTCTTTGTCAGAGAAAAATGCTTCTTTCTCCACTTTCCGGACTCCTGTCTTCCTCCCTCCTAAACTATTCACTTACTCTGATATTTCTGCTGAATACCTCCTGAACCTTCCTTCTCCTAAGACAGACTGTCAGTTCTCTGAAGTATCAAATTACAACTGCTCATAGAAGTCTATGGTAAGAGGGGAGAAGTGGAGACACAAGCACAGAAATGCTGCTGCAGCTAATAGTGAGTTTTCTCTCTCACCTCAAATGCTTTATTCATATCTGTACCGTTAGCATCAAAACAACTCGTCTACAGCCCCTAGATGAGGCGAAACGGAGAATTAGAAACTGAGCCTGCAGAGGGGAAAACTACTAAAAATCTAAGAATTTGTTGACAATTGTTTTCAAAAGTTACCGGAAAGGACAGATTATGAAGAAGGAAACCGAGCTAGAAGAGGCGTCCAATGACCCTCAAATGGGCCAACACATAGTGACATTGTAAATGTGATATTTTGTCTCGTCAGAAGCCAGTGGTTGATTGTATGACGTCTTAGAAGACATCGGTAGTGTTGTGGATGGGTGGCCCATGCTATAAAATCCCGATGCCTCAATGTCATCACTGGCAGAAGGACAAGGTCTGTCTCCAGTTCTGGCTGCTTTTCTGTTTTGTCTTCAGAAACCTCCCTAACCAATGCCGGCCGTGAACCGCTTATGTCAATGATTTGTACTCCGACTAATTGTTTTTCACAAATAACTCCTGAAATGATCATTAGCGCCAACAAATAAAGGCAGGCGAGTAACTTAATCAACACGACAGACAATAATCCTCCAAAATGTCAATTTACGGTTTCTGAGCTGCTGCATGAGGCTGATAATGCATCACAATTTCCTCATTCTTCTCCGGCCTTTGATGGTTTCAGTGGAATTTATGGAAAGCCACAATCCGTTACACAAATAAAAACCCAGCTATTAAAATAACTCATGCAGTAATTTATCGTCTCATCTCCGTCTCTTTATTTTTTTCCTGTTAAATTGAAATGGTCAGTATAGTACTTCAGAGGGAAAATGCCCTTTAAATGGTTGTCAAGTTCACCGAGGCTGCCGCACTTATCTTTTCATTATTAAAAGGGATAATCCGCTCAGGAATGCTGAATTGTCCGGAAAAATATTTGTACTAACAATTAGACTTGCGTAATGTTTTCATAGTTTCTAGCATTGTGACTTAAAGGGGACCTGTCAAGTTTAAAATGCTGCCGGCAACATGTTGTGGGGCGAGGGGAGCTGAACAGACGGGTATACATATTAATAGTCAGTACAACTAGTAATTTATTCAGCCAAACGTCTGTTCACACTGGACTTAAAGGGGTTTTCCAGACTTAATAATTGATGACGTATCCTTAGCATAGATCATCAGTTGAAGATCAGTGAAGGTCATTGTTTAGGTGGCTGTGGCCTTTTTAGTCCTTACCACACACAGCGCCATACTTTTGTATATTGGCGGTACTTGATATCGCAGCTCAGGTCATTCACTTGAACAGACCATGCAACCGAAGAACATGACATCACATGGCCCTGCTACCATTTCAAACACAAACAGCTGTTCTGCAGAGGTCCTGGGTGTCAGAACTCAATACTATCCCCCAAGGATAGGTCCTCAATTAATGCAGCATGGTGGCTCAGGCTGTAGTCTTGCAGCACTGGGGTCCTGGATTCAAATCTGACCAAGGGCAACATCTGCATGGAGTTTGTATGTTCTCCCGATGTTTGCGTGGCTTTCCTCTGGGTATTCCGGTTTCCTCCTACATGCCAAAAATATACTGATAAGTAAATTCCCATAAAACAGACTCTTAGAGGTGTGAGGGATGAGCGCCTGTATGGTAGCCACTGGCGCCTCTACTTCCTTGTGTGAGAAAAAGTGCAATGCAATTGTCATAAGTCCCGAAAACCACTTTTAAGAAACACACTAGTATAAAGAAAAAAAAAAAAAAAAGACCCCTCCATTTAAAAATGAGATTGTCTGTAGTGTAATGTTGCTTAGTAACTTACTGATGGCTTTACTGTAAAGTTATGTGCTCTCCTCCTGAGCACTGACCTTCGCTCTGCTCCTCTGTTGCAAACGATTTCCTGTATGAACAGAAGGTCAATCTCTCAGTACAGGGCAGGATTGTCAATCATGCCCAGGAGGAGTAATTAGCAATCGGACAGAATGACTAATCTGAAGCTCCGCCCACCATGACTACACAAGTTGCAACAGAAGTTTCTTCTAACTTTGTCACTTTTTACTTCTTTACACCATCTATGGGATGTTTTTTTTTCCCATTTAGTGGTAAGAATGAAGAGAAGACAAATACTCCGAGACCATTGATCATAAAGGAACACTGAGCACACAGGCCATAATGAAGAGTGAAGTCGGGGGAAGAGCGGGCGCTGCTCATTTTTGCCTCTACGTCCTCTGAGATGAGATTTTATTCATTCCCATGTGCTTTGGTGCTTCATCGCACTATAAAGGCTGATGATATTCAGACCTGATGTCGATATTACATCCCATCCACTGTCATAGAATCTCCTTCCTAAGACTCTTAAGAGTCTGTCATTGGTGGTTCAATGAAGTTAAGCAGGCTGAAGGCAGACTGGTGAGTATCCTTGAGGTCCTATGTATCGGTAACACATTGTATAGTTAGTGGCATTACACAGATTAACTACATGTTTGCCTTAATTTTATATATATTGCAATTTATGTATTTAAATCTCTGCTCTTTCCATGCTTAGGAGTCAAGTGGGCGGTCCTGCTCAGTGACTGACGGCTATCTTTATATGCACAGTCATAATCCTCTGTTCTTTACACAATCCTAGACTTTCTTGCCTAATACAACTCCATGCTTGACTCTTATGACATTTCTTTGATGGCTTGCCAGGTAACAGATTTGTTCTCGAGATCTTGATCATGGTGGATTTATACATGGCGATCTTTCTAGATACAACCACCGTGTTCTGTCGACCTTTGTACTCTAGTAGTTGGATGAACTAATCGAGGCTGGTGTAGAAATTCTCTGCATGTTGGCTTGACCTTAGAAAGTAGTCGTGTTTTTTTTGTCCTGATAGCTCAGTATTCCTGGACCACCAATGGCAATGTACATTTTCATTACAGGGAAATATGATGAATTCTTGTAATTCCTGCGCAGGCTGTAGGAAAGAATCTGTATGATATAATAACCAATCCAGGATTACTTGCATAGTGTGTGTAATCTTTATCTTATTGTCTTCCATATGAAATGAGGCATCATAAAGCCAGACCTTGAGCTTCTTAGGCTTGATAGGTTCTATCATCCTCCTTAATTTATGGGTCTGTGCATTAGATACTGTGTACAGTACATCCATGCCCCCCTCCCTAGTCTGTAGGTCTTTGTATGAAATTAAAATGTCAGGTTCTTTGAGTGATATCTCAGTCGGAGTGAGCGATGCTCGCAGACCCACTAGGGAAGTTTTGTTATTTGATTAAAAAAAAAACCCAAAAATACTGTAAAAGTTCAGCAACCCTTATATTGTAAATGTAGGAAACACCTGATAACTTACAGATTTTATTAGGTTACTGTAGGACATTTAGATGATAATTGTATGTAGAATGAGATATTAGTGATGTTATGTTCAAGGAGTAGAGTCAGAACCTGGGCTTCAAAATGGTTATGGAATGTAATTGTCCTGTGGAAAGGGATTCTGTCTTGGTAGAGCAGTAAAGTGGTGGCAAAGATCTCTTACTTTTTCTCTTGTCTTTCTCTTTTCTTTTTTTTTTTTTTCCTCCCACACTGTCTCACACCTATCTTTATCTGAACGCCTCTCTTCGCTCCAATTTCTCCATCTCTCTCTCTCACTCATGTTTTGCTATTTCTATCTATCTCTGTCTCTCTCCAGCTCTCTATCCACCATTTTCCATTCGTGTTTCCATTCTTCAGCCTTCTCACCTCTGTGGCTTCTAGTTTTGTCTCTAAAGCTTTTCTCATCTCTCTTGTCTCTCCTTTCCTCTTCTCCTTCCCTTCTCCTTCTCTTCTCTTCTTTACTCTTCCATTGCCTACTCTCTTCTCTTCCATCACCTCTCTATGGGTCTCCCTCTCTTTATCTCTCTCTCTGGCTCTCGATTTTTTCTGTCTTACTTACTCTCCCTCACTTTGTCTATAGCTCTCTCTCACTTCACCTCTCTTGCTCTCTCCACTTCCTGATCTATTTCTCTTTTATCAGTGAAACCAACCCTTTATCATCAGCTCGATTTTATAAGGTCTATCAGTTCCAGTAAACTCAAGTAACTACTTAGTTCATGTATACTGTACTTGGATCGTCAAATTTGAGACTAGAAAATGGCGCAAGAATTAACCTAGGAAACTTGCAAAGTAAAGTATAAGAAACGGGTCACCCGTGAGGCACTAAGAGCTTCTTGTTTCTGGTGTCGGAACTTCAAAAATTGAGATGGTTCCCTCTTTACATTCAGCATTTTGCCATTGGTCCTACTAGTTTGCATCTCTGCCATGTGTTGTCCGTGCCCATGACTGTGTGTGAATAGTTCTAAGGGGGGGGGGGGGCGTTAGTAAATCTTACTGTATCTTGTATGATCGCTTAGCTGGATTTTATAAACGCCGTGTCCTGCGGTGAGAGATAATTCAGTAAGCCCAAACCCTTCTTTTTTTTCCCTTCCTTTTTTTTTTATCTTGTGGATCTTTTGTTTTATGTTCTGTTTGGGTAGCGACTCCCTCGAGGACCCTCACATTACTTCAGCTCACCAAGGCTACCTCTGGTGTTAATGTAAACACAGATATCTACAAAAAAAAAAAATCCACGGGCCGCTCTTTTGTTTGTGTTTATGATTATGTTTAGGAATCGCACTGATTTATTATGCGTA
Source organism: Leptodactylus fallax (assembly GCA_947044405.1). Taxonomy (NCBI): domain Eukaryota; kingdom Metazoa; phylum Chordata; class Amphibia; order Anura; family Leptodactylidae; genus Leptodactylus; species Leptodactylus fallax. The sequence goes on from CAMRHE010000053.1 coordinate 2,445,255, forward strand.
CAACAGTTCTGGGATTTATGTCCTAAATTTGCTCTGCGGGAATTAACTTAACATCTAAGTGATTGTTATATTTTGCTTTATTTTTTATTTTTTGTTTCCACCTTCGTGTACAGAATTCTTTCTATTTTTTTGCTGTTTCTATTTCTGTGGCGGTATATCTAAATGTAATATATACACACGCATCTGTCTTGCTTACAGAATATTAGCTCTTATCCCAATACACATTTATATGCAGACTCTGTTTATCTGAAGAAAAAAAAGTTATCAAGAGACGGCCTATGCAATCTTAGTTACTATACAAGGAAAGTAAGAAACACGGCCATTATACAGCCCCATACTTGTTCTTCCCTTAAAGCCTATGGGCCCATGTTATACTACAGAATCCGATAAGAAGACAAATCATTCATGAGTTCTTTTGGATGACGTGTTTAGCTAGCCTTTCCGAGATGCATTACTTTATAGGGAGACGACTACGGGCTTTCACCATACGGTTTCAGGTGATCGACATCACTTCTTTTTGTCCACCACTCAATTGGCATCATGTGGACAATACATTGTGTTCACAGCTTTATCTTTACCATGGGAACTCTTATTTACACACGTTGAAGACTAATGGCTGACAAATAGAATTTTCTTCATACTGTGCCACCTGGTTGTCCAATTTAGTGGGACAACAGACTTTGATTTACAGCCCCATCCAAATGTCCGACACAAAGGATTGTATATTGAGTGTGAATGACTTCACATAGTAGGAAAAATTCTTTTAAAAAGAATTACTGACCCATCGTCTCTCTACTTTATAGACATAGATTCCATTGTTTAACGTCGTCTTGTCTCATGGTTAGCATTAATAGATTGTAATCGAGAAGTCTTTTAGGCAACCTAGTTACATGACTGGCATCACGTGAAAATAACGAAAATTTTCTTTTTATTGCTACTTGCACCACCATCTACTAAATTTTAAAAATTTTTAGCCAAGGGGGTTGTCACAATAGTACATCACTGTTTTTATTCTGTTTTGATCTCAAAATTTTTGACCTATTTTTCCAGTTTGCGGCATGCCCAGATTACACAGCAAGTCAGTGACGGAATAGGGTTTGTTAAATCCGTGTTCACTCAGTGTTGTACTGTGCTGTGTAATTTCAGTGCGTATTCCTCCACAACACACAATGTGTGAACTCTTCCTAAGGCTAAGACCCCACGTTGCAGAAACGCAGCTTTTTTTTGTTCCAGATTTTGTTGCGGTTTTTTTGAGCCAAAGCCAGGAGTGGATTGAGAAGAAGGGAGAAGTATAAGAAGCTTCCTATAGATTTCCCATTCCTTTTGTAGCCATTCTTGGCTTTGGCTCAAATAACCGCAACAAAAAAAAAACTGCGTTTCCGCAACGTGGGGTCTCAGTCTAAAGGTATTTTCAAGTGAGTAATTTTTTTTATTTTTATTTTTTTTTTTAAAGCAAAGGCTCAAAATAAGTAAAAATAAGAGGTAATACTCATTCCATTGATCTTGTGTCTTTCTGGTCCTGGCCCTTCTTAACATCAGAAGTGCCCTACCATAGTCAGTGTGTTGTAAAGGACCAGGAAGTAGAGATTGGCAAGTGTGTTGGGGGATCAGTGGGGTGAGCATTGCGTCTTTTTGTATTTTGGTTTACCCATTCTTAATCTTTGTTTAACCAAAAAAAAAAAAAAAAAAAGTGTTTCCGCTAAACCAGCTGTAATACTGTTATAAGATGTACAGTGTGTGTGTGTGTGTGTGTGTGTGTGTGTATATATATATATATATACAATACAGACCAAAAGTTTGGACACATCTTCTCATTCCAAGAGTTTTCTGTATTTTCATGACTATAAAAATTGTAGATTCACACTGAAGGCACCAAAACTATGAATTAACACATGTGGAATTATATACTTAACAAAAAAGTGTGAAACAACTGAAAATATGTCTTATATTCTAGGTTCTTCAAAGTAGCCACCTTTTGCTTTGATTACTGCTTTGCACACTCTTGGCATTCTCTTGATGAGCTTCAAGAGGTAGTCACCTGAAATGGTTTTCACTTCACAGGTGTGCCCTGTCAAGTTTAATAAGTGGGATTTCTTGCCTTATAAATGGGGTTGGGACCATCAGTTGTGTTGTTCAGAAGTCAGGTGGATACACAGCTGATAGTCCTACTGAATGGAGTGTTAGAATTTGTATTATGGCAAGAAAAAAGCAGCTAAGTAAAGAAAAACGAGTGGCCATCATTACTTTAAGAAATGAAGGTCAGTCAGTCCAAAAAATTGGGAAAACTTTGAAAGTGTCCCCAAGTGCAGTGGCCAAAACCATCAAGCGCTACAAAGAAACTGGCTCACATGAGGACCGCCCCAGGAAAGGAAGACCAAGAGTCACCTCTGCTGCGGAGGATAAGTTCATCCGAGTCACCAGCCTCAGAAATCGCAGGTTAACAGCAGCTCAGATTAGAGACCAGGTCAATGCCACACAGAGTTCTAGCAGCAGACACATCTCTACAACAACTGTTAAGAGGAGACTGTGTGCAGCAGGCCTTCATGGTAAAATAGCTGCTAGGAAACCACTGCTAAGGACAGGCAACAAGCAGAAGAAGAACACAAGGAATGGACATTAGACCTGTGGAAATCTGGGCTTTGGTCTGAGGAGTCCAAATTTGAGATCTTTGGTTCCAACCACCGTGTCTTTGTGCGACGCAGAAAAGGTGAAGGAATGGACTCTACATGCCTGGTTCCCACCGTGAAGCATGGAGGAGGAGGGGTGATGGTGTGGGGGGGCTTTGCTGGTGACATTATTGGGGATTTATTCTGAACCAGCATGGTTACCACAGCATCTTGCAGCGGCATGCTATTCCATCCGGTTTGCGTTTAGTTGGACCAACAGGACAATGACCCCAAACACACCTCCAGACTGTGTAAGGGCTATGTGACCAAGAAGGAGATTGATGGGTTGCTACGCCAGATAACCTGGCCTCCACAGTCACCAGACCTGAACCCAATTGAGATGGTTTGGGGTGAGCTGGACGACAGAGTGAAGGCAAAAGGGCCAACAAGTGCTAAGCATCTCTGGGAACTCCTTCAAGACTGTTGGAAGACCATTTCGGGTGACTACCTCTTGAAGCTCATCAAGAGAATGCCAAGAGTGTGCAAAGCAGTAATCAAAGCAAAAGGTGGCTACTTTGAAGAACCTAGAATATAAGACATATTTTCAGTTGTTTCACACTTTTTTGTTAAGTATATAATTCCACATGTGTCAATTCATAGTTTTGATGCCTTCAGTGGGAATCTACAATTTTTATAGTCATGAAAATACAGAAAACTCTTGGAATGAGAAGGTGTGTCCAAACTTTTGGTCTGTACTGTGTATATATATATATATATATATATATATATATATATATATATATATAATCAATGTCTCCAGCTGAGGGTTAGGACCTTTAATTTGTAATTTGTTCAGTCTGTGCCATATATATATATATATATATATATATATATATATATATATAAAACCGTATGGCAGCTTTCCATATTAAGTTTTTTGGATGTCTTTATTCTATTTCCAGTGCAACATTTCGATCCATATATGAACCTTTTTCAAGCAGTATATCAAGTGACAATAGCTCACCCTATAAATTGCTGCTATTGTCACTTGATATACTGCTTGAAAAAGGTTCATATATGGATCGAAACATGGGAACTGGAATTAGAATAAAGACATCCAATAAACTTAATTTGGAGTGCTGCCGTTTGACAAAAAAAAAAAAAATATATATACTTATTTTCTTCCAAGTTTCTAGTATATACAATAATAATGTAGAATCGAATGAAAAAAGTGAACTTGTTAAACCATTTCCAACGTTTTGCTGCAGACCCCAAGCCTGCGCTTGCAAAACAATCTTCAGCTTTTCAAACCAAGATATTACTGCAAAGAAGAGCAATCTGTGTAAGTGTTGTTGCCGTCCTCCACCAGCCTTTGTTACAAGTTGCCCCTTGATAACGTTTTAAGAGCGCTTTCCCAAATCTTGATGTTTTTTTCCTTCCCTTCACGTCTAGAGTGTGCTTTCCTGCAGTGTCGATTTAGGTGGCATTTCCTCTTGACTTCATCTGAATAATCTAGTTACAGTTTGATGATTTTGCCGCTCTCATCCAGTTTCTTAATAATACAAGCCACTTTTCATTAATGCTCTATTTTCCATGAGAGGCTGAAAACTCTACAGTCTACACAATAATAAACACTATAACCTGAGACAAAAAGGCTGCGGCATCACAATGCACCATCTCGAGAGCTCCGCTGACAGCATCGCAGAAACCAGAAGTGCGTTTCATGCCAAACAAGTGCACTTTTAACTGCAGATGTCGGAAAGGCACCCTTAGAAATGTGTATCCATTAAGGTGCTCCGATTTTGTATGCAAGGGTCAATTTCCCGCTTCTGTCAACCCAAACAATTGGAAAGAAGCTTGATACCGGGTGAAGGCGCAGAAACTTTGCTTTTTGTGAATTGTGAATGATCAGTTCTCTGATCCACTCTACTAGATGACTTTGAGAAAAAAAATCCAAAAACATTGCGTAAGTAGTGATTATTGCTTTAACTCTTTCAGGGGTCATTTGGGATTAGTTGACCCCTTTGAAAGCCAGAACCTAGCATATCCACCTACCCCCGCAGATAGATAAAAGGAGTCCCTTTGTGATTCAGTGCCACTGCTGCTAGGTTATTGCTGTTTTTGCCAATATGCAGATGAGCTCTTTGGAGCAACAAGGATTTTGTCCTTACTCCAAATAGGTAAGCGCCAACGCCTTTGTTGCTCCAAAGAGCTAATTTGCTTAATTACAAAAACCACAATATCTGGGCAACAGAGGCAGCGATTCACAGGGGGAAAACACCATTTTATTCAGATGACCCAAATGTATCAGCAGGGCTGGGGGGATATGCTGGTTCTGGTGACACTAACCTATCTATCTGCAGGGCTGGGGGGATATGCTGGTTCTGGTGACACTAACCTATCTATCTGCAGGGCTGGGGTGATATGCTGGGTCTGGTGACACTAACCTATCTATCTGCAGGGCTGAGGTGATATGCTGGTTCTGGTGACACTAACCTATCTATCTGCAGGGCTGGGGGGATATGCTGGGTCTGGTGACACTAACCTATCTATCTGCAGGGCTGGGGTGATATGCTGGTGACACTAACCTATCTATCTGCAGGGCTGGGGGGATATGCTGGGTCTGGTGACACTAACCTATCTATCTGCAGGGCTGGGGTGATATGCTGGTTCTGGTGACACTAACCTATCTATCTGCGGGGCTGGGGTGTTATGCTGGGTCTGGTGACACTAACCTATCTATCTGCAGGGCTGGGGTGATATGCTGGTTCTGGTGATACTAACCTATCTATCTGCAGGGCTGGGGTGATATGCTGGGTCTGGTGACACTAACCTATCTATCTGCAGGGCTGGGGTGATATGCTGGTGACACTAACCTATCTATCTGCAGGGCTGGGGGGATATGCTGGGTCTGGTGACACTAACCTATCTATCTGCAGGGCTGGGGTGATATGCTGGGTCTGGTGACACTAACCTATCTATCTGCAGGGCTGGGGTGATATGCTGGTTCTGGTGACACTAACCTATCTATCTGCAGTGCTGGAGTGATATGCTGGGTCTGGTGACACTAACCTATCTATCTGCAGGGCTGGGGTGATATGCTGGTTCTGGTGACACTAACCTATCTATCTGCACGGCTGGGGTGATATGCTGGTTCTGGTGATACTAACCTATCTATCTGCAGGGCTGAGTTGCTAGGCTGGGTTTTGGTGACTTCCTTCAGCAGCCCCTTTCTTGAATCCTACTTAGTTTACTGTGTCCCGTCACCATCACGCTACATTGTTGGTTAAAACGCCAGCTGCTTCTCAATAATGGATTACTATTCTACTTATAAGAAAAAACACACACATATAAATCAACGTCATGGTAATGGAGCGGCCAATCTGGCATACAGCACATGGAGAAGGCGGCTTTTGACATGCGACAAATGTTAATCTCATGCAGATTAATCTTCTCTAGAGTTATCATCACAGTCCACCTTTCCTTTGGCTGTAAAAGGTCCCATTAGAGATCTCCTGAGACTTGTCCAGTCTGGCCTTGTGACTTGTTGCTTGCCCAGACTACACATATGATCGCCTCGTCCCTTCATACCTCTCTTGCCATGGCTGATCCTCTTCCATGATTGACAGCCATCGCTTCCGCTCTCCTCATTTGCAATGCAGATTATTTGTCAATTAATTGTGGCATCTGACGTATCTGAGAAGTGACAGGTCCTCATCCTTCAGCTTGATCAAGAACATATGGCGCATTCATTTTTAAAGCCTTGGGAGTTATATTTACCATCTACAGTCGACAAAACATTCCGGCAAACTAATTATAAAACATTACATTTCCGGGATTTGTTGTAATAGGAATTCTAAATTAATTATATTTCTTTGCATCTTTACATAATGTAACGCTACTGCGTTTCAGTTTTGGTATTAAAGCCAAATTGTATTACCTTCATATTTCCCATGATTCTACTGAACGGTGTTAATTTGGGATCCTAAGGTGATTTAAGATCAGTTCAGTTAGTGTGCGGGTGGTTCAGGTAATATGGAACAGAGGCTAACATTGTATGAGACATTACAACTATCTGGGGCGAGCCATGCATCTTGCATAATTTTAAGTCGAATTCTTATTTCTTTCGACCCTGCAGACGCATTCAAGTTTGGCTGGGCTGAGCCTACCTAGACTAGGGGACACTGCTGGTGGTGGTTTATCAACCTTGAGAACCAAATGATTGCTCGCATTCGTAGACATCACTGCTTAAGCCACTTGTAGAACACTGTGCACAATTTTGGGCACCTGTATATAGGAAAGACGTAGCTGAACTAGAGGAGGTGCAGAGGCGGGCCGCCAAGATAATTAAGGGGATGGGTGGATTGGAATATAAAGACAGGTTACCAAACTTGGGGTTGTTTAGTTTAACGACCTAATAACAATGTAGCGATATATATGAATGAGTGGACAGTACAGAGATCTTACCAATGATCTTTTTATACCGAAGACTTTAACCATGGCAATGGGCATCCTCTGTTTGGAGGTAAAACATTTACCATAGGGAGACTTTACAGTAAGAACGGTGAGACTATGGAACGCAATGCTACCGGATGTGCTGATAAGGTGTGCAAGTGCAAGAGGGGACTGAATGACTTTCTTGAATGTAAAAATATCGCAAGAAAGAAGAGCTTAGTATTTTGGGATTTATTCTGATCCCATAGTTGGAATTGGGAAGGAATTCTTGCCCCAAATATGGGGTAGTTGGCATCTACCTTGTGTGTGTGTGTGTGTGTGTGTGTGTGTGTGTGTTTGTTTTTATTTTTTTGATACCCTGGATCAATATTGTAGTTTTATATTTTGGACTTATCTTTATCCAACCTTATCAACTACGTGACTAATATTTGGGAAAGTCGGGACTTCCCTATACACCTTAGATAATCGGCTGGCCCCATCAAAATCAGCATTCATGTGATGTAGAGGAAAATTATGAAGGTTGTTTTTTTTTTTTTTTTGTTCTTTTTTTGGATTCTAATGTAATAATAATCTTAAGACATAAAGATGTAGTGGAAAGGAATAGATACACACAACTGTATCTAAACCTTCATGTATCTGAACCTACATGCACAACTAAACCTACGTGTATCTAAACCTACTTGCTCTTCATATGGGTTTTGCTTTTTGTTTACAGTTTGTGACATCTATTTCATTCTTTGAAATTCTTTGCACTTCATGTGAATGGGATTTAGTACTCTCTCTATTCGCCTATTGGACTGTGCTGCAGATTTATGGTGTGGAATCGGCTCAGAAAATCTGTGACAAATCCTCAATATGGCCTCCGTTCTCTCCTTCTTGGCCCTCTCCAGTTACATTTGCTTTGCTTACATCATCGCAGATTATTGTGAACACTTAGAAAAATGGCAGTTTTATTACCACGAGTCATTATTATAAATCTTTTTGCTCCCGTACAAGAGGTGTTGGGTATATAAATGATAGGGGCGGCCATTACTAGCTACATGCATTAGCCTAAGTGACCCATCCATCTTTATTAAATGCGTATCTTGTATCCAGCGCAAGTTCCATATGTATTACCTGGTAATATATAATTTTTCTTTTGTGGAACTCTGGCACTGATATAGATGAAAGCTGTTGCATAGAAGCAGATCCGCTGTGCGCCTCTGGGGCTGTACTTATTGGTTCTAATGCCCGGTGCCCAGTCACTAGATTTTTTGGGGAATTAGAGGATCTTTACTGCTTCTGAGGAGGAGTCAGGTTGTGGAACAATGGAGTCGGAGATTTGGCCTACCAACTCCACAGCCCTGGTTTTTGCTATAGGAATCCACAAAAATAATCTCATTATATGTTGTTTGACTGGGAACCCCAGTGATCATCTGTAGCCTGAAGGGGAACCTGCCAGCAAGGGTTTAGTTTCCCTACAGCACCATTACAGGATAAATTGGGTATTACACAGTGTCCATTGTTATAAATGGGCTTTCCTTGTAATGTGCGGAGGTGCCGGGTACTCCACGGTGAGCGGTGCCTTTTATTGATTCTACCCACTTCTCCCAGTTACTAGAGATGCAGAATGAATGGACTTCTCTCTATTAACTGTATTAACAATTCAACCATAATATATTAACAGATTGTTTTTCTAAACTGATCCATGACTTTAAGGGTTTTCCGGACTAAAAACATTAATAATCTATCTTAAGGATAGGTCATTGATATAAGATTGGTCGGGACTCCAACACCCGATACCCCCACCAATCTTCTGTTCTCAGGAGCTGATGCACAGAGAATAAAGCAGGAAGTAGTCAGCTCCATTCTCTGTATAGTGACAAGACAAGGCAGTGCAGATCAGCTCCCTTTTATTTGAATGACACCTAAGCTGCAGTGACTCAGTTCGGCCACTACACCCAGAACAGAGCTGTCTGCTTCCTGCTCCGTTCTCTTGTGAGAACAGCTAATCAATAGGGGTGTTGTGTGTCAGACTCTTACATATATTAGTGACCAATCTTTAGAATAGGTGAACAGCATATTTAGCCTAGAAACCCACTTTAAATTTTCACTAATGTCTTGCACAACTTAGTTTCTTAGAGCATCTGATTCTAGTCCAACATGTAATGTACTTTAATTAAAAATGTTTTTTTGCCTGAAAAACCTCATTAGGATAAGGCCCCGCGTTGGAGAAACACAGCTTTTATTGTTGCAGATTTTGCTGTGGTTTTTTGAGCCAAAGCCAAAAATGGCTACAAAAGGATTGGAAAATATAAAGGAAGCTTCTTATACTTCTCCCTTCTGCTCAATCCACTCCTGGGTTTGGATCAAAAAAACACAGCAAAATCTGCAACAAAAAAAGCTAAGTTTCCGCAACGTGGGGCCTCAGCCTTAAATTTCCTGCCACTAGGTGTCTCCCTTCTAGCTAATTTAAAGTTGACTTCTTTGTTACCAGGGAAGTACATCCCTAGATACATTAAATGAGCAAGACAAAGACAAGGAGGTGAGGGGGGATTTCTCTCTTTATGCAGTGAATACAGATGAGGGGCTGATTTTCCTTACACGTCTGCAAACTACAAGATTGAACTGAAGGCTCTGCACATCTTACAGCTTATAATGTAAGAAAAGTCTTCTATGTACTTGTATCTGCTTATGGCTGCTTGTGTGGTTACAGATGGGTTATTATTCAGAGACAGCAGCAGCTTTCACGACTGTGATCATGGATTGCTCTTTTCCTGTGTCCTGCCTGCGTGGTAGATGCTGGAATATGGGGGTATCTGCATGTATCTGCTCTATATATGCAGTTTAGTGTTCCTGGATTTCTCATATTATGGTCACTTGGGCTTTTCTCAGGTATTTATTTGCTCTTGTATAGTTGCTCCTGTTCTGAATTGCATGTAAACAAACCAAACTAGGTATAATGGAGAGGGGAGGGCAGACTGCTCCTTATTGTACACACTGACAGCCTCAGAGTCAAATGCAAAATGTGCTTCAGCCAAAATGGGGGCATTAGCAGCAGAAAAACTGATAGGTCACTATGTATGGAGGCTAATACAGTCATAGAACAGACTGTGCCCAGCAAGACCAAGCAGATATTTTAAGTTTTCATGAAAACTGAAGTACCCTTTAAATACCATACATAGGCGTCATGCGGTTTTAATTTGTGCATAGATTGACAAACACCATCTATTTGCTTGCAAATGACAGCTCTCTGTTTAAGCTTGCAACATGTGCGCTTCCTGCGGAGCTGATGGCTACAGATTGTACGCTTCATACATACTGACAATATGACTAATTAAAATTAATGAATGCTAAAACCTTATGTTACCAAGAAGTCCAAACCTAGACATGAAAGACTATTGATAATCCGGTGTTAGGTACCAGCCGTCGGCACACACGGCTGTTCTAGACTGTCAGGTATGAAGTGACAATATTGCAGCAATGTGCCTGCCACATAAGAGCGGCTCCGTTCAGGATATGGAGACTCTTCTCGCCAGTCCTTTGTTTTCCGCACAATTCTCTTTCATAAGTTTGGAAATGTCACTCGCTTTGTTTTCCAATGTAATAAAAAGAAAGTTTTCTCATGTAACAGGAGGCAGATCTGTCCTCAGTCTGTTTTGGGGTTCATAGCTCGGCAATCTGTCACTTTCTCCCAGGCAAATTAATCTTGTGTTTCTCGGACTGTGGCTTTCCTCGCATTCTGTTCATTCTGTGCATTCACAATCCACCTGTGGCTCAAGATCGATTCCTAATACAAAAAACACAAAGGTAAGGGGTAAGAACATTTTACTTTAATTGCACTCAGCAAACTGGCTGCTGACAGCGTACCGCCATTAGGAAACCACTTTTCTTAAATGAGGAGTGACTATGAAATCATTCTAATATGTCTTTACTAAGAAAGGGGAAAAAAATGCCGCCTTTGCCACTTATTAAACTACTCTTCTCCTCCTTATCTTCACTAAGTCTATTTGTTTACATACAGTCTGTATTTGTAGTCAGCTCACGCGCAAAAGTCTATGGAGAGGGGAGAGGGAGGAGGAGGCTGTTCATTGACTTATGGCCTCATTCTGCGCATTGATAGAGACTTATCTTAGTACATAGCAGTGTTTGGGTGGGTTCACACTTGCGGCGGCACTCCGTCCGCCGTGAATCCGACCTAGATGTCGGAAAACAGGATAGGGACTGGATAGTGAAAGGTTTGCGACACATTACTTAAAACTTCATTCACTTGAATGGGTTTTTAAAGCAATGTGTGGGTGTGCGCTTACTCCGTCTGCGCCGTGAAATTTTTTTTTTTTCGTTGAAAACAAAGTCCTGCATGTCCGACTTTGTTTCCAGCGAAGAAAAAACGGTTTGTGGCGCAGAGGGTGTAAGCGCACACCCGCGCATTGCTTTAAAAACCCATTCAAGTGAATGAAGTTTTAAGTAATGTGTCGCAAACCTTTCACTATCCAGTCCCTATCCTGTTTTCCAACATTTAGGTCAGATTCGCGGCGGACAGAGTGCCGCCGCAAGTGTGAACCCACCCGTTAAAAAGACCTAGCCGAGTTAATCCCCTGCAGCTATTTATGTATCTTTTTAGCTGTTCTCCCCTCCATAGATTTTTATGTAAAAAGTAACTCAGTCTGATAAATGAAGACAGAAACTGATTATTTTAATAAAATATATTACAAAGCTTCTTATATTCACCTATACTATTCATTTCTGACAAGTTTTTTTATATTATTGGAGTTCACCTTAACCACTTTCGGACCGCCTATTGGGTTTTTTCCTTGTTCTGCAAGGACATACCGGTCTGTTAAGACCTTATGGGGATACAATGTAAAAAAATAAATAAATAAATAAATAAAATGACTAGAAAAGTAAAAAAAAAAAAAAAATTAAAAAATAAATAAATTAAATACATCAATAAAACGCCCTTATTACAGGTTATAGCCCCACCCCCGACACCATACAAAATAAAAATTACCGTAACGGAGTTGTTTAGTAGCACTTTGTGTTATTAAATAAAAAAATAAAAATAAAGTGAAAAGCAGACACGTTTTCCCTCCTCTTTTGTTTATATTTTCCCGGATATAAAAAAGTTAAAAAACATAAATTAGATGAATATCACAAATGATAAAAAAAAATGTTACAGGCCTCAAAACCACACATACAAAATACCCGAAAATGTGTCTGGTCCAGGACCAGAAATTGGCCCGGTACAGAAGTGGTTAAGCATGTTTTATTACCACATGACAAGACAGCATGCCTTTTAGCACAGATTTTTTTTTAGTTTTGTGATGCGTTTATTGACAGTGCAGTTTCTACATTTTCCTAACTTTTCACCTGTCGAAGCTGCGTGCTTTAGGTTACATTCACATGGTGTAGTTAAATCTGTTTCAAAACTGTATCAGACTGAAGCGACATGCTGCTTTCTGTGCACTTTCTTACGTTTACAGGTGAATTGCGTTGTTTCAACTGTAAAATCAGGAAATTGAACCAAAAACCACATCAAAAATGCAAGCAATGAATTCCAATGCAGTTTATACTACACTATGTCAATGACCCTATTTAACATATGGCAAAACTGCATCAGTTTGCTGTAACACCTGCATAGTTTTAGCTCGCACTACTGTAACGTGGGAACATCCATATTACGAGTGAATGTCTGTGCTCATATTACAGCTGTTTGTTCTGGTCTGGCCTAGAACTGACGGTGATCTATAAAGCTTTCAGATCAGTCATTAAAGGGGTTTTGCCGTTACAGATACTTATCCCCTTGTTACTATGTCACATTACTGGGGACCCAACCAAGGATCCCCCACCAATCAGAACAGGGGACTGAAAGTACAAGTGCACGAGCTTCATTCACAGGGAGGATGCAGTGGGACTTTGTCTCCCGTTCTCCTGATCATTGGGGGTCCCAGTGGAAAGTGGGGGATAAGTGTGTGTAATGGCAAAAGTCCTTGATACCTGCTGTGAGGACCGGTACACTTATATAAATCCAAAATAAAAATGTACCTTTAATAAACTTGTCCTACTGGCCTGAGGTGGTGACTAGTCCTTAAAGTCATAGCTTTAGGCTGTGGTCCAATATAATGGCAGCTGCATGAAGACGAATCCCCCGTCTACATGTAATGGCTGGGGATGGTTTTTAACTTTACACGTGCATTCTGTCTGCTGCCACCATAGGCTTCCTTTTTGGGTCAATTTGTGATGATTTTACTCTTCCCAGTATACTGTGACATGGTTTTCCTAGACACGTTGGGGTTGGTGCACTATTGTAGTCTTGCAACTGAAAATCTGGCACCTTTTTGGTGCATTTCAGATATTGCACCATAACTCGCCCATAGTAAGAGTTTATATTTGCTTGTAGTTTGATACCTTGTGGCTTGTCTATGGCGGCTCCTGTGGTGTATTACGAGTTGCTCTTCTTCTTCTTCTTCTTGCTTCCATGTCATCCTTCCCTCTGAGCAGTTTTGATAATAGGCAGGTGTGACCTTTAAGATAATCTGATAATTAGACATCTCCAGGGTCTTGAAAGCATCCTGGAAACAGCGGGATAATGTAGGAAGTGCCACCTACTTCATCTCAGTGGGCTCCGCAATGTCTACTTTTTCCAAGCGCGTTTTTTTTATTTTTTTTTTATTTCGTTTGATTAGGAAATGTGTTTAAAGGGAGTTTATGAAAAATGACATTTCTGCAAAACGATGATGGAACTTTTATCCGGAGCCTTGAAGGAGATTAGTGTTGCTAAACAACATTGATTCCGTGTTCACTTATAATATGACTTCTTGTAGGCTTGTTTGGGTCTATGGCTGACCATGCAGTCAACTTCTAGCCTGTTGTCTGCAAATATGGACCTTTACTTAATCCACTTTTCCCATCTCGGATATTTGTAGCGTATCCATACCATACCATAAATGTGTCTTAGATGCAGGTTCCACCTAGAGGATGGGGGGAGGGCAGGGACTCCTGTCCCACGGCTACTTTGAATTAAGAGATGGCATGTTTCAGATGGGCAAACCCCTTTAAGCACACCCTAAGGTCTTCATAAGTCCTTTAGATAAAGAAAGTTTACACATCACTATCTTAAAAGTCTGCAGTTTGGGTCTCCTGTGTTACCAAGAGCTCCTCTGGAGGACCCCACACACTTGTGCATTACATGGCCAACTCACTGATTTCAATGGGTCTGATGCTACAGTTCACTTGTGGTATTGCTACAGGGGAATTTAAGACTTGACGGCTGATTCTCCAACAGGTTACAGTTGAGCATCTGCCATCAGAACGTCCTAGTTATTGGACGATTTATAGAAAACGACGATCCTGCTTCTGTCTAGTTACACAAGTGGACAAAATTGTTGGTCCCCTCCCTCGTTTAATGAAAGAAAAACCCACAATGGTCACAGAAATAACTTGAATCTGACAAAAATAATTTGCCAAACTATATGTTGACAAGACACAAAGCTTCTGGGAGAATGTCCTATGGACAGATGAGATAAAAATCTAAATTTTTGGCAAGGCACATCAGCTCTATGTTCACAGATGGAAAGATGAAGCACATCTTGAAAAGAACACTGTCCCTACTGTGACACATGGAGGAGGCTCTGTTATGTTCTGGGGCTGCTTTGCTGCATCTGGCACAGGGTGTCTTGAATCTGTGCAGGGTACAATGAAATCTCAAGACTATCAAGGGATTCTAGAGAGAAATGTGCTGCCCAGTGTCAGAAAGCTTGGTCTCAGTCACAGGTCATGGGTCTGGGTCTTGCAACAGGATAATGACCCAAAACACAGCTAAAAATACCCAAGAATGGCTAAGAGGAAAACATTGGACTACTCTGAAGTGGCCTTCTATGAGCTCTGACCTAAATCCTATTCAGCATCATTAGAAGGAGCTGAAACATGCCGTCTGGAAAAGGCACCCTTCACACCCAAGACAACTGGAGCAGTTTGCTCATGAGGAGTGGCCAAAATCCCTGCTGAGAGGTGCAGAAGTCTCATTGACAGTTACAGGAATCGTGTGATTGCAGGGATTGCCTCAAAAGGTGCAACACAATATTAAGTTAAGGGAACCCTAATTTCTGTCCAGGCCTGTTTTTCTTTTTTTTTTAAAATTCTGTTGAAGCCTGGTTGGAAAGCAATGTCTGACTTTAATTTGTTCATTTCCATAGAATTTTTATATATTATTACTTTTGTCAGATTCCAGTTATTTCTGTGACCATTGTGGGTTTTGCTTTCATTACATGAGGGAGGGGACCAACAATTTTGTCCACGTGTGTATGTATCTTTTCTGAAAGTCTGTCAGCTGGGAGAAAAGTCTTAGAGTGCATTGTAGAGACATGTTTAACTCTAACAATCTCTAACCAAGAGGTACGCTGCCCAAAAGTAGCCTCTGAGAGGCTTTTGGTAGGGTAATGGGTGAAGCACTTTTATACTCTTACGGCAATATACAGTGTCTAATCAGACCACACCTATAATCTTCTACATATCTACCTGAGTTTTGCAGCAATCCGACATTTCTATGTGGACGTGTTATTTATTTTATTTTTTTTATAATATATATATTTCCATGCGCCGTTGTATTCTTGGTTTACCAGAGAATACTTTTTAATCTATTGCGAAATATAATTGGCACCTCCCCACGAGAAACACAAAGGCTTTAGCATGCGGCCCGCTGACGTTGTCTTCATGGCGTATGTTCCTTTGTGTCTCCAGTCCTTCTCTATGGTCTGTAGATCCACACAATCCCCATTGTTGCATTTGTACCAAAAGTTGGCAGTTTTTGTTCGTTACAGATGAATTAAACCGAGGATATTTTTCAAAGGCCTGAAACGAAGCAAAAAGTTGGCACGAAAGAACTGCGTCTCTACCAGCACCATCCTGTAAAAAAAAAAAAAAAAAAAAAGTTTTGTGTGTGTGGGTATACGTGTCTCTTCACGTTGGCGTCTGGCTGGAGATTTTACTTGCAAACAGTTGTTGCTAATGGAAAAGAAGATAGCAGCTGCCTCCATCCGCTGACTCCTCCAGCGAGAGGGATTTCGGGGAGGAGGGGGCGGATTGGTGTGTCTGCGCCTGGCATTGACAGTCTCCTCTCCCTTGGTGTTTTATTCATTTGCAGCAAGCGCTGCTGGTAATTACGCCTCTTAATTTAAGAGAGCATGGTAGGAGTGAGGAATATAAATCTCTGTATTAGCCATAGAGATTGAAAACGGGGACAGTGAACCTTCTCCTCTCCGAGATGATATTTTAGAATGAAATAGTGACATTCCACATAAACCTGAAAAATTACTCTCTTTAACGGAAAAAATGGGAAACGGGTCCAGCCTGGGAAAGACGGGAGGAAACCAAAATGTTTCTTCTTTTTTATTCGCTTGACCTTGCATGTCAGGATTCTTTTGTTTGTTCAGACTAAAATAAACCTATTTTTTTGGGGAATGGATAAAAATAGAAAAGCTTTTGTTTTTGTTTTTTTGCAAACCAATTAGCTGAGGTTGAAGTTTAGATTCTCCAAAGATTTGACCCAATTAGCTTTCGCGTTTTCAGCAGCTCAGGCGTTTGTGATGTGTCAGACAGGCGGATGGAGCATCCTTGATATAACATGGGACGCTTATCGAGATTGCATGGTTCACACTAGCGTTCGGGTTTCCATCGTTCAGGTCCGCATGGGGACTTGAAAGACGGAGACCCCGTCCACTTAAAAATCGGTTACACCTGAAACCCGCAGACCCTATAGAAACCGGCGCAGAGAAAAGTCCTCCTTGCAGGATTTAGGCGGATTCTGCGGCAGAGTCTCCAACACAAGTGTTAATCCAGCCTTACATGGGATTAGATAACATGGCTCCCAGAAACAGTGCCACATCTGGCCATGGGTGATGTCTGGTACTGCAGTTCTGCTCTATTGAAGTGTTTAGAGCTGAGCTGCAATACCACATACAACCTGTGGGCCAATATGGCACTGTTTTGGAAGAAAGAAGCCATACTTTTTGAACCATGCTCAAATCCTTTAAGACTAACGCCTCACATTGCAAAAAAGCTGTGTTTTTTTGTTGTTGCAGATTTTACTGCGGTTTGAGCAACGCTCGGGAGTGGATTTAGCAGAAGGGAGAAGTAGAAGTGTTCTCTTTATATTTCCTATTCCTTTTTAAGACATTTTTGGCTTAACAAACCACAGCAAAATCTGCAACAAGGATAAACCGAATGGGGCTGAGCTGCAGTAACAAACACACCTATATAATATAGGACCCTGTCCTAGGACATCTCTTAAGGCGACCATACACATTAGGTAGCAGTCGCCCAACAGCTATTACTCCCTACCTCTTCATATACATGCATGCTAAACTTGGCTATACTTCTCAATGGTGAGAGGGGAATAGGTCGCTGCCAGACACCTCCAATGACGGCTTACCTGCCATAAAAACAATGAATCAGTCATGTTAAAATTCAGAATGCTCAATCCTTCTTTTCCCCCCGACATCCCTATACACATTAGGTGGTCCGCTGTTGCTTCCAAAATTGCCAGGTTTACCTGATGTTTGTCCATATTTACCTGATCTCTTCTGTGTCCATTTGTACATGTTATAGAATAGGAGGTTCTTCTGTTACCCCAATGTCTTGTCCATAACCTGCTCTTATATAGCACCCCCTCACATGATGCAAGACTAGGACATGCTACATAATAATGGTCACTCCCCATTCTGACTCTTCTGCAAAGTCAGGGCCCAATTTTAGGTTTAGCCTCTTAAATCAGGTGCACACCCGGATGGAAATCTGTGCCTGTCAGGAACTAGCATTGACCTTCCGTATGACATATTAGTTAGAATAATTGTTGGGCCAAGTTGTTCCAGCCCCAGTACACCCATTTTTGCAGAAAGTGGTATTTGAGACACAGAATGAGGAATGTGCGGCATCTTTAGCCCAAAAAAGGGCAGTGCACCAAAGATGCACCACTATTGCACCCATCTATGCCACAAAATTGCATAAATAAATTACCTACAAAATGTTGATTTTTTTTTTTTTTTTTTATTGCAACCTCCTGTTTTGGTAGGTAAGTGATCCAGAAGTCTACAATCTTCATGTAAACCATTGGCCACGTTACATTTTGACTATAATTTTTTGCAGTACACTGTGGACCTTGTATGTGGATGTTATTTAAGCACTATATGGCGGGTTTATTTTATATATGCAGCATATGAAATTATAAGTACAGCTATCTAAAAAAAAACTGCTGCATGGAAAGTTCCAGAAAGCGGCCCCCGGATCGCCATGCACATAAATGCACCGTTACACGAATTTGATAGAATCTTTTACCAGGACTCGCTAAGCCAGGACACCCAGCTATGGACATTTTGTGCAGCTCTGTCCTTACCTGTCCTTTCATTTTTAATATGCCATGGTGAATTTCCGTCTGTATAAGGCGGTTTGTATATTTACCTCTTGAAGTTTTCCAATTACACCTAAAGATATAGCACGACTATCCCTCCGCTTAGGCGCCGTGCCTAATACATCATTTTTGCTCTGCTTCTAGCCAATTGCCATTAATCCGCTCTGCCTCATACAATATCCTACCTCTGTCTGAAAGTATAAATGCGTCTGTGTATCCAAAAGATTTCCTTATTATTTGCCAGCCACATTTAATCTATCACACTGTATCAATATGCTGTAATGGGCCCAGAGATGTCATTTGTCCGCTTTAATAGGGCGATTTTTTTCCCCCCTCGCGCTGCTCCCCATATACATTTTATGTCTTCGGTTTAAATGCTGTTCTCCATTTTTATATTGCATTTAATATTGAGTTGCAAAACACATTTGGTCCGCTGATGTCCCTTCCCAATTTCCTGCAGGTCGCTCTATTGCCGTAGTCTGTTATGGCCGTACCTTTATTTTAAAGCTAATAAAAGAACAGATGGCGTATTCAGCCTGAATCATTCCACATGCTGATGCTAGCAGTGGCCAATTTACACTTCCAAGGTTTTTAAGGTCTAGTTGGTGGCGGCAGCGCTGTAAATCAAAGACGTCAGATTTGCTACGTAAAGTTAGTTCAATTTTGTGTTCACGTCCTCTGTCAGCCTTTCCATTGTATTTGACAGCAAGCATAGCCCAGTCTAAAGAGTCAAAAATAATACTGCAACCCCACCAACACCTTTTAAAGTCGATGGCTTTGGTTGGTGTCTGAGAATTGAATTGCTGCGCCTCTAGTAAATTAGTTCTCTTTCCGAAAGCGAAAGTTGTTCCTGTATTTCCACCTAATAGCAGGTAGCTTCCCTATCAATTATGGGTAAGGTAAGAAGCTTTTGATGTGGATTTGAGGTGGTGCTGGTTGTTGTTCTCTACAGAGAGCTCCAACAGTGCTACCCCATACCCAAATCAAAAGCCTCCCACCCACCCGAGCAGTACACTGCACTGACGTGAGGCAAACACCCCAAAACAGCTGTCTGCAGGTGAGAGTCTGGTGTGGCTTATATACGTATGTCCAAGCCAAAAACCTCCCACCCACTCAAGTAGTAAACTGCGCTGCCCTGTTCAGGACAGACACCCCAAAACAGCTGTCTGCACATGAGCGCCTGGTGTGGCTTATAACCTTAGTTATAGCCAAGCCAAAAACCACTCACTCAAGTAATAGACTGCGCTGCACTGATCAGGACAAACACCCCGAAACATCTGTCTGCAGAAGAGCATCTGGTTTGGTTTATATCCCTCGTCATGTCACAGTACCTGTGTATTGATGCTTCAGGCCCCATGTACACAACCATAGAATTTGTGAAAACATATCGGTGTCTTTTCTGCGGATCGTATCGTGAAAATAGATGGCCTGAGATGCAAAAATAGAGAGACCCAATTTAATTTTTTTGTGGCTCAATCCAATGTCCCCCACACATCATCAGAAATACGCCCATGTGCATGGGGCCATTGAAATGAATGGATCCTTATGCTATCTGTTCCTATGGATAGGTCACAGACTAAAAATGTTGTTGTGTGCCTAGGACCTCACTTATAGGATAGTCACCTTTCAATAGGTGGCACAAAACACATAGCTTTCCTTTCTAATTTTTTTATTTTTTATTTTATTTTTTGGAAACTGAGCTAATTTGCATAGCTTTTTTATAGAGGAGAATTGCACGACTTCTAAAACTCCTTATACCTACTTGATATTCTCTGTAAGTAGAAGCCCCACCTCAACCACTACACCCCAAAACATCTGCCTATAGATGAGCGTCTGGTTTGGCTTACACAGTCAGACATAGGTGGCGCTAGAGGCATAGTTTACCTTTCTTTTTTGGAAAGGGCTAATTTGCGTTCCTGTTCCCCTCCCCAGAGGAATGCTGCAATGCTTAAAAGATTTCTTACACACACATTTTATAAGGAAAAACAGTCTCATCCCCTCAGCCCACTTGTAAACTACAGCAGAACCTAAAGCTAAAGTTGTGTTACATCGGGCGCTCGATTACCAATTTACCAATCACATACAGTGCCTTGTGAAAGTATTCGGCCCCCTTTAACTTTTCAACCTTTTGCCACATTTCAGGCTTCAAATATAAGGATATAAAATTTTAATTTTTTGGTGAAGAATAAACAACAAGTGGGACACAATTGTGAAGTGGAACGAAATTTATTGGATATTTTAAACTTTTGTAAAAATAAAAAACTGAAAAGTGGGGCGTGCAATATTATTCGGCCCCCTTAAGTTAATACTTTGTAGCGCCACCTTTTGCTGTGATTACAGCTACAAGTCGCTTGGGGTTGTCTCTATCAGTTCTTGCCCATTCTTCCTTGGAAAACAGCTGGAGCTCAGTGAGGTTGGATGGAGAGCGTTTGTGAACAGCAGTTTTCAGTTCTTTCCACAGATTCTCGATTGGATTCAGGTCTGGACTTTGACTTGGCCATTCTAACACCTGGATACGTTTATTTGTGAACCATTCCATTGTAGATTTTGCTTTATGTTTGGGATCATTGTCTTGTTGGAAGATAAATCTCCGTCCCAGTCTCAGGTCTTTTGCAGACTCCAACAGGTTTTCTTCCAGAATGGTCCTGTATTTGGCTCCATCCATCTTCCCATCAATTTTAACCATCTTCCCTGTCCCTGCTGAAGAAAAGCCGGCCCAAACCATGATGCTGCCACCACCATGTGTGACAGTGGGGATGGTGTGTTCAGGGGGATGAGCTGTGTTGCTTTTACGCCAAACATATCGTTTTGCATTGTGGCCAAAAAGTTGGATTTTGGTTTCATCTGACCAGAGCACCTTCTTCCACATGTTTGGTGTGTCTCCCAGGTGGCTTGTGGAAAACTTTAAAGGAGACTTTTTATGGATATCTTTGAGAAATGGCTTTCTTCTTGCCACTCTTCCATAAAGGCCAGATTTGTGCAGTGTACGACTGATTGTTGTCCTATGGACAGACTCTCCCACCTCAGCTGTAGATCTCTGCAGGTCATCCAGAGTGATCATGGGCCTCTTGGCTGCATCTCTGATCAGTCTTCTCCTTGTTTGAGATGAAAGTTTAGAGGGACGGCCGGGTCTTGGTAGATTTGCAGTGGTCTGATTCTCCTTCCATTTCAATATGATCGCTTGCACAGTGCTCCTTGGGATGTTTAAAGTTTGGGAAATCTTTTTGTATCCAAATCCGGCTTTAAACTTCTCCACAACAGTATCACGGACCTGCCTGGTGTGTTCCTTGGTCTTCATGATGCTCTCTGCACTTTAAACAGAACCCTGAGACTATCACAGAGCAGGTGCATTTATACGGAGACTTGATCACACACAGGTGGATTATATTTATCATCATCAGTCATTCAGGACAACATTGGATCATTCAGAGATCCTCACTGAACTTCTGGAGTGAGTTTGCTGCACTGAAAGTAAAGGGGCCGAATAATATGGCACGCCCCACTTTTCAGTTTTTTATTTTTTACAAAAGTTTAAAATAACCAATAAATTTCGTTCCACTTCACGATTGTGTCCCACTTGTTGTTTATGCTTCACCAAAAAATTAAAATTTTATATCCTTATGTTTGAAGCCTGAAATGTGGCAAAAGGTTGAAAAGTTCAAGGGGGCCAAATACTTTTGCAAGACACTGTATAATATAAGTTACACTTACACTTTCCCTGTTATTGATATAGTGATATAGACACTGGAGACCATGTATAAAATAGTTACATTTTTAGTACAATTCTGTGCCAAATCTTCAAATCTTTTGTTAAGTTGACCATAAACATGAGATGAACAACCAAGTAAGTTTCTGTTGGTACTTTTGTCTAGTAGCACCAATAGTTTAGTGGTAGGTACTTCAGTAACTGTTCTATATCAAAAACACCCCACAAGACCTGATATTTTGGAGGTGCTCTGACCCAGATATTTAGCCGTCACAATTTAGCCATTGTCGGAGTCACTCAGATTCTTATGCTGCTTGTTGTTGTTGTTTTTGTCTTTGTTTTTGTTTTTTTTTTTGCTTCCAACACATTAACTTTAATAACTGTTGACCTGGCGGTCGGATCCTCAGTAATCGGAAACGTCTCCCCTACACAATGTACAACACAGGTGTGTGTTTTTTTTTGTTTTTTTTATTGTGTTGAAGATCCTGATCTTGGGTAGAGAGACTCATTGAATGCAGGAATCCAACAAAGATGATTTTTGGGCAGATTTCAGATTTCTCCTTTCCTATCTTATCTTGGCTGAACATGTCCAGATATGTAAAGAGATCAGCAGCTTTTCAATACAACATATTTTCACAATATTGTGCCTCAAATTCATATCCCATGTGGTTGTGATTTGCAGCGATTCGAAGGTTTTGTTAGCATGTCATGATCTTTTCTTTAAATTGGTTTCTTGAGTAATTGGAGTGTAAGTAACATTTTTTTTTGTCATAAATCTACAGTATAGATGAAAGCAACAATCTCTTCAATAAACTCCACTAAAGAAAAGTATCAGTGTCTGTTACTATTTCTCCTGTTTTTATGTCCTATCTGAGTGATTCTGTCCCATACTCTACACAAGCAGTGTCAGTTTATAATACAGTCTATGGAGAGGGGAGAGTGGAGGAGCAGGAAGAAAGAGGGACAGACATAGAAGAGCATCTACAGCATTAAAGGGGTTGTCGAACAATAACCCGTTTTTGGCATGAAGGCCGGGGAAGGTGAAAAAAACACACAGGTTTTGTTACGCTTTAACCAAATTCGAGCTACCTTAGAGACGTTGGTATCTATTGCCAAGTGGTTGTTTTTTTTTAAATACATTTTGGCCAGCCGGTAGGTCCTGAAGTTCCTCTTCAGTTGCACATAGTGGGTACATTATTGGCCACGGGATTAGCTTTGTTATGAATAGTATAACCTAGTATTGCCTAGAAGAAGAGAATAATACCTGGCAACAAGACCCTTTCAAAAAGTTCCTAGATAATTTTACAAGAACGGCATAAGTTCTTTCAACTCCATTTAAGAAGCTTTATCGGTCGGTGTGCCTGATACAACCAAATACATGACCCTTGTGGTTACATTTCTAGCATTCCTTATTATAGGCCCCCCATTGTCTTCTATCTCTTGGCTTATTAGGCAGAGTTTACAGAACTGTGGAAGTCATAAAATTATCGCTGTACATGGTCTTTTTCTTGTTACGTGTAGCAAATTAAAATTACCTTGCCCCTTGGTCATGTTGAAGCTATGCAGTCCCCATTCTCTATATGTTTCCAGTCGGATCACCCACTGTGACCCTTCTTTAATATCCCCTTTGATTCATTATAATTTTACTCTGTAAGCCTCATGTACAAAGTAATTGCAGCAGAACAGCGAGAATTCTTTGTTTCACCAAATCCCACTCTCAGAGCTCATTTTGTGTTTTGATGTGGACTATATTTTTACTCAGTTGGATTTTAATATGGCATTTAGGGGCCTTCTTTCTTTTCTTCTTTAATATATATACCGAGTCCTGGCCTGTCCTACCTTTTGATGTGATTTTGTTATGTAAGTATTCTCATGATCAAACTCTAAAGGTGGCCATACACTTCAGATAAATGTCTTCTAAATTCACTGACTAGCTGATGTGTAGGGGGTCTCTCCGCTTTCTTCCGACATGTTGGAGGACAGAAGTTTTTGGTATGTTGTTTTTCATCACACTTGATCCTTTCTGTATGCTCAGGCTAGCACTGAGGTGTTGGAAAGGAATAGCTGTCTGCCCACAGCTTTCTTAAAGGAGTTTTCCCACTAATAATTTCCTCCATATCCACAGGATAAGTCTATAATTGCTGTGGGGCATGTACATTTTTTGGCACTCCATTGACTACTATAGGAATGACGGAAATTGTCAAGTACACTACTCCTTTATTCGCTACAGAAATGAATGGAGTAGTGGTCAAGCATGCACAGCACCGCTCTATAGGGGACTTGGGGAACCCTGTATTTGAGATTAATGGGGTTCCCAGCAGTCAGACCTTCAGCAATCAGGAACTTGTTGCCCATCTTGTGAATCGGAGCAAAGTCTTTTTGGTGACAAACCCTATATGTGTATGTCATGATGCTTGAAGGGATTGTCCCATCTTCTTGTTTCAGTGTGCCCTTTCAGTCATACAGATGACAGAGAGAGGTCCTTGGCGCAGCACTGTGCTATATGAGCCATAGTGAAGAGAGACTGACTCTTGGACCAGTACCGTCCATGTACTATTGTCCAGCTGGTGGGTAATGTGTGATCGATTTCAGAGAGACGGTGACCTCTTCTGATGGCCCCAAAGGCTCAAAGCCATAGGAAATTTGTTTGCAATGAACTTTATGGGTGATACCTGTTGCCAAGGGGACAGCGGGTATCAAAAGTGATACAGTTATAGGAGGGATATAAATTGTCATTGGTGTATCTGAACATGTCTATCCAGCTTCAGCTTTTCTTCTTACCTTTGCTGGTTCTTGCCACCACACCCTAGACCTGGAACCCAGAGAGTTGCACTTTTTGTGAAGCTCCTTCACTCTCTTTATTCCTCTGGGTTCTGCTTTTCCTTGCTTGATAATGTTTCGTTACCTTTTCTTGCCTTATGATAAGCTGTGGGATCTTTGCAGGTTTTTAATACGAGAATGGGACCAGCCTGGGCTCTCTATGAGCCCTTTTATCTGTTGCAATGCCTACTTTTTAGGTACTTGTGCCATTGTGAGTTTTTATTCTTGAAAAAGTTTTTGACTTTCTTGTATCTCCTACCATTTTTTGTCCTTTTGTTTCTGCGGCAGTGATCTCAATGACAATTACTTTACTAATATTAATATTATATGGGAGCTTTAGAAGCCTAGGTGTGGTATAAAGGTCTGGAGTCCTGTCCTTGCCTTCAGTGCCGCCGGCTGCCTCCTCAGTAGCTTTTTTTTCTTTCCTTCCTTTAAATATTTATGTATTTAAATTGCTTTATTCTCTTGCATTGAGATTTGTTCTCGACTTTCACCTTTTTATGTGCCTTCTACTTACGATTCACGTTGTATTTATCTTAGTCTTTTATGACCGTCATGGGGTGTGTGAAGGAGTCCTGAAAAGAAACTTTGTACAAATCACTTGCTCACGTTGCAGATGTTTTTGATGACTTAAAGGGAATCTGTCAGGTCAATCTGGGACAATAAACCACCCACTAGTCCTTATAGACCTGGGGTTTAGTGTCCCAAATCGCCCTGTTGTAATGCAATCCGCAGGCGCATTAAAAATAAAAAACCTCTATACTTACCTAGAGAAGGGTCCGATGAACGCTGTTCGGCCGAGAACAGTCCGGCTTATTCATGAGCTTCTTCATTGGCACGCCTCCCGGCAATTGCGCAGTAAAGCCGGGGTGTCCATTTTTGGCTTCACTGAAGAACAGCGCAGGCGCGGGGAGTACAGCGGCCGGGCGAGTATAAAGCTTTTTTATTTTTAATGCGGCCATGGATTGCGTTTATAACAGGGTGATTTGGGTCACTAAACCCCAGGTCCATATGGACGTGTGGGTGGTTTAGTGTCTCAAATTGCCCTGACAGATTCCCTTTAAGAATGGCGAAGACATTGGTGTTTCATCTGCCAAGTGAGGACAGTAATGGACCGGTGACCTATAGAGTGGAAAGGCAATGGCCGGGTATGTCAAGATGGGCAGAGAACCCAGATGCCATGTATTCCGAACATCGGACAGGTTGTAGGGTTGTGATTTTATCTTCATTACCTTTATGCCGGCAGTATCGGTCTCTCCATTAGTACTTCACAGTCACAAGAAATTAGGTAGCCATTTTCTTCCTTTTTAAGTGAATTTACAGCTCCAAATGAAATCTATTGGGTTTTACAAAGGTTTAATCTTAATGAGTCAGTAATGACCTTCCTCCGCCACCGCTTAACTGCAGTTTATATCACCTCGAGCTCTTATTTATCTTCACGCCCTGGTTTTAATATAAAATCCCTCAAACATCCTTGATAAGTTGGTTCAAACTTTTGCAAACACGTCGGTAACACCTCAACGACAAGCCAGCAACCTGCTCATTCAGAGTGTAAAGGTGTATTATCAAGAATATTCTCATGATTTATATGGAGCTAAGCCAAGTTTTCATCACAATAGTCATGGAATACACATGTGAATTCATGGAGTGTCGGCAGATGCTGGGTTCACCCTAGCACCGTGGTCTCCGATCAGGTTCATCAGGGCACCTGGACAGCTAAATAAATGGTTCCGCACAGAGACATTGGACCCCATTGACTATAATAGGGCCCACTGTTTCAAAACTGAAAGTGGCAGAGAAAAAAAAACAGGACTTTTCTCTCGATTTTAGGCACTTTCTGCAACGGAGTCTCCAGTGGAGACTCCGGCATAGATGTGAACCGAACCTTAGTTAAACATAAGGTGGCTTAGGACAGCAATTATTGATGGCCTATTTTTAGGATGGGTCATCAGTATCATATCGGTGGGCATCTGATACCTGACACCCCCATGATCAGTTGCTTTGACTTATGAATCTGCGCAGTGTATAGAGCCAGAAGCGGACAGCGCCATATACTATGTAGTGGCCATTCTGTGCTATTGCAGCTCAATTCTCATTCACTTGGTGCCGGACCCCACCAGCCTGATATTGATACCTTACCCTAAGGCCATATTCATATGAATATCAAAATTAGACGTGTAATGGCCATATTTGTAACGGCCCTGACACGGCCATTTTAAGAATTCATTGGGGCAGACTTATTATGTCTTAAATGACAGTTTTCTGGCATACAGGCATTAAAAAGGTCACACTTTTTTTTTTTTTTTTTTTTGGGGGGGGGGGCAAATAGTTTTATTGCACAAACAAAATTTAATTTTTCCACCCCTCCCGCCATTTTCCAGAAAAGGGTCATGGCAAGCAAGTGTATGGGATGTAAATGTGGCATAAATGATGCGGGATATGTATGCCAGCTATGAGCCAGCGTACATTACCCTACAGGTGCATGGCCTGGCAGAGATTGCTCCCCAGAGGTGTGAGCCTTGTCATATATAAGGTGCACCCTCAGCTAGTGATGGGGCTATGAAGGCTGGCGTTGATAAGGGAAATCGATGTTCCTAGCAGCTTTATACATGTAATATTGCGAAGCCTCCTCTGAAGAGCTTGCTATAATAACTCTATATTATGGCCCTCGGCAATAGATATTATTACTAATAAAATCAATGAATCATCTTTTTCAGAAATCCTATATAGACTATGAAACACTTAAGATGTAGAAATAAAATATAGTAAATTCTGGAAAACCTTCCTAATCAGGGACGGTTTCCGAGGCATTTCTTGTGTCGCCATATTCCCACCCGGGCTTTTATTAGATGGTGTAGCCATGTCAGTGATGGATGAGTGGCCCCTGGACAACCTCTATTTTCCCTCATGTACAGAGCAGGGTAATGGATGATCCCTTCCCCTCCATAACCAGTATCCTCAATCGCTTGCGCCGAGGCTTCTCTCACATATAGGGTCGCTGTCAAATAATGTACGTCCAAGGAGCCGTCATTAGAGCAAAGCTCTGGAGCTTGTATATTGACAGGCCAGCCGTCATAGACATGCTAAGCTGATACGCCTGTATACAGAGTGTCCGCTCCAGGTACTCGTCATTCTAAGAGCTGTCAGTCCTGTCATTTTGCGCTTTTTATTGTGATATTTGTTGTCATGCTTTGGGGATCTGGGCTTTGATTTACTGTAGTCTTCACACATCGGTGGCTGAGGACAACCCTCCTGATACTTGGATGAAGTGTCCTTATTTCTAGTGAGCTCTTCCATGATGTGATGACTGTTCTTGCTTTTAGGAGATGTTTCCTAATGTAGATCTTCTCTCCAGAAAGTAAAGTTTTTCTAAAATGCGATTTATAAAGGATCTGTCACCTCTCCTGACATGTCTGGTTTAGTCGATACTTCTGTTCTCCATAAACATTAATGTTTTGGAGCATTTTCTTATAACGATACGATGTCCCGTTCCTTTGTTAGTTCTCCTAAAAAAATATCTGACAATTGAGCATTGCCATTACATTAGCTGGTCTTATCTCTACACACTCTGATAGTACTGTCATCTCCGCTTGGACCAAGTGAGGCTGTTTATGTGCAAATTTCTTGGAGGATTAACAGAGGAACGGCACAATAGAGAGTTAGAAGAGAAGGTGCTACAAAGTTATTTTAGGTGAAATGGAGGTATCTACTAAACCAGTTTAAAGGGGTTGTCAGGAATATTTATTTTTGATCTATCCTTATTATAGGCCTTAAGTATCTGATCAGTGGGGGCTGACTGTGACCCCTGCACGGTTGAGCTGTTCGGGGCCACTTCTGACATCCACATTGTACAGTTCATGGAGCCGGAAGCAATTAACTCTGATGCCTTGTATAGTGACCAGGTGCCATCTCTGCAGTTCAGCTCCCATTGAAGTCAGCCCTCTCCACCGATCAGATGATATGTCCATAAATAAATTCCAGGACAATCCCTTTAAGCATAGAAATGTATTTGTACCCATTTACGATTTATCAATATTTGTACCAATATTTTGTGTCCTATACTTATGAGTATATAGCTTCTTCACTCTTTATGTCCTTTTCTTTTCTACTCTTTCTTAAAAGTAGACGCCAAACTGCTGCTCTTTAGTCTGCAGGGGTATGATGGTGGTTTGCATGCACTTGTCAATACAGTTGATGTATCTTGCATTCTTGTGGACAAGGGTGTGAAGCATATGGATTCAAAGCCTCTTCTCATTCATCTTAATCTGTGCTGGTGTGCTGTATGCCTGTCATACAGGCAGGGGGCATCCTGCAAAGCAAATACCGGCAGTACACAGGAGAAGAGCAGGTGGTACCTTCATTTTTGCTGAAATATCCCAGTATATTTTAAGTGTAAATATAGCTCAGGCTTCGCAAGATCAGCTTTTCATGTCAGCAGGAATATTCCAGTGCAATGGCTGCAAAAAATAAGTGAGAAATACATGTACTGTGGTTGCAATACCTGAAGTGCATTACTATTAGTAATGTTGCTCTGCGTCTCGGTAGCTGATATAATCACACGTTGTTGAGCTGATGAATTTCATCTATATCTTTACTGTTGTCAGAGCTCAGTTGATCTCACACAGAGCTCCAAAAGCTTTGCAGAGACCATTAAAAGGGTTTCCATTCTGTAAATGTATGTGCAAGTCTCTTACATGCACTATGACTGATCGCTTACTAATATCCACCTCTGTAAGCCAGTCTCTCTCTTGACTATTACATCTCTTGTATGTATGAGACATGGTTTTTGTCACCGCTTCTGCCTGCTGTTGCCACTAATTTCTGGTTCTCCACCCTTCTTTTTTTAGAGGAGATAAATGTCACCTGCTGGACATCAGGTTACATTATTGCTTAGTCTCAGTCAGTGACTGAACAGTGCCACAGTATATTGTCTATGGAGACAGGGAGTTGTTACAGCACTACTTTAAAGCTTATAGTCGAGAGCTGTAGGTAACTGTAAGACA
Organism: Leptodactylus fallax; assembly: GCA_947044405.1. Lineage (NCBI taxonomy): Eukaryota > Metazoa > Chordata > Amphibia > Anura > Leptodactylidae > Leptodactylus > Leptodactylus fallax. The sequence goes on from CAMRHE010000053.1 coordinate 2,475,228, forward strand.
ATATCTGTAAGGTAGGAGAAGAATCAGGGGAATTGCAGTCCTTTTTATTAGTAATTCCATGCATGACAAGTCTTGGCGGCATAAAAACAACTGTGCTGCACAGGATGTTAATGAAAATAAGCTTATGAAATGACAGTGTACTGTGACATTACTGAGTTCAAGGCATATACAGTAGGATATTGGATATTAAGCACCCACTATTGGTGACCGCAGACAGCCAGAAAGTTATCCAAGGGTTTATCCAGCCTTTTAAAATTGCTGGCCTACCCTTAGGATCAGTATTAGGTTGGTGAGGGTAAGCGTCTTGGCCCCCGTAACTGGCTGTTTGAAGAGGCCACGGCGCTGCTGCTCTTCAATACTTATAACACTTTGTCTGGTTTGCTGTACTTTTCGTTGTATCAATGTAAGGTGTTGCCACATTGTCCAGTTTGCTTGAATGGGACAAGACAGCAGTACATTGCTGCGTCGCTGTGAAAGGGATTGCCAATATCATCTTCACTTTTCCACCATGCTTGACATGCAGTACCAAGACTTGTTTTCAGTATTGCATTTAACCACAGTTGCCTCCTTAGTTACAATCGTAGGTGGAATATCTTCTCCATCTTATCCAGTTGTTTCCACCACCAATAAATTTCCTGGTTAAACTCCAAATTGGCGAGTTCTAGCTCCTGCTATATCCAATCCCATGCCCTGGGAACCCATCACTGTGGCGTGTGGCATAAAGGATTATCTGTGTTCTCTTAAGTAAGCTTTTCTTACTTTCCCTGTTTATTTTGCAGCTCTGCTTATTCATTTTTAAGCGTTTGATAAATGATTACATAAAGCGAGCGTGACACACTAACTTTACACTCCCCATAAACTCTGGAAAATTCATTGACTTCCAGTGGGGCTTTGCTGAATTTAATAAGGACTCCTGATGGTATCTCTCATGTATTAATCATGTTGTACTCAAACTCATTATGTTGTAGCATTAAAAAAAAAAATATCCTCCGGTAGGTGGCAAGCCTTCTATAATCTAAGGAACAATGCAGGAAACGGCACCTCAGCGTCAGGCGTTATGGCACAGACCGGGCTCTGGTCGAATAGAAAGCACCGAGAGCCTTTCATCTGATCTTTGCTAATGACTCCTTGGCATCAAGAAGATGTACACAAGTGTAAATTACCCTGGTGGAGCAGTCCGCACGCGCTCAGTGCAGTTTACATTTCGTTTAGTCATCCGAGTCAGTTAGGAGACATGCAAACCGCTGTACAGAGCAGCCCTGTGTAGGACTCACCAATTTACAGTAAAGGTTAAAGGGGTTGTGCAGGATTTGCAGCAACCTCCTGGGTGACCAGGGTGGGTCTAAAAGAAAAAAATAATGCATAGTCACCTGTCCCTTGTGCTCAGCTGTTTACGTCCGCTCCCATTTCCATAGCATGTCAGGGCTGACAGCCCAATGAGACCAATCAGTGACCTCGGAGGTTGCTGGAGAGGCCCTGGCTATTTCACCTGCATCACCAAATCCTTGCCAGCGACCATTGAGGCCACTGATTGATCTCACTGATCACGTGCGTCTCATGGCTTACGTCACATGACTGAAAGAGGATCTGGATTGGAGTGCGTTTTGTTTTTAACACCTACCCTAGCCGCCCCAGAGGTTGCTCCAAATCCTGGACAACCCCTTTGAACCAGGGGTGCCCATAGTTTTGATAATGCTGCAAAGTAAAGTGTTTTTTCAGGCTCAAAACATATTTTTGACCCATACCTTTGACACCCTCACGAGCACCTGTTCTCAGCAGCTGATATGCAGAGAATGGAGCAGGAGGCAGACAGCACTGACTAAGTCACTGTAGTGGCAGAGCTGGTCTCAGTTACCTGCTCTGCCATGACACACAGGATGGAGCTGCTTCCTGCTCCGTTTTCTTTGTAGAAAGTTCCAGCTTGTCCATAACTGTAGGGTTTCTTCACAGTAGACCTATGTCAGTTCTACACATTTATCTAGTTGTGATTGATGTGATTTTGGTGGATTTAAGAATGGATATCCCCTGATATGTTATCGGTCAGTAATGCAAATGGTATGGAAATAGTCGAGCATAATCATTTGGCTGTTTCTGTATTTCCCATTCTCTTGATCACTGAAGTCGAGTAGTCTAGGAGTACAAAGCATAATAAATCTGCCCCATTGTGTTTTTGGGAAAATACTTTTGGGGCACATACAAGGGCGCTTGGGATTTATAAGATTTTGTTGGGAACATGAGTATTTACTATCATTGGAATACATGTTTGGATTGAAGCCCCCAAATCCTGGTGCAAAAGTTATAGTCCCTAACCCCAAAAAACTCACAAGCTGCCAAAGATCCCATTATCCAGTCATGTAAGATCTATACGTATAGCAAGAAGGGGAATAATGAAATCTTCTTGAGACAACTCCAATAACCATGGTAACCTCATCATGTCAGAAGGTAATGTCACGCCACCACCTCTGCACTGGCCATATATAGTATTGTCCTGCACAGGAGCCTGTGGGACTGTATGTACAGACCGCCAGACGCCTTTGTTAGCCCCCTGTACCCAATACTTCTGCCATAAATAAATCTAGTGCAAAATGAATCCAGAAGCGTAGCAAAAAAATTGATGTAATATCAGCGAATCTAAATTATAAGGCAATGTTCAGAACATGTGAGCTTGTGATGGCATTTCTCCTGTAAAGTACCATTTCCTTCCATCCTTCTCTCCTGAGCCGGTGTCTCTGTAGATCTGAAGGCGGCTGGAAGAAGGAGAATAATGAGTCTGTGTGCAGAGGCGAGCCGCAGACAGCATACCTTCCATTTGCAGCTCTGTGCTTGTGTGAATGGCTCGGCTCTCCTCTCCTCCCAGCTGGCTTTGATAGACTCAGCCGAGCCACCGATAAGAGGACTAATCAGAAAATTGAGGGAAACATTTTTTGCTATGATAATCTTATCAGTTTCTGAATAAACAGTGGTGTTGAAAAGTAGCGCGGTATTGGCGTGCACCTTGGCTCCTCTCCGGCTGGCTGGGGTTACGTGACGGGATTGATCTGAAAGAATTTTGAGACTGTTTGGCCCATATTTATTTACTTTCATATTTTTGAGAGTTTTGTGCCTGGAATATTTGTTTTAACATCAGATAAATTGCTCGAGAAGTTTGTACTGGGAAGCAGAATTTTCCCTTTTGGATTTGCTGCAATTTTATGAATTTTTGCACATTTTATTCGACCAGCGTGTTATTCTTTCAACTTCTTTTTCTCTTTTTCAAAACAAATCCAGTGCAAGTGAAAACAACCAGGCGGAGAAATGTCATATCCAAGTACCCATAGTTCAAGAGGGAAATGTGAGGGACAAAGTAGGGGGAAAAAAAGTAGAGTGTAATGTGCGTCTTCCTTGGTTAACATTAGATGGAAAATCCCAAATTGCATCACTCAAAGAAAAAATTGAAAATGGGTCATCAATACATGAGTAGTAAGGATATGGTCACATGGTGGAATTTGGTGCTGATTTTAACGCAGATTCCACCTCAAAATAAACTTCAAATTCCACCCTGAATCTTCCGCCTTTTGTTTTCAATGGGAGGCAGAGACTGAAGCAGGAAACTGGAAAAATAAGCGTCCTGCTCAATCTTGCCGCAGATTCTACTGTGGATTCAGCCGCAGAACCCGCGTCACGTGAATCTCCGCTGGTTTAAGCCCACCCGTTGATCCTAATCAGCAAGTGAAAGCCACATTGGATAATTGAAGAGGCAGAAATGGAAGAGAAATTTTAGGTGGAAACTTTCCTTCGGCTGAGGCCCCACATTGCCAAAACGCAGCTTTTTTTGTTGCAGATTTTGTTGTGGTTTTTTGAACCAAAGCCAAGAATGGCTACAAAAGGAATGGGAAATATCTAGGAAGTTCTTATACTTCTCCCTTCTGCTCAATCCACTCCTGGCTATGGATCAAAAAGCCGCAGTAAAATCTGCAGCAAAAAAAGATGCATTTCTGCAACGTGGGGCCTCAGCCTTAAAGGGGTATTCCCATCTCTTGGATTATATTCAGATTTGCAGCTGAAGGTAACTGAAGTGTTTTACCCAATATATTTTACCCAATTAAGGCTAGGTGCACATCTGCGCCACCGCAGAGACAGCAGAAAATCAGGGGAGAGAAAAGTCCTGCACGGACTCTCCACCAGCTTTAGTATAAATACGGCGGTCACCCGGCAGACCCCATTATAGTCTATTGGATCTGCTGTTTTAGCTGTCTAGTTCTCCATTGTTGGGGTTCCCTGGTGGACCCGAACGATAGACCCATGCGCAGCTGTGAACCAAGCCATAAAGATCTATCTTGCTCTGTTTGCCAGATACAGCTCACAGATGTCTGTATTCACTTTGAGCAGTGATCAGTTTCTGATAAGGTCCATAAGTTTCTTTAGCAGTCTCTCTTTTATCTATTATGTATGTAAATGCAGAGATAGTTTAGAGCAAGCAGGAGCTCTGAGCTGGAATGAGCTGAAAACCAGGAAGTGGAGGGGAGAGGAGACAGGAGGGCAGCTGAAATCCTGAGATGAGAAAACCCCTTTAAATTCCTCTTTCATTTCCGCCATGTGAACATACCCAATGAGCAGCCGACCGAATGTCTGAAGATCCTATTCCCTGGCCGGTCCAGAGATTCAATACTATGGCTATGCTGTATGACTTTTTCATCTGGTGAAATCGCAGAGAAAACAAGGGATATCTGATAGACAGACATCTTACTGTTTAGTCCCAGGACAGAGCAGAACAATGGATTAAAACAATTCAGGTGTGAACCCAACCTAAAGAAGGTTTGTCAAAAAAAAAATACATTGTGTCCGCAAAGGACTTGTTCACTCAATATCTCTTCTTCCCACAATCCCCAACATGCGCGCACACAAAATTCAACAAGCTGAATCCTTCCTGCCCCACCTCTTCATACACATACACCCTCACATGTGTTGTCAGTGACTTATCTAAATGTACTGTATGGGAATATTACTTCTTATATCTTTCATGTCTTAATATCTAGATTGAGAAAACCAATAAGGAACTCTGGAGATTTTTTTACCGTCTTGGGATATTTTTCTTGTTACTGTCTATATGTTAAAAACTAATAAATCCTGCAATATTCACTCTGGTCACTAAGCCTAATACTAGCCTGACACTTGCCAATTTTGTAGGGGCTTTCTTTGCAGCAGTCATCTCATTTACATCATAGATTTGACATACATTACAGTAGAAGATAGACCCACCTTTTCCTTTAATACTAATAGATGATGTTATAGGTAATCTATCCCCTTCCTGCGTGTAGCAGGTCTACAAAACTCTCCCATAGACTTCATTGAGTCAACTACAGTCTATTGCTGCCTATGGCCATGAGACTGTTGTAAAGCAGATCACTAAATGCTGTTAAACGAACAGAGGAGAAGCTCAGGCAAGATGGCCGCCCCATAATCATGTACAGAAATAGAAGAAAAAAATTCTACAAGCAGAAAATAAAAACAAATTAGAATAAAGTGATCGATTTCGCTATTTCAATAAATAAATGAAAAAAATTGTGAAAAATGGTGAAAAAAAAAAAAGTAACGAATGATAAAGTGTGAGAATTCTCTTCTTCCTTACAAGTATTGGTGCCAGGTGCCATGCCCAGTATTGTCCCCATTGGCATCAGCAGCTGGCTGTATCATGGTATATAAATGAAGCGCTTATGACATTATTAATAGAATTTCCCTTAACACACATTTGATTAAAACGTGGAGCTTATTTGTCAGACTGGCAAAAGAGGAATTGACCCCAAGTGCAAATAAAGCAATTTTCTCCATTTCCCATGTAACAATAAGAGGAGATAAAACACTTAATGTGTCATTACCATCAAGCGCTGACGTTTAATTAAGGCCGCTTTGAAGCAATGAAACTGCAGCCTGGATTTTAGATAAAAGTGTCGGCATCCCTGCAGGAGCGGTACAGTGCTCTCCATTACTGACCACCGTGACCCCGCCACTGCTCTCACCTGAGCGCCGGGCTGCCTCTGCCGCTCCCACAATCCCCTATGCCTTTGTTCACAGCACTAAAAGATTTGGCCTCTAAACAGGTGTTGTCAGACCCTTGTATGTGCCGATGGCTTGCCTGGTCTCCGAAGGCTCAGACAGGCAAATCTCATGAATTCATATTGGCTGAGTATTACAGGGTTAGTCGTGGCCCCTGAGCAATGGCCCAGACAGGCGTCTCTTAGCTCGCTGTGAATTTGTTAAACGATAAAAGCCGAGGCCTGGACCGATCCCGCCGGAGAGGAGGGGAATACAAAAATTTTTATGCTTTAGAGGCATAAGTTCAAGGTAGTTTGGTGCAAAGTAAGAATGTTTTCAGAAATAGAAGGGTTAATCATTCTGTTAATGTTGTCAATTAACAATCGAATTAATAAAAAAAAAAAATTGTAAATTCCATCAATATTTGGTGTGACCTTTGCCCTTTGGAGGAGGAGTCCTGGAAGGGATGATCCAGCCCCCACAGATATAGCCCTGATCTCATCATCATCCAGTCTGTCTGGGATGACATGAAGAGACAGAAGGATTGGAGCAAGCAACATCCACAGAAGATCTGGGCTTAGTTCTCCAAGATGGCGGCGGGAACAACCTCCCTGCCCAGTTCTGCCAAAAACTGTCTGCAAGTACAGAGAAGAACTGATGGAAGGAAAAGGGCAAAGGTCACACCGAATACTGATGGGATTTACATTTCTCTTTTCTTCATTCACTTCATTTTGTTATTTGACAAAAATAAACTATTAACCCTTCTATTTCTGAAGATGTTGTTTTTACCCCACACCTGCCTAGAACTTTTGCACTGTATTATATTTACAGACACAGAGTCTTCAGTGTCATGTCTCTGGATTTATTTCACTGTCCTCTGCTGTGTTAAGATTCAACATTATGTCCATTTCATAAGATATAAGTAACAAATCCCCAGTATAGTCATAGATAAAGAAACGCTAAACCCAGAAATGAAAGGTAAAAGTACTGCTAAAATATGGTAGCCAACATTGCTGTCAGTCTGAAGTTTTTTAGAAATCCTGCAAGAACAACAGTTTTCATCTCTTTCTGGGCTGCGCCATCTTTGGCCAAAGATTGGCAAAGGGTGGGGCGAAATAAACTTGTGCATAAAATAGTACAAGGACTGATACCATAACAATCACCTGCTGTTCCTGTTCCAGCACTTTGCAGGTTCTCCTCCAGTCTCTGTTTCCTGGCCTCCATCAATGATGGCCCAAAATGGACCTTTCATTCCCACTGTAGTCACCATGGTGGCCAGTCCTCATCTGCAGCAGTCACATATCCATGTCTGCACGTCATGGTTGATAGCTTACAGAGACTGGAGGGGCCCATGTGCAACGGGAGATTGTTAGAGGGGTTCTCCAGAAATTGGACAAACCAGGGGAGGTGTAACATAATAAAAAAAAATAATTAAATTAAAAAATCATACTTACCTGTCCTCGGCGCTCCATTGTCCTCTGCTGCTGTTTTTGGTAACAGAAGTCCTGCGCCACACGTAACCGCTGAGACCACCACACATGTACATCACCAGTTCCTATCCAGCGACCACCTGGGCAGGGCATCTGCTGGCTAGGATGCAGAACATGTCTAAACAGGCAGCAGTGTGATGGACGGTGGAGCATCGGGGAGAGGTGAGTATTATTTTCTTTATTTTATGTTACATCTAATCCTGATATCAGCGGCTCTATAAAGTAATATCAGCAGTTCTGTAGGATATCAGCGGCTCTATAAGGTGATATCAGCAGTTCTGTAGGATATCAGCAGCTCTATAAAATATCTGCAGTTCTGTAGGATATCAGCAGCTCTATAAAGTAATATCAGCAGTTCTGTAGGATATCAGCAGCTCTATAAGGTGATATCAGCAGTTCTGTAGGATATCAGCATCTCTATAAAATATCAGCAGTTCTGTAGGATATCAGCAGCTCTATAAAGTAATATCAGCAGTTCTGTAGGATATCAGCAGCTCTATAAAATATCAGCAGTTCTGTAGGATATCAGCAGCTCTATAAGGTGATATCAGCAGTTCTGTAGGATATCAGCAGCTCTATAAAATATCAGCAGTTCTGTAGGATATCAGCAGCTCTATAAAGTAATATCAGCAGTTCTGTAGGATATCAGCAGCTCTATAAGGTGATATCAGCGGTTCTGTAAGTAGATATCAGCGACTCTATAAAGTAGTATCAGTGGCTCTATAAGATTCCCTTCAAACAGAAATGCTGCAGCGTTGTCCTTCCTTCTAGACGTCTGCTGTGTATAATTACTAATAATATATTTCTTTGTCTTTCTACAGCTGACTGCCGAGCTTACTCTCTTGAAGTCACAGATGAGCACAATGGAGCAGGGCGCCTCTATCTCAAGCAAGGCCGTCAACTCTCTCAGGTGGGAAAGTTTTACAGGTTCTTACAACAGGACTTGACTCGTTGGCTTGTCTTATGCTTCCCTATTTGTTTCAACTTCAAAAAAAAAAAAAAATGACAATTTTGGCATAGATCTCCATTCAGACAGAGACATCGGAGCCTCTGTCCGAGCATCTTCATAAATCGCTTGTTCCCTGCTCCAGTCAGTCTTTATTAAGACTAGCAAATGATACACCAGTCTTAATAAATCTGCCCCAGTGTACTTAAATATTCTTGACTTTTTTGGGTTCCCTTGGCTGAATCCTCAGTTCTAGTGCTTTAAAGGCTTTTCGCATTTGGGCAAGTTATGCCCTGTCACAGCATAGAGCAGGGCACAAAATTCATGTCAGTTGGGAAGAACCCTTAAAGGTGACTTGGTTATATTGCCACATAAGAAAATACGCAATTATTATGGTTGTAGAGAAAAGCCCTTATAAATTGATGCCCAGGAGCTTCAATTTATGCCTCGTTACCTTTACTGTGATGGTGCCAGAAAGTTGAGTTAAAAAGACAAAAAACAAACAAAAAAAAAAACCATAATATATATTCAGGTCCTTCAGAAGGACGGTATCTGATAGGCAGGTCCTTCAGAGAAGCTGTATCTGATAGGCAGGTCCTTTAGAGGGACGATATCTGATAGGCAGGTCCTTTAGAGGGACGGTATCTGATAGGCAGGTCCTTCAGAGAAGCTGTATTTGAAAGGCAGGTCCTTCAGAGGGACAGTATCTGATAGGCAGGTCCTTTAGAGGGACGATATCTGATAGGCAGGTCCTTTCGAGGTACAGTATCTGATATGAGAGGTCTCTTCAGATTTCTTTGAGTCACACAACATCTCTCTCAGGACCTGAACTCCAGGATTTGCACAATTTATTACATTTCCTATAGTGTTCCTTTAAGAGCAGCAACAGAATGGCATCAGCAGTGTGAATGTCCTGTAGTAAGATCTCAGGACAAATGGTTCCAAGAGGAAAGCTGAAATGTTCTTTTGCATTAATCCGGATATTATGGTCTTGTAAATATCAACTAGAGACATTAGGTTCATTTTTGCCCTCCATCCTGTACATATGCTAGCTATGGGTGTGCTGATCATTACCAAGGCTAAGGCATCGCTATGCGGGGAGGCTGTACTCCCTGCCCTATTATGTCAAATTTAAGTCAACAGAACTTGTCCCTTGACAGACTGATTGAGATAGTGCCTGTAGCAAGACCGGCCCTTGCTATGGAGAAGGAGGTTTTTTTTTCTTCTTCTTTTACTGGTTAACCCATTAACCCTGCTGAGTCTACACAAAGCGTATTAAGTGTTCTCAGACTCCTGGTGAGATAAAAATATCTGCTAGAACATACTGTAGGTTTTCTGCATCAAGTTCTCTCTGTTTTGAACCATGGATAGGAGATATCCATCTTCAGATACCCTTTTTGCCCCTTCTAGGGCATATGCTGATCAGTTTGGGTAGAAGAGCCTGGTACAGCAGGGTAGACAAATAACCCCTATATGGTTAGGCATAGATGTTGTCTGTATGGTGAGAGGGCTGGGGTATAAGGGTTTTTTTTCACGCCGATATTCCCATCTAATAAAGTGGTGGCTGTCACTTTATGACCTTTGGGGCCCCTACAAGCCTGTGAAGAGGAGAATAGCCGCCTCTTAATTCTCAGGTTTAGGAACACCAGTGTGGTAGGCAGAACTTGGAAGATGGAAGACCCTTTGTTCTCTGGATTGACAGGGGTCTCAGAGGCCAGACCACTACCGAACATAGAGACGGCCTATCCTAGTATGAGATGGTAACGGCCTTTTATCTGCCAGGAAGACATGACTGGTAAAAAATAAAAACCTTTTGGGCTCACTGGGTGACAGATCGTGGGCCCCATCAGAGTTGATATGTCTGACCATGACTGTCAGACAGCTACTTCCTGTTACAGGAACAGAATGCAGGTGAAGTCTCCAATACAAACCAATTGGATTGCGAAGACGCTGATCATTACATTGTTTCTACCTCTGCAGGCAGATATTCTCTACATCTCTACACCATACACTGCATATTATTTCTCATTGCCCCAGATTCGATCCATACACGTTGCAGTTTTAATAAACTCCCCGTTCAATTTGCTCGGATTTTCTTAGCGATTCTTTAAATCTGCCTTTCTTTGATGGCCACTTCCAGGAAGGTGATGGAACTTGATATTATCGTGTCCTTCTGCACATCTGTCACGCTTCCTCCCTACATGCACAAATTGGATTTCCTTCATTCTGTTGCTGCTGTAATGGAAAGTGCAGAGAGACAACATACTTTGTTACCGCAGGGGTAAAAGTCCAGAAAACATTGGAGGCAAGGCTTGGTTTGCTCTAATTGTGATTAACGATTGCGGGAAGCAGCGTCGCCCTGATGACCATAGGTGAGCACGAAGATTTATACCTGCTTACCAGCCCTGTTTTAAGAGGCTTCGAGGAATCCGTAATCTCATTTGGTTCAATTAAACAGCACCGAAAAGTAAGATAAAGAAAATCTTGTAGGGCAAATACGTACAAATTTTTGTGTTGAATTAAACTCTTATGCAATGGGGCATAACCCACACAATGCCAAGATATTTCCTCCCGGGCGATTACTGGGTTTTTCCATCTAATAATGATTCCTCAGGTTATCACCTTCAGTGCACGGAGGATGCCAAATTTCCCAAAGGGGCAGGTATGGGTTAAGACTGTTCAGAAGGTTCATTTAAAGCAAAGCAAATCCTTTTTATTAGTTTCATTAGGATTACGCATGGAAGCTATAGAAGATGGTACAAAAGCACAGAAATGTACAGTACTGGGCAATCATTTTAGAAAGCTGTGGGAAAAAAATGTTGCAAAGAATACTTCCAGAAATAGAAGGGTTAATAGTTTATTTTCATCAAGATTTGGTGTGAGCTTTGCCCTTTGCCTTCCATCAGTTCTTCTTGGTACTTGCAGACAGTTTTTGGCAGAACTGGCCAGGGAGGTTGTTCCCGCTGCCATCTTGGAGAACTAAGCCCAGATCTTCTGTGGATGTTGCTTGCTCCAATCCGTCTGTCTCTTCATGTCATCCCAGACAGACTGGATGATGATGAGATCAGGGCTATATTTGTGGGGGCCGGATCATCACTTCCAGGACTCCTCCTCCAAAGGGCAAAGGTCACACCAAATATTGATGAGATTTACATTTCTCTTTTGAGAAAAATAAACTGTTAACTCTTCTATTACTGTGCAGCGTTTTCCCACATCTCCCACTGTATAATGGCATTTATATCACTGGTGCATTTTTTATTTATTTTTTTTGCATCCACACTTTTTGGCAAAACTTAGATTTTGCTGCATTTTTGCGGTAATTTCAAATAAAAATAAAAAATTACAAATTGACTACAAGATGCGAATTCAGTCTTAAGGTTAGCCCCAAAGATGTTTCTCTTAGACAGCTACGACGATTTGCTGTTTTTCTGAAGTTTTCAAATGAAAGGAGCTGTCTGGGACTTAGAATATTGAGTTCCGCTTCCTCTTCTCAAGACATTGACATCACATCCATTGGTCACTTGGCCATGTCGTAGCTCAGTCACAATCAAATGAATGGGTTTGTGCTGCAATACCATGCACATCCACTATACAATATATGGCGCTGTGCTTGGTGAGTAGTAAAGTGGCTGCAGCAATCGATGTGATCGTTTTGGGAAGCCTTTTTAATAATGGGTGCAATGATTTGCCTGCAAAAACTGCAGCAACCTTGGCCATCATTTTGAAAACTGGGACGATCATTGTGGACCCCTGATAAGACCTTTGTGGGGTCTTGCACATGTGGTGTCATACAATATCCATGTCACTATGTAGAGGAAGACCTTGCTACCATCCAGCGTGGTTGCATTCTGCATAGTCGGTGTCCTAAACTGTCAAACGTACTTTTTTGTGTTTTGTTCTTTTTTTCTATTTTTGCTTAATAGCCATCCTACTTTACAGATTCATCTTTGCAAATCGTGTTGTGAAACATTAACTCTTCAGAGGATCTTTGATCCAGCTTGCAAAAAAAAAAAAAAAAATCTCTTGATTAAAGATGGCTGATGGAGAAAGCTAAATGCGAAACGCGCTGGGTGTAGTAAATAATGGGGATCAGATTGCTGACATATGCTTTAGAACCGAGCACAGATTAAATACATACATTGGAAAGAAATATTTGATGCTACAGATGGCATTTGGCACACTAAAATAGAAGGAGCCCATCTGTTATTTGTTACTACTATGCTCATGTTCCCTTTTTTTTTCTTTCTACACATTAGAGTACTGCCAAGTATTAATGATGGATTTATCAGTATAAAAGGTGACAAATTGGAGGAATGTTCCCCGTTCTTTCCACCACAAGATCTCAACCTCAATCACTTCAATGACTTGACCACCACTGACCTTTTACAGATCTTACAGTTCTTGATTTGATTTGAATCACATCCTCAGCCTATAAGATTTTAGATCACTAGGGGTTAACCTAGTACAGTACGTGGGCCTGAGAGTCGTCCCCTTACCTGCTACAATACATGATCTGCTACCCTGGTCTTTAGCATTCAGGTCTATAGCATTCTACAGTCTATAAAAGTGAGTCAGACTCTCACCACTCAACCATTTATGGAAGTACATATAGACATGCCCTAAATAGTGTATATAGCAGGAAAGCCCCATTAGATATACAATAAAGTGAACCTGTCAGATTTATTTTTTTCTGCCCTATTGAGCACATAATCTATGGGGTTAAACGCTGAGCTCTGTGATATATCGGTTTATATGATTTTCGAATAGTTTTTCTATGCAAAAAGCAGAGTAAATCCTGCCAGGACTCCTAGGAGAGAGCGTGAGAGTCCTGATGACCCCGCACACACAGTGATTGATGATCTTCTGTGTGCACACACTGCTACAAGGGAGAGTTGTCAATCACTGGGTGTGGGTGGGATCATCAGGACTCTCACGCGCTCTCCTAGGAGTCCTGTTGGGATCTAAGTTTTATTCACACATTGTGTTAATTTTTCATTTGTGGAAACATTTGTTTCTTTTTTATATCCTCCATTACTGTCACACTGTAAGATTAAGTTTGTTTTTTCTTGCATTAAAAGTTTTGTTGAAGTTTCTTAATAAGGAACAAACAATACAAACCACAATTGAAAATGCGAGGAGGAGGAGGATTGGGGGGGAAAGACAAAGTTCACTGAAAAGGGAAGTCACATGACTGCACAACTACCTTTTTAAGAGCATCTGAAAGCTGACGACGTACAGATGACATCTTTGTGTTGTCTCTGATTTTCACCAACCCATTCACCCTTGCCATTTGCTGTCCAAAAAATTGCAATATGGCCAAATGCAAGTGAAAGGCTCTGAGTGCAGTCCCTGCACAGCCAAGTGGTTGAGGGCATTGCCTTGCTGAGAGACACTCCATCCTCATTATCAGTGTCATAAACCGTCTTATTCTAGTGGTATTCCATCATTTTACAGTATGACCACATTGTGTCTGAGCTCCAGTTCTTTCATATGGTGTTACATATTCTGTCTGCCTTTGGCCCCCCCTACTGGGAACTCTTGTCTGTGCAACTAATGTAGAGCACCATAGCAGAAAGATGGAGTTCTGACTACTATAAAGACATATTAAAAAATAATTCATCACTAAAATATATATCTAAAAACTTACATAAAGCCCAAAAATTATAAAATTAGATTTTTGTTGTGTGATCTTTTGCAATATTGATCCAATATTTTCTGCATTGACACAAATGTTCACTAGCTGCATTGATCAGAGTCGGACCAGTGTGACCAGAGCCCGGTATAAGAGGGAGCGCTCTCCTTTATAGTCTAGTAATGGAGGATGCACGGAGGGATACAGTCTTTAGGGAGAGAATTGCAGAAATGGAGATGCCCTTTAGTACATTATTATTCCAAACATGTCACTTCATATTGTATTCTCCATGCTCTGCTTGTCTTGCAGGTTGCACATTGAGGATCTTGAAACCGAACGTGGCCGGTTAGAGAAGGAGAATAAAATCCTAGAGAGACTGAGTCTTCAGGTAAGTACGGCAGAGGCTTCTGTGCCTTTGTAATCAGATCCTGTTGACACTTGGGTCTTTGGCCATCAAACTCTGTCATTACTCTCAAATATATAGTAATGCTGACTGGCAGCTGGAGAAGGAGGTCATACACAAATAATGTCATAATGTTCACGCTCTCCAGAGTCTGCTTACAGCAAGTAACAATGGTGCCTGCTGTCATCGACACTCATACAGAAATGACTGCTATGCCTCAGGACTCGCAGCATGCTGCCCGCCTCGTGGCAATAGACACCACCAGTAGTAAACTTACTAGCCAATGGCTGAACGCTGGAATACATTTTAAGAATAATTGTTCCAATTTTATCAATTCTAAACTCAGATGTATTTAATTCAGCCTTGTGAGTTCGACCATAGAGGGGCTTATACTTATGCCCTGTTGTTCCTGTAATGCCAGCATAATAATAACTTTATATAGTGCTGACATATTCCGCAGCACTGTACTAGTCAGAGGACACATGAACAAGACAGTATTAGGCATTACAATGTGACAAAGAATTAACATATCAGAGCCCTGTTCACAAGAGCTTACAATCTATAAGCAAATCAGAGGGCTTGTTGGGTACAATGGTCCAGCCATCTAGTAATAATTAAGGTCATATAACTGAAGCTGTCTGAGCCGTCACCAGCCAGTACCTGTGAATATACAGATACTAAGTGCAGGGAAATTCTATGGAGGGGTCAGGATCTGAGGAGGGAGGATAGAATAGGATAAGACAGGTTAGTGTAGTGTCCGGAGGTGTAGGACAATGTGATCAGGTCATGTGACTATACAGATGTGATTTTAGGGCAGTTTTGATGCTTCTGTAGTTGAGTATTAATCGGATTGTCCAGGGTAGAACATTCCAGAGCACCGGTGCAGCTCAAGGAAAGTCTTGGCGATGGGAGTGGGAAGTTTGGATAACAGATACAAGTCTTAGGTCATTGGCAGAATGGAGAGGACAGTTGGAGCAGTAGACATTGTTGAGGGAGTAGATGTAGGCAGGTCAGAGCTATGGGGGGATTTATGGGGGAGTGTGATAATTTTATATTGTATACTGTGGTGGACGGAGAACCAGTGCAGTGACTGACACAAGGTAGATGCGTCTGTGTATCACAGTGATAGAAGAGTCTGGGGCCGCATTCAGTGGAATAGATTGTAGAGGGAAGAGTTTAGTAAGAGGAAGAACAAGTAGAAGAGAATTGTTATAGTCAAGACGAGAGAGAATCAGAGCGACAATGAGGGGGTTTTGACGTTTCCGCTATAAGAAAAGATTGAACTCTAGAGATGTTTTTGAGGTGCAGATGACAAGAGCGTGCAAGTGTCTGAATATGTGGGGTGAAGGTGAGATCCAAGTCAAATACAACCCCGAGACAGCGGGCATGCCGCCTTGGGGTAATAGGCCACAGGCAGGAATGGAGATATCAGGGTTAGGTCGGTTACTAGATGGAGGGAACACAAGAAGTTCAGTTTTTGAAAAATTAATTTCAAATAAAGAGAAGACCTGATGTTAGAGACAGCAGAGACACAGTCACTGGTGGTCTTAGGTCAGGACAAACAAGGGGGCATGATTCTGTGCTCTGATGCTGTCCAATCAGAGAGCTCAGTCACACCCCCTTGTCTACTTAGGCCTGAGACCAACTACTTTACGGTGGAAAGCCTAAGTAGCATACGTAACGGTACTCATTGCTGGGAAAGGTGGGGGTAGAGAAAAAAAATAACTGTGCCAGAATCGGTGGTACAGCGCCTATTAAAGGATGCGACCTGCTAGAGTTGGTTCTCCTTAAAGGGAATTTCTGGGACTTTGATATTCATGGCTTATTCTTAGACAGGATTGCCCTAAACTCCCAACCTGAACAATTCTGACCTTCAGTTGAGGTCACCTCTAAGGACCTGGAAGCGTTTCACCAGTAGAATAAATCTAAACAATATTAAGATAGTTACATAGTAGATGAGGTTGGAAGAAGACACGGGTCCATCGAGTTCAACCTATAACCCTACAGTGTTGATCCCCATGAAGCTGATGCCAATTGCCCCATGTCAGGGGAGGAAATTCCTTCCTGGCTCCAATTCTGCCAATCTGTATAAAAACCCAGATCAATGCTTAGTCTCCAAAAATATACAAATAGAAAATGTTTTAGTGGTATAAACCCCAAAGTAATGTGACAACCTGATGGGTGTTATACTCAGACTCTTCATAGGATTCTTTTAGCATCCATATACAGTCTGATTTGGCATGTGGGTGGAGCAATGTGAGGCCCATGACATTCGGCTGCCCTTAGTGGGCATGCTCTCACTTGTGCTAAGTGGTTGATAATATGGGACGGACAGGGCTCTCATCACAATGCTCCTCCCTCATGTCCTTTCCAGTTGGATACGGGCACATTATACAACCCCTCCTGACAGCGCCTCTTTAAACTACTGGAAAGATGCAGATCACGCCTGACTGCATTGCAAATATTCGTTTCTTTAGTATCTGAAATGCTGAAGTAGACTGGATACCCAAAGACTTCATTTCAACCAGAATCAGCTGCAGATGGATAAACTTGACGCATTACCTTAGCACCTTTATAAATGGGTGCCACTATGCCGCCAACCTCTGCCATACATTCCCCATACCATAGGAGTTTAGTGATGATAGATTGCTATTAATTGCTCATTTCAGCACTGGGGATGAGAGGTCATACTACATAATGTATTCAGGAGAGATGATCTTTTACTTCTGTGACCTCTCTCATTAATCTCTGCTCCGGTACTTAACATGATATTGTAATAATCCGCACTGGTGAGTTCATTGGGATCTTGTTGACAGCCCTCACCATATAGTAACTGTATGCGGGAAAAGCTATTGCTGGCTCTCTGTAGTCGCGGGCTTACATGCCATGGACCACCATCGCCTGCAGATTTTTGAGGGATCATATTGGAATATACCGCCTTTTAATGCATCATCCATGTTTTTGTCTCCTTTCACATACACTTTTTTTGTTGGTAGGCTACCTCCAAAGTAAGCGGATAACAAGGGGTTGTATAGCCGGGACCACCCGCATTCACATAGGATCTGTTGGGAAATCCAGTACTAACTTTTAAGTTTGCCTGCAGCGCCTCCGCAGGGGAAATTGAGCATTACACTATTTACATTTAAATCAAAGGGTTGATTGTTGGGTCCTTCTGAGTGAATGCACATGTAGCAGCTCTCCTCTAGAGTGTTCTAAATCTTACAGTGGTCCTATAGTGATCTATAGGGTTGTTTCACGTAGATTTACATCTTTCATTTAAATCTGAATTTGGCCTTCACTTAAATGTTGTCTGGAAATGGCACCTCTCATGTCCATGGGCTGTGCCTGATATTGCAGCTTTGTCTTAAGCAATTGAATGGGATTAGCTGCAATTCCAGACACGGCCTATGAATATGACTGGCACTGAAAATTAAGTAAAGGGTTTAATTTGTTGTCTTGGACAATATTATCTGTAGATGGGATGGGTTTCTTTTTCCATCATTCTCCTTCCTTGGCGCCTACACTTACGAGAAGTGGCATCTTACTACTGAAGCCTAATCTGACAGCTGTCCCTGATATCGTATATACCATCAGAGAGTTCAGCCACTTTACGTATCAGATAATATAGCGGTGTGCTTAGTATACCGCCATTCTTTATCATCTACCTCCCACTGAAGTCTTTTCTCATCCTCCATGTAAACCTCTCCATGCCGGAGAGAATACATATGTGAAATAACTCCGATTTATGTCATGAATGTGAAACGCGACATTTTTGTGGAAGGAATTTTTTTCTTTTTTTTTTCCCTCTTTGTCAGGTAAACACGGCCGCATTGTTAAACCTAATATAGGTCTTTATATCTGGTTTCATTGCCGCGGCTGCTATGCTGCGCTTGTCTGCGGAGACCTGTTGTCGGAAAAGCTCATATAAAGGCTTTATAGAAGACGGCATAGAAAGATAGTCGGCCTGCATTGTATGGGGATAAGCATCTGTATAATATGGGACATGGATCACAAGGATTTTTTTTTTTTGTTCCTTGGCTGATAGAGGGTAATAATCCTTCTACAGACGGAGATCAGATAACGGGTTTATGTCACTTGTTGAATCTATTCTCAGAAAATAACCTATGACTTATATCACATTTTATGTTAAGAGGCTTTCTGGGCTTTTGATATTGATGATCTGTCTTTTGGATAGGTCATCAATATCAGATTGGTAGATTGGTAGCGATCTGACACTTGGGACCCCCACCAATCCGCTATTTCACTTTTTAGCTTTTGCTGTGTAGACTGGGGCAGGGTCAGCAGCCAAGTCAGGGTCATCACAGACCAGATTACATTGAAAGGTGTCCTCAAAGATAACATAGGATCCCCAAATGTAAGCTCAGTCTCCAAAATTATTATTTTTTTATTAAATTTCTAAACCCCACTGCTTTGCAGAGCAGGTTGTGACCTACCGAAATTGGGACTGTTACGATGTCTTTCCAATCCATCATTGATAATAAGTGATTTGGACAGCGATGCTCCTCCGTGCTCTGTGAGCCCTGCGCAAGATATTGAGCATGCCCACCATACTTGTTTATACCGGTATGACATGAGATCTTGGGCCATAATTCGAAATCTGCTGCTATTGGATATTCTGCAGTAAAGCAAATGTCTGTCTTTGTTGGAGGAGTTTTTTTTTTTAGCTCCTTACTGCCCCCTACTGGGTAATGTTTAAGCTGATAAAAGTATAAAACCATATGATCAAATGTGATCGAGTTCTTGCAATCTTTAGAAGTTTCTATTGTTACTGTTGTTCCTGAATAAATTGACAACAGGGTGTTACCATTCTCATTGCCAAGGTGGTGTGCCCCTTCACAGTCTGGCACCGGCAGCCCTGATTGGACAGGTTGAGTGTTTAGGAACACTCCCAACTGGTAACACCCAGTTGTCAATTTATTTATACATTTCTAGGAGGAATAACAGAGGAATGCAAGTATTTACCGAAGCAGACCTGGTGTTGCCACTCAGATGTATTCAATAGAATAGAATAGAATATGTTTTAACAGCACTAATGATAGAAATAGCGCCCCCTGTTTGTGATGAGGTATAATTATTATTCCACAAAGTCTAGAACTGATGAGTAGCAATAATAATATTAATGGAAAACAATATCCAGTAACTTAAATAGATTAAATAAATCTTACAAAAAGTTCATCCAATATTTTTATATATATATAAATGCGGAGTCTCTCTTTAAGATTGCCGTCTTTTCCATTAGTCCTCGCTCCCTTGCTGTGAATAGGGATAGATGAGCTCCTTTTCCAGCACGAGATCTGGGTGCCGTCACCCTCATTTCCCCTATATTGGTAAAACCGTGGCTTTGCTTTCTCCGGGAGCAGAAGACAATAAATCACGGCACGATTTGCCATTTAGACAGAGCAGCAGAATGAGAACATCTTGAAGCTGATAGTTATAGTTTCCACTCTGCAGCACAGATCCTGAATTCAGCTGGAGGAAACAATGAAAGCAAGCACTTATTTTTCAATTATGGATAAGGTAATAAGGCTGCCCACATCGGGTAATTATACATTTGTTTCATTTACTGTTCACGCTGGCAGAGAGTATAGGGAAATGCCACACTCCGAGGAGGCTCGAGAGCCTTTCATTTAGCCCATCTCACCGCCGGCCTTTTATTATGGATGGATTTTGTAGATTACACAGAAGCTTTTGTCATTTTTTGCGCTCTTGTAATTTATTGGCACGGCAACTGAAGAAGGCTTGATGCAAATGTGGATTTATTTAATTAAAGGAAATTTAAAAAGATGTTTTTCCGGGGACCGATCTCATCTGTGTTTTTTCTCCCCTACATTATCACTAGAGGAAGATTTTCCATCTACCAATTATACAGCATAGAAAAGTAACTTTATTCAAACGTTACTCTAAGAGGATACTATTTACCTCTTGTGTAAGCAGTCTTAAAGGAATTGTCCAAGACCCAGGCAAAATGGATACTGATGACCTATATACAGGACCTTTCTACAAGGTATATAGCCAGTGGTAGCTCTGCTCTTATTCATGTGAGTGGCAGCAGAGCTGCAGTTCCCCTGCGTCACCACTAGATTGTATGGCTCTGTATACTGTATACATCTTCTGGCTCTGTACACTGTAGCGGTGGTGCTGGGGAACTGGAGCTCTGTTGCTATTTTGTAGCAGAGCTGCTTATGGATGTATATGGCTTCTGGCAACCAAAACAGCTGATCAGTGCCGGGTCTGGGTGTTGGACCCTGACTGATCTGATACTGATAGCATACCTTGTGGATAGGTCATCAATATCCATTTTGCCTGGGTTCTCAGTCAACCTCTTTAAGGGCCTTGGAAAAATATACAAATTAGCTCTCATCCAGGAGAAAGAAATCTCCCTCTCTAGTGCCACCTATTGAATAGCCGCCATCGCCAACTCTTTTTGCAATTTTTTTTTTCTGTAGCCCCCGCCTTTCCTGAGCAATGATTTCTAGCAGTTTCAACACTGAATATGCTAATTAGCTCTCTAGGCACCGGTGGGCGGTGCCTGTCTTTCTGCTCCAGCCTAGGAACGCCCACTTGACAATAGAGAGCCTAATTGGCATATTGAGTCCTGAAATTATCAGGAATGGTGGGAGCTAGAGAAAAAAAAATTCCAACTTTGCCAGAATCTGTCTGCTTTAACCCACTTGGGATACTGGACAAACCAACTCTTCGCCACCATACAGCTGTTCAGCGGTTCGTGTTTTGGTGGTGCAGGGCAGAGCATTAATAATAGTATAGCTGCAACAAAGTAAATATGGAGGGAAGAGGGTAAAAGTTTGCCCGGAGGAGATTCAGAAGGTCCCTCTGCCTCATATACAGAGTTCAGTACTACAAATAATGCATAGTAGTTGGTTAAACATTGTACATTGGAGCCCAAAAATGTTGTACTTTTTATGACCATATAATATGGCAGGTTTATGTGCACACGGGACATGCGGGACACTCTGTAGTCTGCCACCTACTACATGAAATACTGACTTTGGTAAGTGAAGTCTGTAAGACAGGTAGCGGAGGTAGACAGGAGCACAATATGGCGGAATGAGTTGACCTTGGTTAATCATGTTTGCATAGGGGTTGAGAGGAGGGAAGGAAAAGGAGCAATGTCAAAAAATCTTGGCCAGAACTTGATGGCCCATTAAAATCGCCTGGAGAAGGTGTGAAATGGTCCAACATCAGATCAAGTCACGAGCAGACGGGGATGGGAAGCTCATTGCAAAATTTTCTATTGTGACTGTTGCCGTTACAATTGTTACCTTTCATGGAGGGCGCTGTTGCATTGGTTTCTATGGAAAGTATTCTCTTCTGCTAGTGGTCAAAAATGGTACTGCAATTGACCATTTCAATTGCCAGGAATTAAGGAAATTTCCATCAAAATGGCAGCTCATTTTGATCAGCCTTTTCACTTCTATAGCACAGGATGATGGTTTCGTAGGAAAAGCTTCTTGAAGATGATAAATTCACTTTTCAGCAACTTGGTTGCAAGAAACACCTTTATCAAAATGTGCACCTTATATATAGCACGATTGTTCTGAGCTAGATTTGACAAATCTAAAGTGTATGTAAGGGTTTTTTTTTTTCCTTTATCTTGACATAACTGAATTTAATTTATGTTCAATCTGCTGATAGTGACAATATTATTTCTGTATATACCTGACTGTGCTCTGCAGAACAACACCCCGCTGACTTTTTCAAAAGCCTCCCATTGTCGGTCCCCGCAGGGAGCTTAGATGTAGCTAGGAGGGGTAGGAACAATCCCAGAGCGTAAAAGCCTAGTTAAAGGAAAATCTCGGTCTCTGTGACCCGTGTTAGATATACAGCGCAGAGACAATGCACAGAAGGGGGATATAAATGAATAATTGTAATTACTTATCAGATGTTTACTAGGACGCTGGATGTTTTGCCGCTGGGTTTCTAACTGCAAAGCATGGCGTTGGTTCTGGACTTCGCATATATATAACATATGGCGTATTTTGCACCAAGTAAATTAAAGAGAGTATTTGGAGAGAAATGCATTACTATATTTAAGGGTACGCACCTCTTAAGTCTGGAGTGGTCTGTGAATTGTTCTTTACGTCTTATATGAACAGCCCTGCATTTTCACTTGGATAGGCAATAACTTATCGAACTAGCCCATTAAACTGAATAATAAATTTGGACCAATGTCTACATTTGGTCTTAGCCTTTATCTCCTGCTTTCATTGACAAGGGTAGGGTTAAAAGGAGCCAAAAAGCACCACACTTGTAACTGTATTTTTCCAATGCACCATATTTAAATGGGTTGTCCAAGGAGATTAATTTTACTTACCCTGGGGATTTTTTCAAATTGGACCTGGCGGTCTCAGGCTGGTTCCAACCCAGGGTCACTCGACACCCGGATCATTCCACCTCCTCTCCAGGTTGCACCTGTACTATAGTAACGCCAGCCTCCATTTCACCAAGTGACTACCAGTGAATGGGAGAGGAGGGAGGACGTAGAGCCACTTGGGTGCTGATTCTGATCATGTGACCTCAGGTCTGAACCTGCCCAGAACTACCTGGTCCAGTTTAAAAAAAATTTCCGGAGGAAGTAAGTAAATTGAAAGTATATTGTCTATAGCTCCTATTCAGAACTATGTCTCTCCTCGGCTACAGACTGCAAACAAATCCTCTGTAGTCAGATCCTTCATGGCTATAGACTACTAACAAATCCTCTGTAGTCTTGCATTCTCTCAGTCTGTCTATATTTCTACTTCCAGTTGGTAAGCAAGGGGACTGAGGGAGTAACACCTGACTACAGGATTAGACTACAAATGGTTCGTATGTAGTCTGTAACCATGGAGACAAATAGGCCTGTATAAAATCTCTAGATACCAAACGGTAGAGGAGATTATTTTTTTTTAATCCAGATTTCTATATATATATATATATATATATATATATATATATATATATATATACATGCATACATACATACACATACACACACACACACACAGTGGGGGAAAAAGTATTTAGTCAGCCACCAATTGTGCAAGTTCTCCCACTTAAAAAGATGAGGCCGGCCTGTAATTGTCATCATAGGTAGACCTCAACTATGAGAGACAAAATGAGAAAACATCTAGAAAATCACATGGTCTGATTTTTAAAGAATTTATTTGCAAATTATGGTGGAATATAAGTATTTGGCCACCTACAAACAAGCAAGATGTCTGTCTCTCACAGACCTGTAACTTCTCCTTTAAGAGGCTCCTCTGTCCTCCACTCATTACCTGTAGTAATGGCTCCTGTGTGACATTGTTATCAGTATAAAAGACTCCTGTCCACAACCTCAAACAGTCACACTCCAAACTCCAGTATGGTGAAGACCAAAGAGCTGTGGAAGGACCAGAAACAAAATGGTAGCCCTGCACCAGGCTGGGAAGACTGAATCTGCAATAGGCAAGCAGCTTGGTGTGAAGAAATCACCTGTGGGAGCAATAATTAGAAAATGGAAGACATACAAGACCACTGATAATCTCCCTCCATCAGGGGCTCCACGCAAGATCTCACCCCGTGGGGTCAAAATAATCACAAGAACGGTGAGCAAAAATCCCAGAAACCCACGGGGGGACCTAGTGAGTGACCTGCAGAAAGCTGGGACTAACGTAACAAAGGCTACCGTCAGTAACACACTACGCCACCAGGGACTCAGATCCTGCAGTGCCAGACGTGTCCCCCTGCTTAAGCCAGTACATATCCGGGCCCGTCTGAAGTTTGCTAAAGAGCATTTGGATGTTCCAGAAGAGTATTGGGAGAATGTCATATGGTCAGATGAAACCAAAGTAGAACTGTTTGGTAGAAACACAACTCGTGGTGTTTGGAGGAGAGTGAATGCTGAGTTGTATCCAAAGAACACCATACCTACTGTGAAGCATGGGGGGGCAACATCATGTATGGGGCTGTTTCTCTGCAAAGGGACCAGGACGACTGATCCGTGTACATGAAAGAATGAATGGGGCCATGTATGGTGAGATTTTGAGTGCAAACCTCCTTCCATCAGCAAGGGCATTGAAGATGAAACGTGGCTGGGTCTTTCAGCATGACAATGATCCCAAGCACACCGCCAGGACAACGAAGGAGCGGCTTCGTAAGAAGCATTTCAAGGTCCTGGAGTGGCCTAGCCAGTCTCCAGATCTCAACCCCATAGAAAACCTTTGGAGGGAGTTGAAAGTCTGTGTTGCCCAGCAACAGCCCCAAAACATCCCTGCTCTAGAGGAGATCTGCATGGAGGAATGGGCCAACATACCAGCAACAGTGTGTGCCAACCTTGTGAAGACTTACAGGAAACGTTTCACCTCTGTCATTGCCAACAAAGGAGATAGAACAAAGTATTGAGATGAACTTTTGTTATTGACCAAATACTTATTTTCCACCTTAATTTGCAAATAAATTCTTAAAAAATCAGACAATGTGACTTTCTGGATTAGTTTTCTCATTTTGTCTCTCATAGTTGAGGTCTACCTATGATGTCAATTACAGGCCGGCCTCATCTTTATAAGTGGGAGAACTTGCACAATTGGTGGCTGACTAAATACTTTTTTTCCCCACTGTATATATATATATTTTTTTTTTCCGGCTGCAAAACCTTGTCTAGGAGAATTACATCACTGTTTCTACTTACTGTATACGGCATTCTATAGACATGGGTGCCGATACTGTCATGGCTTCTGCCTACGATGGAGCCATGACCACTTCTGACAGACACAATGGCATCTATTAGGCTTCTGGTGTGTTTGTCTCCAAGACCATTGGCCACATTGCTGGGCATTGCTTACGGGAAGCTCCAAGCAAAGGCCTGGTCATTATTATATAGAAATAACAGGTGGGATTTTCCTTCTTTAAAGTATTCTTGGTCTCCTCACTCCTGACAGTATATTTCTAATCAGAGCATGGAGAATTGCTGTAGAGCGCTCTTATTATAGCTTCTTGGAGAAGCCCTTGAAGTCCTCCCTCCCAGCATGCACTGCTTACACTGTACACTCTCCATAATGTCATTTCTATATAATAGCACTGTTCCGTCTTCATCAGTCCTTGGCTGCTCCTTTCCCGGTGTCTTGTATCGCTGTGTGTATCACTCGATTTCTGCCTCATCTGATTTCAATACATTTTTATTTGTGTAATAAAACCTCTTCAGACCTTGCCAAGCACCACGCAGAGCGGTATGAATGAGCGGCTCAGTGGTGGCCTCTAGCAATGGGCAGAAAATTTGATTTATAACAAGTGAACAGTCATGAATCGGACAAAATAATACGTCCTTTTGTTGATTTATGTATTTTTAGACTTTAATAATTTTTTTTTCCCATGGGCACTTTATAAGAAATCCTAAACGTGGACAATGACGACATTTCTCCTACACACACTGCCATTTTATTGCAGATCACTCCTACAATGTACATCACTTAGGGCTTGTTCACCTTTTTTTTTTTTTATGTCAATTTTGGCGTTTCCTGTTCCAAAATCCACATCAAAAACTTTCCCAAGTGTTAACAAAAGAAGCAACAGGCTCTGTCATGCCTTGTGATAAAAACATAGTTGCCAATACTTCCTGGAAGGGGATAGGAAGGTTTGTGGCCAACAACGAAAGGGGCAGGAAATGGGTAACATTAACCCCACAGTGGGTGGTTTGTGGGCGTTCCTAGGTGGGTTGTAGGCGGGGCTCGGAAATAGCTAAAATCTGTTTTGTCAGAAACTCTGGCTAAAAGCTTGTTGGGTGGCCGTGGACGATGTGCCCCATATGGTTTCTGTAGAAGTTGTAGGAGGTTTCTTCTGTACCCTCTGTATGCCTCAGATTTATGTGGCAGCATACTGTATTGCTTTGCAGACGGAATATTTCCATACATACAACACGTGGTAGACTCTGTACGACTTACGCTAGGCTCACACTTACGCTCGGGTTTCCGTTCTTCGGGTCTGCTTGGGGACCCAAAAAAATGGCAACCCAATCTGTTTAAAAAGCCTATAAAGGGGTCTGCTGGGTTTCTGCCCAGAAAATGCGGAGAGAGAAGTCCTGCTTGCAGGACTTTTTTTCTCCGCCCTTTACAAGCGGAATGGGGGATGGAATCCAGAAATTGGGCGCAGGTGTGAATCCAGCCTTAGTACTCCGGACGCTGCTGTGTGCAGGATTCCATTACTAATCTTATGCTGCTTCCACCCTGAAAAAATAAGCGTCCTGTTCGATCTTGCCTTGTATTCCGCCCATTCATCTGGGCCGAATAAGCAGCAGAAAGCAGAGGGTCATCTTTGAGTCAGATGTCCGCCTGAAGGTCCTCGTGATTTTCTGCCATGTGAACTTACCCCTATCACTGGCCACTAGTGTGTGTTTCTGTCCACGCTCCAGTCACTGCATTAACAGAAGCGTCTCCTAAGTTTAGAGCTTGAAGAAAGATTGATTAAAGTCAGCAACAATCTGCGGTAATTGGATCCATATGCTTGGAGAGGAAGCCTGACTAGTTAGAAGTTCTCGTAATGAGTTCACAGCTGGTTGACGCAGAACTCCATTTACTGTTCATACTAAGGAATCTTTAAAGGGAGTGTGCCGGCCTAATTTATAGGAAAATCCCAAATCTTATTTACCAATTAAAGTGATAGACCCAGGGTCAGCGACATCTGGCACTCCAGCTGTTGTGAATGCCCTCGGCATTCGTACCTGGTTTGCTGTTTTTGGACCTTCCATAGAAGTGAATGGTGCTTGCTGGGAGTTGTAGTTTCACCGCAATTGGAGTGC